>CANTUR010000732.1:600000-791567 GCA_947683625.1 Mallotus nudiflorus | reverse complement strand
TTCCTCATCAAATAGGCAAATTATATCATAGATTTCTGTCCATATTGCAATATGGATCAGGATCCATCACACGTTAAAACAAGCCTTTTGATTTTTTTTAACGCCTCGTTTCTTTTTTTTATTATTTTTTTTATCGCGTTTGTTTCTCTTTTTTCTTCTTTTTGGTCACATCATTGCTCCAATCTATGGCAACCAACTCAACTTTCTTTGCCTTCTTTTCATCCTTAGTTTTCTTGATCCTCTCCTTGATTTCTCTCAAAGCAGCCTCACGAGCAACATCTCGAACCTCTAGTTTTTTAGTTCTCCTCTTCTGGATGACCTCCAAGGTAGCACTAACAATGGACGGTGAGTATGGCTTCTTAATGGTTTTGCACTTCGTCTTAACAACCTTAGCAGCAATTTTCTTCTTGTGTTGCTTTCTGAACATGGCTGTCTAAGTAAGTTTTGAAGGTTTCAAACAGTTATGGAAATACCTTTTGCATTTTGAGTTGGCAATGAGGAAAACCTAGGAATCAGATTGAATGAATATGATACCTTTATTAAGGTAAATCTTGGTGTAGTTGAAACAGAAAAGCTTAGTTTTCAGAACCATGGCGAAAGGTTGATGACGATGTCATGGTTGCACAATTGGTCGCATCTGTCATTTAAGTCTTATAGAGCACCCACAACTTTTATTTTTTCATATAGTTTTCCCTCCATATAAAGTCTATTATTTCTGTATTTGATTCTTTTTTTTATAGTTGGTAATGCAAATAAGGTTAGAGAAAAAAAAAGATAAAAAAATAGAGTGACAAGACACAAAAAAATGAATAAGAGTATATAAACATGATGAACCTATGGTGTTTAACTAATGAACATACATGAATTAACTAATGAATCTATATAGTTTAATGAAATTGAGTAAAAGTGATGAACCTTCGGTGTTTAACTAATGAGCCTAAATGAGTTAACTAATGATCTTACAGTATTTGATTAATGAATCTATATAAAATAATGAAACTGAGTATTTAAAAATGATGAACTTATTTAAAGGTTTTATTTTTCTAGGGATTGTATTATTGCTGCTTTCATTATCTTAATATTTTTCAACTGTATCATCGACATGGCTCTTAAAATGCTTAAATTCTAGAATGGGAATTTTCAAGTGGTAATAGCCAAAAAGAGATTTTCAAAAGTTGAATATTGATGTAGCCATTGAAGTGAATTATGGTGTTGATCAAGTTTGGAATGATTCTGTGTGACTCTTTTGGTGATATTCTTCTTAATTTTTAAACATATTGAATGGTAAAATTAAAGCTAGGATAGCTGAGGGTCTGTGTCTTAAAGAAGCTCTGAGCTAGATCCATTCACAATACTGAACTAACATTATTGTGGAGATAGATTCCAAGGTTCTTATTTTCGCACTATATTTGACTTCTGCTAATATTTCTAAGTTTGGCTTAATTGTTTAATCTTGCAGAAATCTTCTTCAATTGTTACCTACTGTTTATGTTAAGTTTGTCAAAGGCAAGCTAATGAAGTTGCCAACTGCATTGCTAAAGTAACTAGATTTGATGCTAGATTTTTCTTTTGGACTAAGGATCCTATGTTTGTTACAACCTTAAATCCTCTTAGATAAAATGTAATTGACTTGTTTATGTTTTAATAAAGAGCTTTGTAAGTCATTTTGCTCTCTTATTGGTGAAAGAGCTTTTTTTTTTTATGATTACTCCCTTCATGAAGTTTTGTGAGGATCTTTGTGTATTATTTCTGAGGGACATGGAAACTTTACAGAATAGGGACAAATGATGGTCTTAAGAGGAATAAAATGCTTTTTTTATTTAATGGAGTCGCCACCTGATTTTTAAAAAATTAGGAAAAGAAAGGAATAACATCGGGTCACTCAACGAGTATTGCCCCCTAACATAGATTTTCTGGTTCAGGGGATCGCATATACTTTTGACTATTTCTCATTACACAATATTTAATGTATAGCTACCATAATACCCTAGTTTCAGTAATGACAGTTTGTATAACATTTACATAGTTTATCAGATGGTGGAAGATAATAAAACTGAAGATACCATTATTACATTGCTTTCCTAGTAAAATACATATAAAAGGAAAAAAGATGGTGGAAAAGTAAATCTAGCTTAGATATAATGGACCTATAAGGTTAGTATAACTATGCACATAGCTTGCTCGATCACATGAATAATGGGATAAGTAATAGACACTCAATCACTTGAAAGCGTAAGCAAAATGCATATAACTATGCTTGTTTGTAGTGATTATTTTGGTTATAATGATAAATGATGACAATATAAAGGATGCATGATGGCATCATTGGACCGAGAACATGAGGACTTTAGTTCGGAATATTAATTTTTCACATTATTGATATTTATAGTGTGATTTCACATTTTGAAACTAGAGGATGCAAAATAATGATATGAGATTAGCAAATTAAAGTATAAATTATTCATATAGCATGCAAATTGCCAGCTCATCATACAAACCACAATAATATTCACAAATGTTGGCAATGCTAAATTAAAATGCAGTACGATAAATAAACATGTTAAAATGATTATGTGATCCTTAGATTCAACTGAGCTTATGTGAGTTTTGAAGCTTTAGCTTCGAGGGATTATCAAGCTTTCCTCATCAAGAGGTCCAAAATGACATATAGACTGATGCTAGTTTGTATACCTTTAAAGTGTGCTTTGACAAAGATGAGGCTAGGTTTAATGGAAAGCAGACCTAGTAACCTAAGAAAAATATAATGGAAGAGCTAAAACTGTTTAGAAGTGGGTTTCTAACGCCTTTAAGCGAATAAATTTTTTATTATATATGGGTGTTTCCTCTTTCTCCCCCCTAAAATGAGGTGCGGAGACACTTATTTATAGTGCAAAAATCAAGGAAGAGGGGGGTTATGTGCATGGTCACATGCACTTTCACTCATTATGCACTAAATAGGGAATTTTTTATGTCATTTTAAGTTGGTTTCTGGGGTTGTTGGCCTTTCGATCACATTTCCAAAGTCTATTTTGTCTAATTCGGCCTTGATTTTAGTGCTTAAACCTATGGGTGTTCATGGCTACAAGTGCACTTCTAAGCAACGCGCGCTAATCCTCAGGTTGTTTTGGACCATTTTAAAGGTTTTAGATCCTTTTGGACACATTCCTAAAGTCCATTTTATCTAATTTGACTTTAATTTCAGTGTATAACACCTAGGGGTGCTAGTGGGTACACGCGCACTTCTAAGCGACACACACTAATCCTCAGGTTATTTTAGACTATTCCGGGACCACTTTTGGAGGTTTTGGAGCCTTCCAGATGTGTTTTTGAAGTTTTTTTTAATCAAAATCAATTTTTATTTTTTCACAAAGTTGGGTCTCAATCTGATGAAATGAACACCGACTCAATAAACAACATGTTTTCAGAGAAGATTGCTCTAAATAAGCCTTTTATTGTTCCAATAATTCTTATTTCATAAGATCAACGCGTAACTTAATGGCTCAGTGTTCAATTTTGCACACTCGTGGGATCATTTAGGGTTTTAAGGTTGTGCACTTCAAAGTTGTTATGAACGAGCAGACTTTAGTCTTTTTGAAGATTCATTTCATCATTGGACCTTTTTGGGGACAGTCAAATTTGAGGTATGACAAGCTTTGTGTTTTTGGATTAAAAAAAATGATGAACTTGGAGTGTTTAATTAATGAACCTATATGAATTAACTAATGCACATACAGTAATTAAGCTAATGAACAAAAAAATATTTATAACTTTACGTGCATCAGGGCACACGCTTTAGACCTCTACACGTGCGATGACCCCTGGTCCATCTTACAAGATGGACAAAGATCCACGATATAACAACCCTATTAAATATAAAATATTCATATAAGTTCACCATATAATACTTGATATAATTTTTCTTATATAAAACTAACTTTTATAACCTATATGAGCTAAAATAAAACCATGTATGAGTTAGATTTTCTTTCTCTTGCTTGATAGGACAAGAGGTTAATAGGAGGTCAAATGACCTAAATATGAATAGACTATATAATAAGAGATACTTCTCCTTTTAAAATTGACGATAATAATATTTAAACCCTACATATCAAGATACCTTTAGAGACCAGTTATCATTTGACTATTTTCATTGATTACTTTTTATAGTATAATAATTAATTGCAATGGTTAGTAATAATAACACCACTCACGCACTTTTTTTTATTAAAAGGATAATTCATATTAAAAATAAAAAAAATTAGAGAATAACAAGGCACTGATGAATTATGGTGCCACAGCTTCTCATATCATCTTCTTTACATAAGATTTTAAGGCTTGCGAAAGCATATCAACAATAGAATTTGC
Source organism: Mallotus nudiflorus (assembly GCA_947683625.1). Classification (NCBI taxonomy): domain Eukaryota; kingdom Viridiplantae; phylum Streptophyta; class Magnoliopsida; order Malpighiales; family Euphorbiaceae; genus Mallotus; species Mallotus nudiflorus. Next base: position 787,202 of record CANTUR010000732.1, on the reverse strand, counting down.
AGACTGCCTAACAAACTCTAAGTTGACATTTTACAGTGACCTAAAAAGACATTTACAATCTTCAACAATTACTTTAGCTAAAGAATGCATGCTCACTTTGTTTCTCATCTCCTAAACCAGTATGAATAAATCTTATGTTATAATGACCTTCTCATATCCTCAACTTTTAAGCCAACTAAGGACTTCTCTTAGCCCAATTGCCTTTGCCTTTAAAGGGTCATACAATCCCTAGAAAAGATATTGACTTTACTGATATATTTAGATTCCAAAAGTGGCAGAATCAACGTTCAGCTTTTACTATCCTTGAGGTGGTTTTCTCTACCCATTTTGCAGTAAGTTTTAAAGGGAACCAAAAACCTTTTGATTATCCACCCATTTTTGCACTTCCTTCCATTGCTCAATCATCGAAAGGACCAATAGGATAAGAGCTTTCAATGATTTCTCTAACTATTTCCAAATTGCCTCATTCCTCTTTTTCCATAGAGTCCAACAAAGAATAACGAGGCATTCAATTACCTACTCTTTAACAATATTGACTAGACCTTTCACTAGTCTAAAAAAAGATTCAGCTCCTTGATACTGAGAGATGATTGACAACAATCTCTAACATTCTTGGGCATAATGATAGCTCACTAAAATATGCTTCACATCTTCCTCATTTTCATGACAAAATGGGCATTTGGTCTTTGCTACCACCTTCCTCTAAGCTAGAACAACTTTAGTTAGTCAACAACCTGTAATACCCTACATATATATATATATATATATATATATATATATATATATATATATATATAATTATTTAAATAAAAAGGGACATAATTTTTCTCAAATAGTACTAGTAATAGTTAATTTGCATTATATTATAGTATGATTATGTTAACATTTTATTTTAGGTTAAATGTTGGTTTAAATGTTTATATTTATTCATATGTATGTATATATAAATATGCACATAAATGTATATATAATATAGTATAAAGTATAATTATATACATTTTCATGTAGTGTATGTTTACATACATATACATATATAACATATATATATATATATATATATATATATATATATATATATATATATATATATATATATATATATATATATATATATATATATATATATATATTATATATATATATATATGTATAGTTAGAGTTAGAAGGAAACCAAACCGAAGCAACAGACCCCTCTACACCTCCTTCCCCGTCCGTCACCCTGCTGCTCCCCACCCTCCCTGTGCCGCCCTCACCTTTGACCAGAAGACTCCATCTCCGCCGTGCTTCAAGAGCTCCCCAAGCCTGGCAGCTGCTGCTGCACTTCTTCTTCTTCATCTCCTTCGCCTGGCAGCTTCACTTCATCATGCGACAGCCCAACTCGGTCCGCCTGTCCAATTTCGTCCCTCACCTCCTGTGCTGCTCTCAGCTGCGACCTGCTGCTCCATCCTCCCTATCTTCTGATGACAGCGAGCCCCTCCTTCCTCCTCCGTCTCGACAGCTTAGAGGTGAGTAATGCTCACCCGATCTCTTTCTTTTCTTCTTTGATTCTAAAATTTTTTTGGATGATTGGCTAAACAGGGTGTTGTAGTGTAATGAGGTAGATAATTGCTCATTTGGATTATTTTTGGGAAATTATTAGATTTTCTAGAATTTATTTAATGTTTATTTGGTTTATTTAGATATTTATTTAGCTATGATTAGCAATTAGGGTGATTGTTATTAATTATTTTGAGGTAAAATAAAATTTATTGAAATTTTTGGTATTTATTTTGATTTTTAGTGAATTTTGAAAATTTTGATACTATTTTAGGAATTTTCAAAAATTAATTATAAAAATAGCAAATAATAATAATAATTGGCATTTTGATGTTATTATGTGTTGATTTAGATTTTAGGATAAGGAAGATAATTTTTTTAGAATGTTATACAATTTTTAGAAATTTTTATACTTTATGTCAAAATTAAATAATTAGGTTAATTTTGAAAATTTTGGTTAAAAAGGTTATGAAATTTGATAAAAGAGGTTATTAGTGAATAATATGAATCTTAGGACTCAAATTATAATTTTTGAGATTTTTATACTATTTTTATAACTATATTTGAGTTTATGCCAAAAAGTTGATTTTTGGTTAAATAATATATTTGGGAGAAAATTTTTGGTTGATTAAATATTTTAATTATATTAGGTAGGTTTATTTTAAGAAAATAAATTTTTGGCATGATTAAAGAATTTTAAGGGATTATTTTAGTATAATAGCACTTTGTGTAAATTATGTATTTTAGGGGGATAAAAATGTAATTTTACACTAAATATGATAATATATATATATATATAATATATATATATATATATATATATATATATATATATATATATATATATATTATATATTAATTAGTTTTATTAATAATTAAAGGGTTTAGATAATTTTTATAAATTAATTGATATAATTTCCTAAGTAATGTAAATTTTAAATATCAAATTCCCAATAAATATATATATACATATAATACATTACAATAGTTTTAATTTGGGCTATAATTATAATTTTAAAATGATTGGAATACAAATTTAATTGCTCAATTTTGAATAATGGAGATTTTATATAATTTTCATCTATTCTAGTATGTATGTATGTGATATATGTATTTAAGAAACAAATATTATTAATTTTTGATATTTTATTGAGTTGTGATCTCGGTCGGGACAAATTGTATTTTTGGGAGCCCGACTCGAGTGTGAATGGTTTTGGAAATTAGAAGTGCATTTTCTATGCAGGTCTGGCTCTACCTTTGGTAGAGAGATGTCCGTTTTACAGAGGAGACTCTGCCGAAATTTCGATAGATTTTCTCGTAAAACGTGATATCCGTAAAATTTCTATCGTTAGTTAGGTTAAATCCTGTCTGTCGAGTCAGTTTGGAATTTCATTGCTTTGTTGATTTTTGGTTTCAATTCCATAGACATATTTTAAAGGTCAATTATTATTTTCCTTTAGATCATCTTGGAGCAGAAGCCGTGAGGCCGAGGCAGACGCGTGGTCGTCAGCCTTCGCATTCATCCTGTAAGTCAATAGAATGATCTATGCGTGTGTTTATGTAAAGAATGCATGCGCTCGTATTTTATTACATTGATTATATGATTTATTTAATTTAATGCTATTATTTAAGATTTAAATGCATTTTAATTATTTAAAAATCGATTTGAGAAATTTTGGTAGAACGGGCTACCTGGTGGGTTTCACCAGGACTATGTGCACATTGTAGAGATTGAGAGATGGATCCGTAATATATGTTTAGTGAATGTTAAACTGGGACGGGTGCCTCGGTGGAAGCCTACGCTCTCGGGGACCGCCAGTGATTGTAAGGTTAAAATGGACTGGGATGGGTGCCTCGGTTGATGCCTTTGCTCTCGGGGACCACCAGTGCCATATATTTGGATTAAGTGAATGACTACGGCTTGGTGCCTCGGTTGATGCATTTGCTCTCGGGGGACCGGTAGTCTAGTTGGAATAAGTGGGCCCGGTTGGCCATTTAGACTTGGGTTTAGGGTTCTACTGAGATTTTTCAAAAGCTATAATTATATATATTATAAATTATTTTCACTATAAATATCTATAGTTTTCAAAAAGATTTTCAAACCGTACAGCTCTTTTATTGACTTACTCAGTGAGGTCTGATTCCCTTCAATTTATTTTTTTTCAGGAACTTGGGAGTTCGACCTCAGACTACTCTACGCCGGATTTCTTCTTCACCGGTGATTTTATGTAGGTCATTGTAAGCTGTACTGTGTATGAATCTAGGTTGTTGCAGTAGTATATGTATTGAGAATTTGTATGGTTTAAACTTAATTATGTAGTTTATTTGTACGAAACACGTTTATGTATATGACATAAATTCAATTTATAATATGAGATGTTGAATCATATTTTATTAAGAATTATTTGTGTAGTTTGAGAAAAATCAGTTTGATAATATGTTCTGTTTTTAATAAAGTTTAAAATATGAATGGTTTTATTTTTCTTTTCCTTTAGGCTTACTACGGGTTTCGGGGGCCTTATGCCTACCCATTCCCTAGTGCCGGTCACGTGCCCTCGGGTTCGGGGTCGTGACACAACCATTCAAAGCTCGCCACATGAAATGTCTTCGCTTTTGGATGAATCTGATTTGCCATAGTTTTTTCAAACAAACCTGTCCTGATAAGTCATATAATATGTCCTTTATTCATACCCAAACCTATGACTACTTTTTACTGTGTATCTCCCTTTTCAAGTAAAAAAAAACCACATCTATATATCCTCATCATTTCTGATGCTCAGTGGAATTTTGAGACTAAGCTCCATATCCTGACTATTGAAAAACTGCTAGATTTTACTGAGGTCCCATCTACATTCATTAGGATTAATCAAATTTGAAATAGTATTAATTTATGCTCCATTATGCAAATTAGAAGAAATAAATGGATTTTTGCTATCCAAAAGCCATGGATCATTTAGAACACTGATATCGTCATCCTCCACTCTTAATCTGCACCCTTTCTTAATTATTTCCTAAGCAACCATTATACCTCGCCAGACAAAATTCATATTCTTTCCTAACCCCACATTGATAAAAGATCCCTCAAAGAAGTATCTTGCCTTAAATACTTTCATTAGCAAGATTTATGGCTTAGTAAGCAACCTTTAGCTTTGATGAGTCAACATAGTTTTATTAAACTTAAAAATCTCCCTAAACCCCATTCTGCCTTGGATTTTTGGCTTGCATAAAGTTTGCCATTTCATCCAATGAATGCTTCTAGAAGCCTCCTTTTTGAACCCTACTAAAAGGAATTCATAACTCTCTTAATCTCTTTACAAAATTTAATAAAATGTAAAAAAACACGTATTGCATAAGTTGGGAGAGATGTGCCATAATTTTAAAAGAATTTCTTGTCCTGCTTTAGATAACAATTTCTTATCCCACCTAGTCACTCTTTGTTTTAGCTTCTCTTTTAAAAAATTAACATTTCTCACTTCTTCCTTCCTATTAAAGATGGCAACTCAAGATATTTGGTATTTGATTGTATCTTACATACCTGCAGTAGTGAACATATTCTTTGCAGGTAAGTTTGAGTCATATTCTTACTAAAATTCACCGCTAACTTTTTAAAATTCACTTTCTGCCCAATCGTCTTCTCGTAATACTTGAAAATCTCTTTAATCTATTGACATTCAACCATATTAGCTTTAAAAAAACTTGTAGTAGTCATCTACAAAGAAAAGGTGAGTTATATAAGGTGATTTCCTCTCTTTGTCGAAGAATTAATGAAAAAATTATATTATATAATATAAAAAGATTATATATATATATATATATATATGCACATAAAAAAAAAGATACGGAGACAATGGATCACTTTGTCTTAGTCCTTTGTAAGGCAAAATAAGGTCTATCACCTACCATAACCATATGTCTAATAGTAGTAATACACATTATGATGAGATCAATCCATTGCTTTGTAAAACCCATTTTAATAAAATCTTTTGAAAAAATTTCCATTCAATACGATCATAAGCCTTATTCATATTGATTTTCAAACCCATCACTCCATGTTTACCACTCTATTTCCTCTTCAAGTAATGTATGATTTTGAAGGCTATAAGAGCATTTTTAGAAATTAGTCTGCCCGGAATAAAGGCAATTTGAATTTTTGAAATCACATGTAATAGAATTCTATTCAATTTGTTTGAGAGAGTTTTGGCAATGATTTTGAAGACTACATTACATAATGATATAGGGCACAAGTTACTTATTATGCTTGGATTCTTCCAGTTTGGAATAAGCACAATATTTGTACCATTTAGACCCTTAGGGAAGCTATAAGACATTAAACTATTCATGCAAGCTTTACTCATCTCCGTTCCTATCGTACTCCACAGTTTTTGAAAAAAGCATGTTTAACCCATCCAGTCCCAGTACTTTATTTGGACTCATACTTAGTATTACCTCAGTGATCTTAGTAGTATTAAAAGTGTCACGACCCAAAACCCGAGGGCAGGTGACCGACACTAGGGAATGGGTAGGCATAAGGTCCCCAAAACCCGTAGTAAGCCTAAAGGATGAGAAAATAAAACCATTCATATTTTAAAACTTTAATTAAAAACAGAACATATTATCAAACTGATTTTTCTCAAAATGCACAAATTCACTGCTTAAATAAAATGTGCTTCAACGTCTCATATTATAAATCAAGTTTAAATCTTATACATAAGCGTGGTTCGTACAAATAAATTACACAATTATGTTTAAACCATACAAATCCTTAGTATATATACTACTGCAGCAACCTAGATTAACACACAGTACAACTTACAATGACCTACATAAAATAGCCGGTGAAGAAAAAACCCGAACGAGGAGGTAGTCTGAGGTCGAACTCCCAAGCTCCTGAAAAAAAATTGAGGGGAATCAGACCTCACTAAGTAAGCCAATAAAAAGAGCTATACGATTTGAAAACCTTTTTGAAAACTATTTATTTATAGTGAAGATAATTTATAATGTATAGGTATAGCTTTTGAAAAATCTCGATAGAACCCTAAACCCAAAATCTACATGGCCAACTGGGCCCATTTATTCCAACTAGACTACGGTCCCCGAGAGCAAGGGCATCAGCCGAGGCACCAAGCCGTAGTCATTCACTTAATCCAAATATATGGCATTGGCGGTCCCCGAGAGCAAAGGCATCGATCGAGGCACCCATCCCAGTCCATTGATAACCTTACAATCACTGGCGGTCCCCGAGAACAAAGGCTTCCACCGAGGCACCCGTCCCAGTTTAACATTCACCAATCATATATATTACGGATCCAACTCTCAATCTCTACCATGTGCACATAGTCCTGGTGAAGCCCACCAGGTAGCCCGTTCTATCAGAATTTCTTAAAAATTGATTTTAAATAATTAAAATGCATTTAAATCTTAAATAACAGCATTAAATTAAATAAACCATATAATCAATATTAAAATAGGAGCGCACGCATTTGTTAATTAAAACACACGCACAGATCATTCTATCGACTTACAAGATGAATGTGAAGGTTGATGACCACGCGTCTGCCTCGGCCTCACAGCTTCTGCTCTGAAATGCTCTAAAAGAAAATAATAATCGACTTTTAAAACATGACTAAGGAATAAAATCAGAAATCAACAAAATAATGAAATTCCAGACTGACTCGAGGAAGATCGGACAAGACTCGACAGACAGGATAACCTAACTAGCGGTAGAAATTTTACGAATATCATGTTTTACGAGAACATCTATCGAAATTTCGGTAGAGTCTCCTCTATAAAACGGACATCTCTCTACCAAAGGTAGAGCCAGACCTGCATAGAAAATGCACTTCTAATATCCATAAACATTCACACTCAAGTTGGGCTCCCAAAACTACATTTTGCCCTGACCGAGATCACAACTCAATAAAATATCGAGAATTAATAACATTTATTTCTAAAAAATACATATTTCACATGCACATATACTTAAAAATAGACAAAAATATATAAAATCTCAATTATTCAAATTAACAACTAAATTTGCATTCCATCATCTAAAATATAATTATAACCCAAATTAAAACTATTGTAATGTATTATATGTATATATATATAATATTGGGAATTTGATATTTAAAATTTACACTACTTAGGTAAAAAAAAATACCAATTAATTTATAAAATTGTCTAAAACCCTTTAAATATTAATAAATCTAATTAAAATAATATTTAACTATGTTTAGTGTAAAATTACATTTTACCCCCCTAAAATACACAATTTACATAATGTGCTTTTAATACTAAAAATAATTCCTTAAAATTATTTAATCATCCCAAAAATTATTTTTCTCAAAATAAATCCTCCTAATATAATTAAAACATTTAATCAACCAACAAATTTTCTCCCAAAAATATTATTTAACCTACAAATCAAATTTGGCATAAACTCAAAAATATTTATAAAAATAGTATAAAAATCACAAAAAATTATAATTTGAGTTCTAAAATTAATAACATTCACTAATAACCTCAATTATTAAAATTTCATAATTTTTAATCATAATTTTCAAAATTAGCATAATTACCCATTAAATACCTAAAATTTACATAACCCTCTAATTAACACCAAAACTCTAAAACCTTACATAAAATTAATATACTAAAACAATTAACTATAATTACTTTAATTATACTAACTAAACCAAATAAAACCCAATAAATCAACTAAAAAAATTAAATAAAAATTATGCAAAATTCTGTAAATTAGGGAAAATTAAGAAAAATACTTAAAAATTCAAATTGAAGCAATTTATTGGCATAATCCAACATATACTCAAAAACAACCTAAAATCAACATTCAAAATCGAACAGCAACCAGAAAACAACCTGTCAACAACCTAAGAACAACTCTGTGCAACTCACCTTCAACCTTCAATTCCGGCGCCGGAGGTGAGTTGCAGCGGCGACTCTTGGCTTGGATGGACACCTAAGACGATGAGGGAAGTTGGGGAAGCTTGGGTGGCACCGGATCAGCTTGGGTTTAAGCTGGCAGAGGAGGAAGATAAGGAACGGCAAGCAGCTAGCACTTCCCCTGGCAGCTTGGTGCGACAGCAATGGTGTCACCGGTGATGGCAGGATGAACAGCACAGTGAAGAAAAAGAGAAGGAGGGTGAGGGACGATGAGGAATGGAGAGGGAAGCTTGCAGGGCTCGGGAAGAATCTGTGTGGTTTTTTTTTTTTTTTGATGTTTCTTTCTTGCTTTCTTTCTTTGTTTCTTTTGTTTGCTTTGTTTTCTTTTGCTTATTAATCCCGTTTTGGTTCACTTCTTGACATATATATATACCTTAATTAGATAGAAAAAATAATCTTTTATATAATATAACCTAAAAGTATTTATTAAAGATTTAAATATAAAGTTACTTTATTTAGTTAAAACATAGGATATTACAAAAAGGGTAATTAAACTCCTGTTATGCTCTCCTAAAATAACTGGATCTACACAATTTAAGATTTCCTCAATCAAGTTGCCTTCAGTTGCAAAAGTTTCATAAAATAATAATGAATATGGCTTTCTAGACCACTATTTTAGTCTATCCAACTTCCATCATGTCTAAGTCTTGTAATATTGTTTGTTCTCTTCCATTTAGATGTAGTTGCATGGAAATACTTCGTGTTTTCATCACCCTCTTATAATTAATCATAACTGTTTAAACCTTTGCCTTAAATATGTCTTATGTTGGTTCATGGCTTTAAGAAGTTAAGAATGGAATTTATTCAGCTCATTGCAACCATCATATCCCTTAGTGTTGAAGTTGTTAAATTTTCCTTTTATAATAAGCAATTTTTGCATTTTCTTTCTTTTGATCTCCCATCCCAACTATTGAAGCTTGATTCCACAATGCCTGATTCTTTCTTAACTATAACTCTTTATTTTCAACACAATTCAACTTCCTTAAACCAACTATTCTTAAATCTAAATCAGACATTATGCTTCACTATTTTGTTTATAAGTTTTAATAATATGGGCATATGGTTTAAAGACATTATTCCTAAGTTTAATAATTTAGCTTTTGAAAATTATTGTATTTATTCAAAAGTAGCCACAACTTTGTCTAGTCTCTCCCTAATTCGATAATTAGATCTTCTTCCTCTTTCCTATGTATATCGCACCCTTTCATACCAATGTCTTGAAGTTGGCAATCCAAGAGCGCATTATTAAAACCATCTATAAGCCCTTACGGTATCCTATTCCCTCCACTTTTCTCAGTTTATGTCATTATATCATTGAAGTCAATTATGCAGCACCAAGGAAAAGTGGACTTTGGCTTCAAATTTTTTAGAGGATCCTATGATAATGATATATTCTGCCTCACTACCACATTGTAAAAGCTTGTCAACCCCCATGTATTTGTATTTGGAATGTTAATTTGCACATCTATATGGTTCTAAGAATAGCCAATTAAACTGACCTCTTATTTTTTCAAAACAAATCCAACCTCCACTATACCCTTGTGCATCCACTACAAAAACACTTTTATACTTTAATTGGCCTTTTATTCCTTCAATTGCATTCCTAATACAAAAATATGTATTTTGGCTAGATATTTTTTATATATATAGAAACAAAGTTTTTATAAAGAAAAAGATTTCATCTTTTATATTTTTATTATAATTAAATATTTCTATATAGGAGAAAATAAGTTTGTATTTATTTATTTTTCAAGCTCTATGAGCATTTGCATGTGAAGTGTGTTAATGTTAATAATTTTTTTTATAGGAACTCATTAAATAATAATATAAAAATTAGGGAGGTGAGTAAGTGATGAGTGTGAAAAGCATTACGTTTTGCACACTCAATAGGGTAGGATTAGGAATCTTTTAGAAGCATTTTTAGTTCTTTATAGGTTTTTATGTAGTTTTAATTCTTTTGTTAGATTTTATTATTTTTGTTAATTTTAAGTATTTTAGGTTAATTTTGTATGGTTTTGATGCTCATGGTGGTATGGAGAACACTATAGGACCTATGCAAAAGAATAAGTTAGAAGTGGGAGTGAAAGATAGTGCATTCATGGAGAAAAATCAAGTTTAAAAGGCCAAAAGTGGATGCATAGTTGTGTGCTTTGAGACATATGGCTGTGCCTGAATGCTCCTTGTTGAAAGAAAAAAAATTTGGAATCAGGCACAGCCATGCGCACCCAGGTGCAAAACCATTATTGCTTCATAGCACCAAGTTAAGAGGGATGCATGACCATGTGCTTGGGTACGCATAGTCGTGCGTCAGCAAATTATCATTTTGAAATTTAATTTCAAGCTGCTATTTTCTTAGGATGAAGTGATCCTTTTAAACAACTAAGAAGAAAAGAGACAAGGGGGAGATATGGAGTAGTGAAGAATTATTATTAAAAATATTCTTATACTATTTTTCTTGAGATAATAAGTTAGATCTTAGTTTTTGCTATTGATCACAAGATTGGATGTATTCAAGATTAATTACGTCTCTTCTCTTAATTAGTATGTGTAATTAAATTTCTCTTATGGTTCTTGGTTTGACTCAATTATGTGATTAAACTGAATGAAACCTAAATCAAAAGACACAGTTCATTGGTTGCTATTGTGCTTAAGGTCTTCATTAGATTGATCGCATAATGAATGAATATAGATAATAAGGTTTGATTGAGAAATGGATTCCATTTAGAAAGAATAGCAACCTATCAATTGTTTACTTAGTTAAGAGACAATTAGGCAATTAATATTGATTAGGAGCTGAGATTAAAATTGGTTACAAAAAGCATTCAATTAAGTGAGAACTAAATAATTGAGTGTTAATTGAAATCAATTAATTATGGGTTTATTCGAGAGAAAGATCCATAATTTTTAAGATGCTCACAAGTGAACATAGGTCTACATTGGTTTAGGAATTAATTTGATTCTTAGAAAGATTGAGTTAAAAGTAAGAAACCTAATCTTTTAATCATATTGTAAATTTATTTTTCTTTTAGTTATGATAAATTAGATTTAAATTGGAATAAATTCAATTTAATTGTCTAAACAAGTGAACACTTGAGTAACTCAATATTTAATTCTCAACCTCTGTGGAATGATCTTCATTTACTACTTGTTTAACTCCATACACTTGCGGATTTTTTACTACCAATAAGAAAGTGATTTAATAGGTTATTAGGAGTGTAAATGTGTAGTAGAGTCTGAGTTTTTTTTTTTTTTTTTTTTTGCTTTTATTTTTTAATCGGATAAGGAAAAAAGTAAGTATCAAATCTTTTATTATATATATTTAAAGGAAGTTATGTCACTAAACTATTTAACCTTGTACTTAGTGAAATTGAGTTTAGTTAGTTATTATTTGAATTATTATTATCTAGCTGATTTTTTTTTATATCATTTGTCGTTCATAAACTGTCTATTAGAATAAATTAAAGCTGAATACATTTTCAAAAGATAAAATTAAAAATATTAGTATAAAATTTTATGCAATATAACTTTATTGTAATTATATATTCAAATAAGTTCACATATATATATATATATATCAAATGATTATTATATTAAACTTACAAATAATTTCACAAGCTTTTTATTCGAATTTATTTCTAAAAATAACGAGTGGAGTTTTATGTATCTTAAATTTACGGCCTAATAGCCGTTTCATGCTAAGAATATTTTGAAATGGGAGAATTTTAATCATAATGTGGTTAATTTATAGCATTAATTTTTATTTAATTTAAAATAAAAAGATTTTTACAACCCATCAATATTTTGATAATGTTACCTTTTTGTTAACAAAAATTTCAAAGAATCCATTCAAAAATTTAAAATTTTTGCTACATACATACATACATACATATATATATATATATATATATATATATAACCATCGACTACTTTTTTTATATATCTATACGTAAAAAATATATCAATCACTTTAATTAAATAAACTTTAATTTAATAATTTTTAATTTTTCTATAAACACATATATGTGACCCAAGGAATCAAAATTTAAAAGTTTAAATGCAAACCAATTTGGCAGTAAATATAATATTTAAAATAACTTATCATATTTAAAAGTTTTAATAATATTTTTTTTTCAAAAAAAAAAAAACTTATCATAGAAATATTAAAATAGATAATTATGTTAGACTTGAATTGGAATGTATAATTGATAAAAAAAAATACCACCAATTTTAATTAATATTTTAATCCTTAAAACCTTGATCAAACATTTGTTGTACATTCTTATGCGACAACGCCTGAGACTAATAAAATATGCCCAAATTTTCTTTTTCATTGTGATCACAAGGCTAGCAGTAACTCAAAACATTGGTACCAAATGCAAATTATCCACTTGGGATGGTAGAAGTATGCACATGTTCATGGGACAAAACATCATCATCATTATTTTTTTAATGGCATAAATACATATATGACTCCCTATATTTATCATTTTTTTTTATCAATTTGACATCTTAACTTATAATTTTATCATTTTAACATTTAAACTTAACTAAAATGTACTAATTTATACTAATATGATGACATAATATATTTATTACCTCCGTACATATCACTTTGACACTTATACTTATAGTTTTTTTGTCAATTAAATCATTATGATATGACACATGCTTATTCACTATTCTATGTCATATGTGCTGACGGAAATTTCAGAATTACATTTTAGCTAAGTTCAATGTTAAAATAATAAAATTATAAATTAATGTGTTAAACTGGTAAAAAGTTACATATATACAAAGTTATATATGTATTTCACTTTTTTTTAAAACCATTATTATTATTATTGAACAATAAAGAACATTATTTTACTTCTGCTTAGTTTAGTATAATTACATTAAATTTTTGAATGACATATACGTTTATATTAATACTTATTTTACAGATTCATTTTGAGCACAAGTAATCAATATCTAAAATATTTATTATTTATTTAAAATTAAGTATAATAACTAATAATAGATACATATCATTTTGAATAATGCATATAAAACATTTGAAATACATATTATTGGTTTAAAATTAAATATAATAATTTTTAAATTGATAATTGTTTTTTAATATAATTATCTTTGATTGGTTCGAGAAAAATATATAATTTATTTTTTATATTTATTAATTACAAGAGGTCTAATTAATCCAAATTAAATTGGATGAATTCTATGAGGATAAAACTTGATACAAATATAAATTTATGTAAAATATATATTATTAGTTTAAAATTAAGTTAGTAATTCTAAACAAACAAATTACTTTTTAATAAAATTACTTCTAGTATTGAGTCGGTTATAAAAAATTTAATATAAATATGAATTTTTAATATAATTTAATGTAATTTCGTTATGTGAAAGTTCGAGATAAATTTTTTACCATTTCTATTGTTTTAAGACTCAAAGTTAAAATTTTATTTAATAAAACCAATTTTTTACTTGTACCGTGAAACACTATTTTTATAAATAAATTATTTTTTTAAATCAGTGGTAATTAAAGTTAATGAGTTTTGACTAATTCAATTTGATGCATGTAAAGTTATAAAAATGATAAAAAAATATTCAACAATTAATTTAATATAACTGCATATATCATAATTCGAATTTAAAATATTTTTTATGCAAGAATAATTAATACCTATGTAAACAAGTTACTTTTAATATATATATATATATATATATATATATATATATATATATATATATATAAAAGTAAACAACCACGTGTTTTACACGTAAATAAAAAAATTTATTTGACTTGTGATAAATAAATAATTAAACATATTATTATTATTATTATTATTATTATTATTATTAAATAAAAATTTTAAAAAATAATAACAATGTTATCTATTTATATAACAATTTGATATTGACTTAATAATTTATAATTCATTACAATTTTTATAAATCTTTTATTTAAATAATTATATGATATTTTAATTAAATTAATTTTATTAGAGATAAAATAGAAGTTAATATAATTAGAATATAAAATATACTTTTAATTAAATTAAAATTTTTGTTAGGGATAAATAGAAATTGACCTAATTAAAATATGAAACATATTGTTAATTAAATTAGAATTATATTTTAGTTAATTCTTATAAATAAAATAGAAATTAATCTAATTAAAATAGGAAATAGATTTTCAATTAAATTAAAATTATATTTTAACTAATTTAGTTAATTTTTTTAATAAATGACTAAACTATCCAATTTTTATAAAATCATAAATGAAAATTTATTCATAGTTTTGTTTGTTCCTCTCTTCTCTTTTCATACATTTATATAGCTACTAGTAAATACCCACGTATTTCACACGTGAACAAAAATTTTATTAAACTCGTGATATATAGTAAATAAATAAATATATTATTGTTATTATTAAATAAATAACAATGTTATTTATTTATTTAGCGATTTGATATGAACTTAATATAATTATACTTCATTACCACTTCTATAAATCTTTTATTTAAATAATTATATGATATTCTTTCAATATTTTTTATAAATTAATATTTCTCAACTCTATAATTAATTTCACATAAAAAACTATTACAATCATAATTAATCATAAGATAATAAGAATTATTAGTTATTTTTTAATAAAAAACTTAAAATAATAAATGCTATATTTTCTTTATATAACAATTTAAGTAAATATTTTCTTACATTTATAATTTATTACAATTTTAGTAAATATTTTATTTGAGCTATGAAATGTTATTTATTCAATATTTTTAATATTAATACTTTTATTTACTCAAAAATTAATTTAATGAAAATTTTTAAGTTCAACTAATAATTAAATGATAAATATTAATTAATTTAATTTTAACTCTTTTTTATTGAATTTTATAAATATCTAAAAACGATAATTATACTACTTTTCTTATAAAAAACACTTTCAAATAAATTATATATTATATATTTATTTATTAATTTTTAATTTAAAAAATATCTACTTTTAAAACAAATTATATATTTTTCATATTTTCATAAAATTTAATAATTTTTATCTTAATTATTTACTTATTAAATTTAATATAATAAGACTTATAAAA
Source organism: Mallotus nudiflorus (assembly GCA_947683625.1). Lineage (NCBI taxonomy): Eukaryota > Viridiplantae > Streptophyta > Magnoliopsida > Malpighiales > Euphorbiaceae > Mallotus > Mallotus nudiflorus. The sequence goes on along the minus strand of CANTUR010000732.1, from coordinate 771,588 downwards.
TTGTGCTATCTAATTTGATTTATATTAGATAAAATATAAGTATACCTAATTAAAATAGAAACAAATATATTTTTAACTACTAAAAGTTTAATTAATTTAATTTTGATAGAGTTAAGATAGAAATTAACATAATTAAAACAAGAAACATACTTTCAATTATATTAGAATTATATTTTAATTAAATTAATTTTTATTAGATATAAAATTGAAGTTAATTAACCTAATTATACTATAAAATATACTTTCAGATAAATTAGAATTTTGATTAGAGATAAAATAGAAGTTAACCTAACTAAAATACAAAATAGACTTTCAATCAAATTAAAATTATATTTTAATTAATTAAATTTTATTTTTATTAGTAAATGACTAAATTATCCAATTTTTATATAATAATAAGTGAATACTGTTTCGTACTTTAACCTGTCCCCCTTTTATATATTTATATATAACTAGTAAATAATCATATATTTCATACATGAACAAAAAATTTATTTGACTCGTGATATATAATAAATAAACAATTAAGCATTATTATTATTATTAAATAAAAGTTTTTTAAAAAATAATAGTGTTATTTATTTATATAACAATTTAACATTAACTTAATATAACAATAATTCATTACAATTTTTATAAATATTTTATTTAAATAATTATATAATATTACTTCAATATTTCTTATAATTAATTTTTCTCAACTCGAAATTTGATTTCATATAAAAAATTATTATAGTTATAATTAATTATAAGATAATAAAAAATTATTAGTTATTTTTTAATAAAAAATTTAAAAATAATAAAAGTTATATTTTCTTTATATAACAATTTAAATGTTACAACTCTATTGAACTTATAATCTATTACAATTTTAGTAAATTTTTTATTTGAGTTATGAAACTTTATTTCTTCATTATTTTAAATATTAATACTTTTATTTATACAAAAAATTATAAATATTAATTTTTTTAATTTTAATTTTTTTGTTAAATTTTATAAAATATCTGAAAAATGATAATTATACTATTTTTCTTATACAAAATATACTTTCAAACAAATTATATGGTATATTTTTTTATTTATTAGTTTTTAATTTATAAAAATATCGGCTTTTAAAAAAAACTATATACTTTTCCTATTTTCATAAATTTATTAATTTTGATTTTAATTATTTACTTTTTAATTTAATATAATAAGACTTATAAAATTATGTTATATATTTTGATTTATATTAGAAAAAATATAAGTAAATCTAATTAAATAGAAAACTATAACACCCTACGTTTTTATTTAACTAAAGTAATTATCGGATTTTGTTAGTGATAAATAAATTTAAATTAGATTACACAATTTTAATTATCTAGATATTTAATTGATATGTATTTATGTTAATATTATTTTAAGACTTTATTATTTTAAAACTTTATTATTATTATATATGGATATAGGTGTGATTGTGTGTGTGTGTATATATATATGTAAAATAATGAAATGAGGGACACACACCTCCTGACCGAAATCACCTCCCCAAAAACCAGCAGCTTCTCCCCTCATTCCGTCTGTCACCATCTCTGCCTCTCCTCTCACTGTGCCACCTCTATCACCGTCAGAAACCTCCATCTGCAGTAATCACCAAGCTTTCTAGTTGTTGTTGTTGCTGCTCTTTTCTTCCTCGCCAGGCAACATCTCTTCTTCCTCGTGCGACAGCTCTGCAATTCCCGGTCTGCCCAGCTTCATTTTCCTTTCACCAGTTGCTGCTTTCCTGCTTCTCCGAGCTGCTTCCATTGGCCTCCATTTTCGGGTGGCAGCAAGCTCTCTTCTTCCTCCTTCGATCCTCTCTGCTGGACAGTGAGTAGCACTCACTTGTTTCCTTCTTTTTCCTCTTGATTTTTGATTGTTATTAGTAGATCCTAGGTTAGTTAGGGTTGTTTATTGTTTAATGAGGTTGGTTTTGATTTTTGGAAATTTTGGTGAATTATTTGATATTTTTCCAGAATTTTATTTGATTTTATTTGATATTTATTTGGGTTTAGTTAGTAATTAGAGTAGTTGTTGTTAATTATTTTTGGGGTGTATAAATTTTATTGAAGATTATAGGGATTATTGTGAATTTGGTAAATTTTGAATATTTTAGTAATATTTTGTTTATATCCGAAATTTATTTGTAAAAATTATAAAAATTTGATAATTGGTGTTATTGTCAAATGTTATTAATTTTAGGATTTAATTTATAATTTTGTGGAATTTTATACTATTTTTGTAATTATTTTTAAGTTTATGTCAAATGTGGGATATTAGACTAAATTTATAAGTTTGGAAGAAATTACGAGTCAATTATATGCTTTAATTATATTAAGAAGTTTAATGTAGAGAAAATAATTTTTAGATATTTGTATAATTTTCAAGGAATTTTTTTAGTATTAATAGTGTATTATATAAGTTTGTATATTATAGGGGTAGAAACGTAATTTTTATTAATTATTGTTAAACAATAAATTGTGGTTGGTTTTAATTATAATTAAGGGAATTTTTCAAATTAATTTTAATAATATACTAAATATCATTTTGAATAATATGTATACTTTTATTTTTATATGGGTAAATATGTAAATTATGCTTATTGTAGTTAAGTATATATTTTAATTGGTTTTATTAAAATTTAGGCGGTTAGAGAATTTTTTTATAAATTTATAAGTATTTTAATTAAGTAATATTAATTTTTAATATTGTTTCCAATATTATATATATATATATATATATATATATATATATATGTTGGTGAAATTGTTTTTAAACTTTAAAGAGGAATTATTTTCTAAGTTATAGATAATTGTATGAACATGCATTATTGGAGGAAATGATTTAAATTTTTGTGATGTGTTGATTGAGTTGTGGTCTCGGTTGGGGCTAAGTGTAGTTTGAAAGCCCGACTCGAGTATGAATGTCTGTGAATATTAGAAATACGTTTTCTATGTTGGAATGACTCTACTTATGGTAGAGAGATGTCCGTTTTACAGAAGAGACTCTGTCAAAAGTTTGTTAGATTTTCTCGTAAAATGTGATATCTGTAATAAATTTCTACCGTTAATTAGACTTTTTCCTGTCTATTGAATTTTATACAGTCTTCCTTGAGTCGGTCTAGAATTTCGTTATTTCTGACAATTTTCGATTTTTATTACCTAGATGTGTTTTAAAATCGGTCTGTTAATTTATTTTCTAGAGCATATCGGAGCGGAAGTTGTTGGATTAAGGCAAACGCGGCGGTCGTCAGCCTTCTCGTTCATCTTGTAAGTTGATAAAATGATATGTGCGTGTGTTTTATTTAAAGACTACATGCGCTCATATTTTTTTAATATTTATTATATGATTTATTTAACTTAATGTTGTTATTTATGGTTTAAACTCATTTTATTTATTTAAAAAAATCGGGTTTTGAGAAATTTTGGTAGAACGGGCTACCTGGTGGGTTTCACCAGGACCGTGTGCACATGGTAGAGATTGAGAGATGGATTCGATTTATGTATGACTGGTGAATATTAAATTGGGACAGGTGCCTCGGTGGAAGCCTTGCTCTCGGGGACCGCCAGTGATTGGAAAGTTAATAATGGACTAGGATAGGTGCCTCAATTGATGCCTTAGCTCTCGAGGACCGCCAGTGATTGTAAAGTTAATAATGGATTAGGATGGGTGCCTCGGTTAATGCCTTTACTCTTGGGGACCGACAGTCTAGTTGGAATAAGTGGGCCCAGTTGGCTAGTTAGAAACCTGGGTTTAGGGTTCTACCGAGATTTTTTCAAAAGCTATATCTATACATTATAAATTATTTTCACTATAACTATATGGTTTTCAAAAAGGTTTTCAAATCGTACAGCTCTTTTTATTGACTTACTCAGTGAGGTCTGATTCCCCTCAATTTATTTTTTTCAGGAGCTTGGGAGTTTGACCTCAAACCGCTTTCACGCCGGATTTCTTCATCACCGGCTATACTATGTAGGTCATTGTAAGTTATACTGTAGTAGTAACTTTAGAAAACTGCAGTAGTAATTGTTCTATGAATTTGTATGACTTAAGTATACTTATGTATAATGATTTAAGATTGATTTATGATATGTGACGATAGAGAATATTTTATTATGCACTCAATTATATTTATTTTTAGAAAAATCAGTTTGATAATGTGTTCTGTTATGAAGTAAAGTTTTAAATTGGAAGGTTTTATTTTTCTTTTCTTTAAGATTTACTACGGGTTTCGAGGGCCTTACGCCTACCCATTCCCTAGTGCCGGTCACGTGCCCTCGGGTTCGGGTCGTGACAAAGTTGGTATCAGAGCATAAGTTTAATTAATTATCTATGTCTGTCTTTCTGTGTAACTACTGCAGTAATAGGGTTAATAATTGTCTTTGAGATGTTCTTGTTTCTAATTTCGTGTTGTGATAAATACTCTTACCTTGTTTTGAATTCAATTTTCTTTGTCTTTTCAGAATGAGGCGTGTGCGAACCGACCCCGACACCGATCCGACTCTCAGACTTAATGAGCAGTCTGTGCACGATGAGGCTCCTCCTCCTGCTCAATGTCATAGGGGTAGAGGTAGAGGTAGAGGTTGAGCTAGGGTAGTTGTAGTTGAGATTCTTGATCAGCAGCCAGTTGGGCCTGAAGCCCCAGCCGTAGACCCCACATCCTTTGTAGCTGGACTGACAGGGATTAATCAGGGTCTTGCAGTATTGAATCAGGCGATGCCCCTTGTACAGCAAATGCTATAACAGAGGAATTAGGGGATGTCAGATACTGATGCAACACTTCTCTACTCCCGGATCGGTAGAGTTTCTTTTGATGGTACGCATGACACCTTAGATTTCATTAATGTAATTGAGGCACATACCAGGACGGGACACATAGACTATCAGCGGATAATGATTGTGGAGTTGTCAGTTTAAGCGGTAGCTCAAGATTGGTTCGTACAGTCGATTCAACCGTCTATGCATAAGTTAACTTGGCTAGAGTTTAAGGACCACTTCCTGAGATTCTTCTGTCCTCCAGCCACCAAAGATGCCTACAAGTGGCAGTTGCTCCACATCACTAGAGGGAATAGGTCAGTGGAGGACTACACTAGGGAGTTTAATAGGCTATCCCTTCATGCAGAGGACATCAAGAGAGACCTTTACAGAGCAGTAGAGCTATATGTCACTGGTTTGGGACCCACTTTTATTGGTATGCGTATTAAGGACCGCACCCTAGAGAGTGTGATTGAGGAGGCCCGTTTGATTGAGAGGCGATATATCTGCCAGGGCACCATGTTAGATCCTTATATGGTTGGTGGTAGTGGATATGGTGTAGCTCCCGGGTATCAGCAGCCAACATTTCACATTGGTAGTTCGAGTCAACAGGGTGGTAGGAGGTCCAGGACTCACCAAGTTGGCCGACATGGTTATGCGATGAATAGGAGAAGTGGTAGAGGTCATAGATTTAATACTAGAGTCAGCAGCAGTAGTAGTGGGCAGAGCTCCAGACAAAGTAGTTCTGGGTCTGGTGCCAGTGCATGTGTGAGTTATGGATGATTCCATCAGGGCCCGTGTCATTTGTTGTCAAGCGCTTGCTTCAGATGTGGACAGGTTGGTCATCTTGCCAAAGCTTGTCCTCACTCCAGATATCAGCCACAGTACACTCAGGGTTCGTCTTCATCAGTGGCTCAGCCCTACTATCCGATGCCCCAACAGTATAGAGCACCAGTACAACCACAGCTTATGGGCCAGCAAGGTCGAGGTTCAGTTGGTAGGCCTAGTGGTCATGGATTTGTGCAGCCTTCGACATCTTAGCAGGTAGGTCGTGGCCAGGCTCGAGTGTTCACTTTGACACCGTAGGTGCTCAGACTTCTAATGCAGTGGTAGCAGGTATTCTCTCGATCTGTGTATATGATGCTAGAGTATTATTTGACCCCGGCACTTCACATTCATTCATTTTCCCCGTGTTTGCTTTAAGAATCGAGTGGCAGCCTTCCAGGTTATCCTTTCCTCTATCTGTATCAACTCCTCTTAGTGACGAGTTAGAGACAGATATTTTCTTTCCTTCGTGTCTGGTGTTAGTTGATGGTAGAGAATTATTGGCGGACTTAGTGTTGCTTGATGTGCTGGAATTCAACATCATTTTGGGTATGGATTGGTTGTCGAGGTATTATGCTTCGGTGAATTATCGAGAGAAAGAAGTGGTGTTCAGAATTCCAAATGAAGAAGAGTTCTGTTTTAAAAGTGAAAGCTGCTTCATGCCTCGTAATCTCATTTCCACCATTACAGCCCAGAAGATGCTTAAAAGGGGTTGTCAAGGCTATTTGGCAGTAGTAAGAGATGTTGAGATGGAGAATGGGGTAATCGAACAGGTGCTAGTGGTGTGTGAATTTATGGATGTTTTTCCTAAAGAATTACCGGGATTACCACCAAACAGAGAAATAGAGTTCTATATTGATGTTATGCCTGGTACAGATCCTATTTCTATGCCACCCTATAGAATGGCACCAACTGAATTACAGGAGCTGAAGGAGCAGTTACTGGAGTTGCTTGATAAGGGTTTCATAAGACCCAATACATCGTCTTGGGGTGCTCCGGTGTTGTTTGTGAAGAAGAAGGATGGTAGCCTTTGACTTTGTATTGATTACAGGCAGTTGAACAAGGTCACCATCAAGAACAAGTATCCACTTCCAAGGATCGATGACCTGTTTGATCAGCTTCAAGGTGCTACCAGCTTCTCTAAGATAGACTTGAGATCTGGGTATCACCAGTTGAGAATCAGAAGTGGTGATGAGCCGAAGATAGCCTTTCGGACAAGATATGACCATTATGAGTTCTTAGTAATGTCCTTTGGGTTGAATAATGGTCCAGCAGCCTTTATGGACTTGATGAATCGGGTGTTCAAGCCATATTTAGATCGGTTTGTAATAGTCTTCATTGATCATATCTTGGTTTATTCCAAGAGTTGTATGCCAAGTTTTCAAAGTGCGAGTTCTGGTTGAATCAAGTGGCATTTTTAGGCCACGTGGTTTCTAAGGATGGCATACAAGTGGAGATTTATGAAGGACTTCTTTAAAATTGTCGCACCTTTAACAAGATTGACCCAGAAGAGTGCTAAGTTTGTGTGGACAGACAAATATGAAGAGCAGTTTTAATTATTAAAGGATTTGTTAACGTCAGCTCCAATTCTAACTTTGCCTTCTGGAAATGAAGGGTATACGGTGTATTATGATGCTTCCAGAGTAGGATTGGGTTGTGTGTTGATGCAAAATGGCTAAGTAATTGCTTATGCTTCAAGGCAGTTGAAGAAGCACAAGCAAAACTATATTACTCATGACTTAGAGATGGCAGCCATTGTGTTTGCTTTAAAAATATGGAGGCATTACTTGTATGGGGTGACATGTGAGATATACACTGATCATAAGAGCTTGAAATATATCTTCCAGCAGAGGGACTTGAACTTGAGGCAGAGAAGATGGATGGAACTTCTTAAGGATTATGATTGTTCCATTTTGTACCATCTAGGCAAGGCGAATGTTGTTGCTGACGCCTTGAGTAAGAAGTAAGCGGGCAGTCTTGCCCACATCAGCACAGAAAGGAGGCCCATCATCAAGGAGTTGCACGGGTTGATTGATCAAGGGTTGTAAATGAAAGTTACCTAAAAGTTCCTTTTAGCTTAATTCAGGGTACGATCAGTATACTTGGATCAAGTTAAGGCAGCTCAGAATAGAGACCCACAGTTATAGAGGATTATGTATAAAGTACAACAAGGGCAGTCAAAAGACTTTGTGGTTGACAAAGAAGGTGTATTGCGATTGGGCACTAGGATTTGTGTGCTGGATGTTAACGACTTGAGGAAGAAAATTATGGAAGACGCACATTTTTCTGCATATAGGATTCATCCAGGTTCTACCAAGATGTATCATGACTTGAAAGATACATATTGATGGAATGGAATGAAGAGGGATATTGTAGAGTTTGTGTCTAGATGTCTGACTTATCAGCAAGTGAAGCTTGAACATCAGAGACCCTCAGGATTGTTGCAACCTATGCCAATTCCTGAATGGAAATGTGACATGATAACTATGGACTTTGTGACCGGGCTACCTCAGACTACAGAAGGTTATGACGCTATTTGGGTGATTATTGACAGGCTAACTAAGTCAGCACACTTTCTACCAATAAAGAAGATGTACTCTACTGATAGATTAGCAAGACTTTATGTGAATAGGATTGTTTGTCTACATGGAGTACCAATAAGTATAGTGTCAGACAGAGGAGCCATATTCACCTCAGTCTTTTGGCAAGAATTATACAAGGCCTTGGGCACCAGATTGGATTTCAGTACGGCCTTCCATCCTCAGATAGATGGTTAGTCATAAAGGACCATCCAGATGTTAGAAGATATGCTGAGGATATGTGTGATGAATTTTGGAGGACAGTGGGATTCGTACTTACCATTAATTGAGTTTGCTTACAATAATAGCTATCATGTTAACATTGAAATGGCTCCGTATGAGGCACTGTACGGTAGGAAGTGCATATCACCATTATATTGGGAGATTGGTAAAAGACAATTAACAGGTCCAGAGTTGGTGCAGGTGACTTCAGAGAAAGTCCCCATTATACATCAGAGATTGAAGATAGCCTTTAGTAGACAGAAGAGCAATGCTGACCCTAGGAGGAATGATGTATCCTTTATGGTTAGAGACATGGTGTTCCTGAAGGTGTCTCCAATGAAAGGAGTCATGAGATTTGGTAAGAAGGGTAAGCAAGCTCCTAGATACATTAGACCGTTTGAAATTCGGTCCAGACTGGGTGAAGTGGTGTATAGGCTGGTGTTGCCACCAGAACTGTCGAGAATCCATCCTGTATTCCATGTGTCTATGCTAAGGAAATACATTCCTAATCCATCTCATGTTTTGCAACCTCAAGCCATGGAGCTTAGCGACAATCTAACCTATGAGGAGTACCTAGTGGCGATTGTGGATTGCCAAATCCGACAGTTGCGGACTAAGGAGATACCGATGGTAAAGCTGCTATAGAGTAACCATTCTGTTGAGGATTGCACTTGGGAAACTGAAGCAGAGATGCGAGTTTCTTTCCCGTATCTCTTTCCTTCTTAAGCTTTGTAATTTTTTCTTTTCTTGAATTCGGGGACGAATTCTTATAAGGAGGGGAGACTGTAACACCATACATTTTTATTTAACTAAAGTAATTATCGGATTTTGTTAGTGATAAATAAATTTAAATTAGATTACACAATTTTAATTATCTAGCTATTTAATTGATATGTATTTATGTTAATATTATTTTAAGACTTTATGATTTTAAAACTTTATTATTATATATAGATATAGGTGTATATATATATATATATATATATATATATATATATATATATGTAAAATGGTGAAATGAGGGACACATACCTCCTGACCAAAACCACCTCCCCAAAAACCAGCAGCTCCTCCCCTCATTCTGTCCGTCACCATCTCTGCCTCTCCTCTCACTGTGCCACCTCCATCACCACCGGAAACCTCCATCTGCAACCATCACCAAGCTCCCTAGTTGTTGTTGCTGCTGCTCTTTTCTTCCTCGCCAAGCAGCATCTTTTCTCCCTCGTGCGATAGCTCTGCATTTTTCAATCTGCCCAGCTTCATTTTCCTTTCACCAGTTGCTGCTTTCCTGCTTTGCCGAGCTGCTTCCATTGACCTCCATTTTTGATGGCAGCAAGCTCTCTTCTTCCTCCTTTGATCCTCTCTGCTGGACAGTGAGTAGCACTCACTTGTTTCCTTCTTTTTCCTCTTGATTTTTGATTGTTATTAGTAGATCCTAGGTTAGTTAGGGTTGTTTATTGTTTAATGAGGTTGGTTTTGATTTTTGGAAATTTTGGTGAATTATTTGATATTTTTCTAGAATTTTATTTGATATTTATTTGATAATTATTTGGGTTTAGTTAGTAATTAGGGTAGTTGTTGTTAATTATTTTTGGGTGTATAAATTTTATTGAAGATTATAAGGATTATTGTGAATTTGGTAAATTTTGAATATTTTAGTAATATTTTGTTTATATCCGAAATTTATTTGTAAAAATTATAAAAATTTGATAATTGGTGTTATTGTCAAATGTTATTAATTTTAGGATTTAATTTATAATTTTTTGAATTTTATACTATTTTTGTAATTATTTTTAAGTTTATGTCAAATGTGGATATTAGACTAAATTTATAAGTTTGGAAGAAATTAGAAGTCAATTATATGCTTTAATTATATTAAGAAGTTTAATGTAGAGAAAATAATTTTTAGATATTTGTATAATTTTCAAGGAATTTTTTTTAGTATTAATAGTGTATTATATAAGTTTGTATATTATAGGGGTAGAAACGTAATTTTTATTAATTATAGTTAAACAATAAATTGTTTTTCAAATTAATTTTAATAATATACTAAATATCATTTTGCATAATACGTATACTTTTATTTTTATATGGGTAAATATGTAAATTATGTTTATTATAGTTAAGTATATATTTTAATTGGTTTTATTAAAATTTAGGCGGTTAGAGAATTTTTTTATAAATTTATAAGTATTTTAATTAAGTAATATTAATTTTTAATATTGTTTCCAAAATATATATATATATATATATATATATATATATATATATATATATATATATATATTGGTGAAATTGTTTTTAAGCTTTAAAGAGGAATTATTTTCTAAGTTATAGATAATTGTATGAACATGCATTATTGGAGGAAATGATTTAAATTTTTATGATGTGTTGATTGAGTTGTGGTCTCGGTTAGGACTAAATGTAGTTTGGAAGCCCGACATGAGTGTGAATGTCTGTGAATATTAGAAATACGTTTTCTATGCAAGAATGACTCTACTTATGGTAAAGAGATGTCCGTTTTACATAGGAGATTTTGCCAAACTTTCGTTAGATTTTCTCGTAAAACATAATATCTGTAATAAATTTCTACCGTTAATTTGGCTTTTTCCTGTCTATCGAATTTTATCCGGCTTCCTTGAGTCAGTCTAGAATTTCGTTATTTCTGACAATTTTTTATTTTTATTACCTAGACGTGTTTTAAAATCGGTCTGTTAATTTCTTTTCTAGAGCATATCGGAGCGGAAGCTGTTGGATCAAGGCAGATGCGCGGTAGTCAGCGTTCTCATTCATCTTGTAAGTTGATAAAATGATATGTGCGTGTGTTTTATTTAAAGACTGCGTGCACTTATATTTTTTAATATTTATTATATGATTTATTTAATTTAATGTTGTTGTTTATGGTTTAAATGCATTTTATTTATTTAAAAAAAATCGATTTTGAAAAATTTTGGTAGAATGGGCTACCTGGTGGGTTTCACCAGGACTGTGTGCATATGGTAGAGATTAAGAGATGGATCCGATTTATGTATGATTGGTGAATATTAAACTGGGACGGATGCCTCGGTGGAAGCCTTACTCTCGGGGACCGCTAGTGATTGGAAAGTTAATAATGGACAGGAATGGGTGCCTTGATTGATGCCTTAGCTCTCGGAGACCGCCAGTGATTGGAAAGTTAATAATGGATTGGGATGGGTGCCTCGGTTGATGCCTTAGCTCTCAGGGACCGCTAGTGCCTTGTATTTGGATTAAGTGGATGACTGCGGCTTGGTGCCTCAGTGGATGCCTTTGCTCTCGGGGACCGGTAGTCTAGTTGGAATAAGTGGGCCCAGTTGGCTAGTTAGAAACCTGGGTTGAGGGTTCTACCGAGATTTTTTCAAAAGCTATATCTATACATTTTGAATTATTTTCACTATAACTATATGGTTTTCAAAAAGGTTTTCGAACCATACAACTCTTTTTATTGACTTACTCAGTGAGGTTTGATTCCCCTCAATTTATTTTTTTCAAGAGCTTGGGAGTTCGACCTCAGACCGCCTCCGCGCTGGATTTCTTCATCACCGGCTATACTATGTAGATCATTGTAAGCTATACTGTAGTAGTAACTTTAGAAAACTGCAGTAGTAATTGTACTATGAATTTGTATGACTGAAGTATACTTATGTATAATGATTTAAGATTGATTTATGATATGTGACGATGGAGAATATTTTATTATGCACTCGATTATGTTTATTTTTAGAAAAATCAATTTGATAATGTGTTTTGTTATGAAGTAAAGTTTTAAATTGGAAGATTTTATTTTTCTTTTCTTTAAGGCTTACTATGGGTTTCGGAGGCCTTACGCCCATCCATTCCCTAGTGCCGATCACGTGCCCTCGAGTTCGGATCGTGACAAAAACATACTTTCAATTAAATTAAAATTATATGTTAATTAATTTTATTTTTATTAGAGATAAAATCGAAGTTAACCTAATTAGAATAGACAATATATTTTTAATTAAATTAGAATTACATTTTAATTAATTTAATTTAATTTAATTTTATTAGAGATAAAATAGAAGTTAATCTAATTAAAATATGTTACATACTTTCAATTATATTAGAATTATATTTTAATTAAATTAATTTTTATTTGATATAAAATAGATGTTATCCTAATTATAATAGAAAATATATGCTTTCAATTATATTAGAATTATATTTTAATTAATATAATTTTTATTAGAAATAAAATATATTTTCAATTAAATTAAAATTATATTTTTGTTAATTTAATTTTTGTTAGAGATAAAATAGAAGTTGATCTAATCAAAATAAGAAATAAATTTTCTATCAAATTAAAATTACATTTTAATTAATTTAATTTTATTTTTATTAATAAATAATTTATTTATTTAATTTTTATATAATAATAAATACACATTATTTCATAATTTTATACGTACCTTTCGTACATTTATATATATATATATATGAAAAGAAATGTAAGGAAACAAAACAAAATAAAATAAAATAAAAACACAACATGAAGTGATGTGTAACTCACACCCCCACTAAGAAACGAAGGTGACTAAACGCCAAGACATACTTCCTTCTCTCTGTTTCTCAAATAACGTTCGTCTCTACTCTCAGTTCGCCATTCAGATTCATTTTTCTTCTTCTTCTTCTTTTCTTCTCATTTTCATCAACTGCTACTTCTTCTGCATAATTGTTCTTGTTCTATGAATATATTCTTAGGAATTTTCATCTTCTGGATTCTATTCTTTAGTTCCAAGAAACCAATTCCTCACTTGCGCTTCGCTTCTTCTTCTTTTGATTCTTATTGGGTCTATGGTGGTCTCCGTTCAACATTAACCAGCTGCTTTTCTTGATATGTCCACTTAAATTATACTTCGTACCCAGTTGCGTTGTTAGTCTTCTTCATTGTTGCCCTGCTTTTTCATGTTCTGTCAGACACCAACTTTCATTTTATTGTCTCTTGCACGAAACAGAGCTTTTCAATTATTATTGCCTAGCTACTGCTCATAGTTATTAAGTTGGACTTTCTATTCTTCTTACAGAGACAAAGCTTCTGTTGATGGATTCTTGTTTATGTTGTCGTTTACTATATCAAAGAATCAACTTTTTCACTGTCATCACGAGGTTTTCATTTCTAGGTAGAGATTTCTTGAATTTTTGCTTATTTTGCATGCTTTTATTTATTTATTTGTTTCCCTTCATTTCTTGACATAAAAGGTAGAAAATAAAGAACACAAGTGTTCATCAAAAGTTCATATCTATTTTCCATTAATCTTTGTTTATGTTTAATGTTTCAGAACGGAAAAAACAACATGAAAAATCAAGAATTTGAGATTCCAATTCTCACAGTACTGACATCTTTCTTCAGGTACTTTTTCTTTTTCTTTTCTTCTGTTTTCCTTGATGGGATCATCATTAGGACAAATTTTATATCTGGGTTTTTGATTTTTTTAAGGATTATCCAACTTCCTAAAGCTACTTTTTATTATTGATTGAAGTGATTTATAATCAAGATGTGCTTATGATTACTTCAGTGCTCCGGGAATTATTCATAATATTGATTAAACAGTTGATGTTTTAACGAATATTATTAAAGAAAAAAAATCATTACTTTTTGATTACTTTGTTTTGCTTTTTTGCTTTACTTGCTAAACAAAATTAAGCCCATGACCATACTAATAATAATTGTAATAATAACAGTGCAAATCAACAAAGTAATTACTAATTTATGAGTGACTTTAAAGTATAGTATTTTCTTTTATTATATTCTTATAATAATAATAATCCACAGCTAAAGACAAAATTGACGTTCTAACGTCACCTTGGTCTCTTGCTTTAGGCTGTCTCTGTTGTTTGTTTGTCAACCTAAAGTTTTCTATTAAAAAACTCTTTCCTTTAAGTGAAAAAAGCTTCTTTTTTGTTAATTTAATTTTATAGACTGTTGGGTAGATAAATTATTAATTAGAATCTCGCACATGTTGTGTTCCTGTACGAAATCATTCATCGAATGTTTATTTTTTTTTTTTGTGTAAAATTCTATGCATGTAATGTGTCATGATTGATGCGTGGATGTTTTCTGTTCATTCTCTTTCTTCAGGGTGTTTGGTGGTGATTAAAGGAAATTATTTAAGCAGAAGTTTTAGCTTTTTGCTATCTTTACAATGGCCAGAAACTGTTTTGATCTTTGCTTCCAATCGCTTTCACTCATTTGCATCCTTTCCTTGTCAGTTTTCAAGCCTTCTTTTGGTTTGAATCCTGAAACTCAGGCCTTACTTGAATTCAAAACACATCTCAAAGACCCTTTAAATGCTTTGGATTCATGGAAAGAATCAGAGTCTCCATGTAATTTTTCTGGGATTACTTGTGATCCCATATCTGGAAAAGTGACTGTTATCTCATTTCATAACAAGTCTCTTTCTGGTGAGATTTCACCATCCATTTCTTCACTTGAAAGCCTGTCTACCCTTTCATTGCCTTCTAATTCACTTTCAGGGAAGCTTCCTTATGAGCTCATCAATTGCAGCAATCTCAAAGTATTGAATCTAACTGAAAACAAAATGGGTGGTGTCTTGCCTGATCTTTCTTCCCTGAGAAACTTAAAGATTCTTGAATTGTCAAATAACTACTTTTCGGGGAGATTTCCGACCTGGGTGGGAAATTTAACTGGTTTGGTACGACTTGCTCTAGGGCAAAATGAGTTCGATGAGGGTGAAATTCCTGAAAGTATTGGAAATTTGAAGAACTTAACTTATCTGTTTCTTAGGGATGCGCACTTGAGGGGAAAGATGCCAGAGTCCTTTTTTGAACTATGGAAGCTGGAGACACTTGATATTGCAGAGAACAAGATCTCAGGGGAGTTTCCGAAATCCATTTCCAAGTTGAAGAAACTTCAAAAGATCGAGCTTTTTTCAAACTATTTGACTGGGGAAATCCCACCAGAGCTTGCAAATCTCACCCTTTTGAAGGAAATTGATATATCTCGTAATCGGATGTTTGGAGAACTGCCTAAAGAACTTGGTAATTTAAAGAAGTTGGCAGTGTTTGAGTTACATTATAACAATTTCTCTGGAGAACTACCTGCAGGTTTTGGAGAGATGCATAACCTTGGTGGATTTTCAATATATGGGAACAATTTTTCGGGGGAGTTTCCAGCAAATTTCGGAAGATTTTCACCGCTAAATATTTTAGACATATCTGAGAACCAATTTTCAGGTAGTTTCCCCAGGTTTTTGTGTGAAGGGAGAAAGCTGCAATACTTGCTTGCACTGGAAAACAGGTTTTCTGGTGGGCTATCAGATTCTTATGCTGAGTGTAAAACTTTAATAAGGTTCAGGATCAACAAGAACATGATGTCTGGAAAGATTCCAGATGGGGTTTGGGCGTTGCCACTTGTCATTATAATGGATTTCAGTGATAATGATTTCACTGGACAGATATCTCCAGAAGTTGGTTTGTCTACCAGCTTGAATCAGTTGATTTTGCAGAACAACAGGTTTTCAGGTCAGCTTCCACCAGAGTTTGGAAAATTGACGAATCTGCAGAGGCTATACTTGAACAATAATAACTTCTCTGGTGAAGTTCCTTCTGAAATCAGTGCTCTGAAGCAGTTATCAATCTTGCATTTGGAACAGAATTCATTGACAGGAACCATTCCATCAGAACTGAGAGGTTGTGTCAGAATGGTAGACTTGAATCTCGCTTCCAATTCTCTTAGTGGTCACATTCCTCATGCTTTTTCAACAATGAGCTATTTAAACTCTCTGAATCTTTCGCAAAATAGACTTAGCGGTGTTATTCCTGAAGACTTACAGAAACTGAAACTTAGTTCCATCGATTTATCTGGAAACGATTTATCAGGAAGTATTCCATCTGTTCTCTTGAGCATTGGAGGGGAAAGAGCATTTCTAGGAAACAAAGAGCTTTGTGTTGATGAAACTTCCAAAAACATCATGAATTCAGAGTTGAATCTCTGCAGAGGAAAGCAGAGTCAGGAGCGAAGATTTGGAGATAAGTTGGTGCTGTCCTCCATCATCATATCTGCGTTGGTTATTGTCTTAGCTGGTTTGTTACTTGTCAGATGCAGGAACTTCATGCATGGTAAAGAAGATAGAGACGACGATTTAGAAGGCGAGAAGGACCTGAAATGGAAACTTGCATCTTTCCACCAATTGGATATTGATGCTGATGAAATATGCAATCTGAAAGAGGAAAACTTGATTGGGAGTGGCGGTACTGGAAAAGTGTATCGCCTGGATTTGAAGAGAAGTGGCTGCACAGTGGCTGTAAAGCAACTCTGGAAAGGAGATTATCTCAAGGTCTCAGCAGCTGAAATTGAAATTTTAGGGAAAATCAGGCATAGAAATATTCTGAAGCTTTATGCTAGTTTACTCAAAGGAGGATCAAGCTATCTCGTGTTTGAGCACATGACGAAAGGCAACCTGTTTCAGGCACTTCACAGGAAGATAAAAGATGACGAGGCTGAATTGGATTGGTTTCAGAGGCATAAAATAGCACTGGGAGCTGCAAAGGGAATTGCATATCTGCATCATGATTGCTCTCCTCCAGTTATCCATAGAGACATTAAATCAAGCAACATTCTACTCGATGGGGATTATGAGCCGAAAATTGCTGATTTTGGGGTTGCGAAGCTTGTTGAAATGTCTTCCAAGGGGTGTAACAGTAGCTCTGTTGCTGGTACTCATGGATATATTGCTCCTGGTAAGTTCTTTAAACTTTCATGTGTCTTGGTTTCTGTCAATATGCTTATGATTGTGAGTTTGATTATAAAATTAATTGACTTTTTCGCTCTGCAGAGATGGCATATACTCTGAAAGTCACAGAAAAGAGTGATGTATATAGCTTCGGAATTGTGCTACTAGAGTTAGTGACCGGTAGGAGACCGATTGAAGAGGAATACGGAGAAGGCAAAGACATAGTTTACTGGGTTTGGACGCATCTCAACGGCCGCAAAAATGTCATCAAGGTTCTTGACAATGAGGTTGCATCAGAATCTGTCCAAGAAGGCATGATTAAAGTCTTGAAGATAGCTATTATGTGCACCAATAAACTTCCAAACCTGCGTCCTAACATGAAAGAAGTGGTGAAGATGCTAGTTGATGCTGATCCTTGCATCTTCAGATCTCCTGAAACCATCAATTCGGACAAAAATTACAAGCTTCTTTTATGAAGTTTTCTTTGTTAGTAGCGGACCATCTTGCAACAATATCCAAACTTGTGAGCAAGTGTTAGTGCAAGTTTGGTGAATTTTCAAGTAAAGAAATGATGTGGTTACAAGCAAAAAAACAAAGTTATTTAAATGGCATTTTTGGCTATATAATCAGGTTCATAGTACTCTCTGTATTGTTATGTGTATATGGTTTTCTGAAGTAACAAGTAAAATTTTAGCTACATTGTGCTCTCTCTACTCATGCTCCAATGCTATTTGATTAATCCTGACAAATGTATTTTTTTTATTATTTTAAGAATGATATTAAGTTACTATTGTTAGTATTGTGGACAGAACCAAAATCTTCCTCAAGCTGGTAGGATCTCCCTTATATACCTAATACAAAAACAAAGTCAAGAGTTTCCAGAAAGAATCAACTTAACCAGTCCCTATTGACTTTAACCCAATCTTTAGTGTTGAAAACAAGAAAAACTAAATAAAAAATTAAAAAAAGACTAATCTTTGGCTTGCCATTTGGTTTATATAGTATAATCAATCTAATTCAAATCCTATCCATATATCTTTTTGGAAATTTTTGGTTTTTTCTTTTTGTGCAAGGAAAAAATATTGGGCCTTTGATCTCTTCGTACTTCAAATATTTTACACATGGAGAAGATATGTACTTCTTATAATATTTTTTTCTCATATTTATATGCAAAGATACCTTCTGATTACTTTAAAAAAAAAAGAGATACCTTCTGATTAATTTATAAGTTCGTAGATTTTATATCTATTTTGATTGATTTTAAAAACATATTCTCAAATTCATTCAAAAAAAAAAATTCAACTTCCTTTAAAAAAAAAATTCAACATACACCCAAAAAAAAAAAAAAATTACAATCTCATAAATATGTATATTACATTCTCATACAAAAAATAAAAGAAAGAAAGAATAAAGAATATAATAGCATAAATTATTCATAAAAAATTTGCCTAAATCAAATTGTATCAAAAGTTTTATCTATATAACAATTTATATAAACAGAAAATTAATTTTGATATATCAAATTTAAATTTATTCTAATAACTCATCGTCTGATCTACTGAATTGAAATATTACATGTTATCACTAAAAAAAAAATTGTTTCATGTTATTTGTCAGAAAATATTAAAATTAGTAAATCCTATTAATTTTAGCGGACAGAATACATTCAAAACTAAGATCTACCAATATTATTTAACTTTTTTTAAAAAAAAAAAAATGAAGTGTGTGGAGGATGTTAAGACTAAGACAATGATTATTAATTAATATATTATTTATGATTTCAAGCTCAATAATAATGAGAGAGAAAAAAAAAAGCTCAACAATAATGAGACTAATTTTCCAAAAGAAATACACTGCATGACATACACTGCCTGATAGTACAAATTATAGTTATTGAAGTGGAAAGAAAAAAATAAATAAATAAGGAAGAAAATAGAAAAATAGTGCATGGGATGATCATGCAGATTGTAGAATAATAGCCTTGCAATTTTTGAGTCAAAATACTGACTGGGGCTCAGTTGACTGCACCTTGTTAATTGGGCTATATCATTAAAAATTGGAAGACTTGGTGATAGATACTAATTGGCATAAGGAAACTCAACAATGTTAGAAATTTGAGGAAATGTAATTGCATTGCAGCTTCTAATCCTGATGAGAAAATTCAACTAAGTAATTAATTGGTCCATGTAACATGTATTTGTATTTTGCATGATGTGAACTATTGAAGGAACCTCTAGTCATGATTAAAGGAACTTTCCATCGAACTTTCATAAGTGCATGAATCATGTGTAAATATAATGAAATGAATTTTCAATAATAGTTAAGAAGTTGTTTTCCCATGTTATTAGAAATGGTTAATTGGGGCTTCAGGAATTATTATTATTATTATTATTGTTTTTTCATGTATTTAATCAATATCTAATATTTATACGAATTCTGATTATTTTAAAGTTCGAGTAAGATGATTATATAAAATGAGTAAATTTTTTTTTTTAGTAATTATTTTTTTATATAAAAGAAAATTTAAATTCAAAATTTTATTTTAAAAAAATTAAAATTCTTGCTTGAACCAATAATTGGACATTGATTGAAGAATTGTTATTGGTGAATTTTTTTTTTTTATCTACTCATAAATAAATGATAGGTTAGTCATTGGCTTCAATTCAAAAGTATTAATTAGTGGAAGAGCAATTAGCTAGCTAGGCCAAGGTGTTCAAAAAATATTAATATTAAACCGTAATATACATTAATGATACAATATATAAAGTCTTAAGTTTGATTTCTAATTAATGATTGAATTCAATTCCCACCTCATCATCCCTTCAACCACAAACGCTAATTTATTCTTCTTCTTCAATGATAAATGGAATTAACAAATTATTAAGAAGAATAGCATTAACATTTCCCTCTAACTTGACTTCCCCTCCAATTTTAACAATATAAAGCCTAAATAAATTAGATAATTAATTATTTTATCCATGATTATATATTATTATATGAAATAGTGTCATTATTTCACACACATATTCTGCAAAATTAATAATTAATTGTACCATCAAGTATGCATGCAGTGTCATTTTTTTTAAATTTCCAAGTTACAATACCTTGCTCTCTCTTTATTTATATTAGACTCTAATCACTAGCTAGTTGTATAACAAATAAGGCGTTGAGATTTTCTTTATATTAAAGAAATGTTAGAGTTGAACATTATTTACTAGGCTTCATAATATTACAAAATAAAACTAATACTTTTTAATAAAATAATTCTAATATTTAAATTATAGAAGAAAAATGTTAATTTAATCCAACACTCTTCTACTAAATTTTTACACCACCTCACTTTCCATTGTTAAGTTGTTAAAATCTATTTTCAAAAGTTTATTATTCAATTCTAAAAATACGATTTATTAATCATATAATATCAAATTGGCATATCTTTTCAACATTTTATAAATTTATACCAAATTTTAACATTTGTCAAATATAATCCAACTTGACAAATTATTTACAATTTTAGCACAATTGCAAAACCAATATATGACATCTAAAATGAAGTAGCTAAACTTTATTTTTATGCATTTCACATCCATGTCATCTAAATAGTAATTATACTAGTTAGTTAGACTTCAATTTCAATAATTTAAGAAAACATAAAAATAAGAATGCAAATTTTATTTCATTTGTAAAGACTATATTCATCTTTTTTTTTTCCTATTTTAAGTCTTCACATGAATGTAAGACTATACTAATAGATGTTAGCTAGTTCACTTCAAATGCCACATATGTATTTTATTTATTAATTCATGAAAATTATGCTAAAATTATAAATAATATGTTAAATTGTGTTAAAATTACAAATAATATGTCAAATTGAGCTAGTTTTGTCAAATTTTAAAGTTTAGTATAAATATGTAAAAAGTCAAAAAGGTAGTGATTTTTATAATACTAGTAGTTGTGGACACTCCATTTGACCGGCCCGTAACGAAAGTTCAATAATGAGAAAATACGAATCTTGAATGTAAGAAGCTCAAAACCTTTTTGGGAATGGATCGAAAAGCTCAAACTCACATTTGTGAAAAGCTCAAACAACTTGAATCCACATAGATACACGACCTAAGTCTAAAGGCCAAGCCCAAGCCCACTTTGGCCCAAAAGCGTCGTCGTTGGACGAGGTTAAAGAGGTAACGCTTGACTGAAGAGGCATTGGGAGGCCACTACAGTGAGGCGATGCCTCTTTACCAGCTACTTGCACAAGCATTAAATGTATAAATGATAGTAATGAGAAAGTGGATGGGCCAACCTATTTTTGGCTTGAACATGCTTGTATGAAAGTGAGACTTTAGAGGGCGAAAGGTGATTAGAAAGAGGTGTGATGATGGGAGAAAAAGGGGAGGTCTTATCAAAGGTATATGAAGAGCTTAAAAAAGGGGAGGAGATAAAAGAAAAGGGTTAGCAAGTTTTTTTTTTTTTTAAAAGAGCTTTAAAAAAGGAGGATGATACGTTCTTGAGAGAAAAATAAGGAGTTTGCCTAGGAAGTTCATTTTTTGAGAAAAAAGGGAATTTCTTGCATTCAAGTGAAAGTTTACAACTAACAACTCATCTCTAAGGGCTGAGTTAGGAGCTTCAAACTTGTCTTGAGTAGTAAGAGCCTCCATTTTTTAAGTATTGAGTTATTAACTTGCACAAAATTCTTTTTTTGCTCCATTGCATTGTTCTTTTAGATTCATTGCTTATTGTACACTATGTTTATGACATGATCTTTTAAATTACTAAATGTAGTTGTAAGTCTTCATTTATTTGCATTTGATCTTCCTTAAGATTTAAGAAAGTGTAAATTTGCTATTGCTTCTATTCGTCAGGTAATGCCTTTTTAAAGAGGCATCCTTAAGATTCAAGCGATGTGGCATCAACTCTATGTCTGGAGGCAACGCCTCATTAATGGGGTGCTATCACATTAACATAACCATGTAAAATTTTGATTTAAATTTCTTATTTTTACCCCTGATGATATATGTTCCTTTATATATTTTCATATCGTCAAACTCTAATCTTCTGTATAATTATTATGACACTTTGCTAAATTAGGCATTTATGCAGTTGTTGTTTATATTTATATTGTTGGACCTATAAATTAACTTCAACATTTCTTCTTTTATAGGATTTTATATATATTTGTGGAGGTTAATATTTTATTATTTGTAGGAATATCAGGATGAGTCTTATTATCAAGCTTTAACCCTCCTAACTTATTTATGGATTCACTTGTTTTATAACCATTTTATTTTCTGTTTATTTTACCTGTATTTGTGTGATCAAGTGTTATAACTCATTTCTCCCCCCATTTCTTCATATGTATATTTATTTCTTTATCGTTATTTTTATGACTATTTTGTATATTTGTAATGAGTATAGAAAATCACCCTTAATAAGCATGGAATTGGATTAATATGTAAATTCAAACTAAATTAAAAAATTAGAGTAAACTGTAATTTTCATGTTAATGAAGAAAAAATTGAATAATTAAAGGTAATAAAATACAAAACACACGTGGAGGCCAATTACAAGGTTGGCTGGACATTCTAAAAGCCTATACCCAATTTCCAAACCCATTCTCTAAAAATGGTTGTTGGGAACCTACGTGGAATTCAATTATTGTACAATGTGTCTCGGGTCTCATTCGGGTGGCGACTCCTTCTCCAATTTAGGCTTTAAGCCTCATTTGTATTTTCTAGTAGGCCTCGAGCTCACACAGTGTCATAGTCACTAAACACTTAGACGCGTGCTAAATCCCACCACCTATAGATGATGACTTTATTGGGGATAGAGAAACTAATTCCAGTGTCTTGTATTTTATCATTTTTAATTATTATTTTATTTCCTTTCCATTCACTACACGTTTTCACACAATGAGTACTCAATCCTAAATAACTCGATAATAGTCATTACTTTATTTCCTATATTTCATTTAAACCTGGTGGTGGAGTATTTGATTATCGTCACTCATAGCATGTACTTATCCACGCCGTATAGACCCTTGAGTAGGGAGACATAAGGGAGGTATATCATTGTAGGAGCCGAAGCTTATTAGTTAAGACTCAACTCATGTAATGACTTAGTAATTTTCCTAGGATTTTCCCCAAATGCATTTGATTTATGCTATATAGTAATCCTTGAAATAAGGCTCAAGTCCTTTGTAAATGGACCATGTCAAAATGGGCCTTTAATGCCCATTATGGCCCATTAAGATGGACTTTGGATTTATTTAAAAGAATTACTACTTGTTTATTCCATCTTGAGAGTTATCTTGCATACATCGATTTTGTTATCCCTTGTTGAGATAATTAAACCCAAGCCAAAAATCCTAGGATAAGAAACTTGCTATTGAACATGCGTGTGGGAGAAATAAGGGTAAAGGTTATCATTTTAAAGCTTTGTGTTTGTTTCCTAGTTATATGTAAATACAGTGTTTATTTTCTTTCTTTGAATAATAAAATAAATATGCATATCATGCATAATTCTAATATGTGGTGGTTGCAAATATAGATTCACATTATTCTTCTACTTGGACATGGTCTAACACTAGTCGCTTAGTTAGAGCTTTTAAAGAAATGGTGATAGGAGGTTTTGATCTTGATGCATTTAAGGAATAGTTGAAAGTAGAAATAGCTAAGTAGACTTAAATAATTATATAAGAAATTATGATAGAAATAATGGGATCAGTTAAACAGAAACAACCGGCACAACAACCACCGCCTTTTGATTTCAATGCTGAGACTTCTGCAGGCAAAAAAATAGAGGATGATTAGAAAACTTTATTGGTAGAGCCTGTAGGCTAATAGAATGTAGACATCTTTAAGATTGTACAAAAGACTAATTGGGCAAAAAATATAACCAAAGCCATGGCTCAAGTCTAGATGATAATGAAGGATAAAGGAATTGAGGCTTCGATGGACTATACTAACCTCAACTTAGATGAGGATGATGACCCTCTTCCTTAAAAATTCAAGTTCTGTGAAATGAAGAAGTATGTCAGGATTGATGATTCGTATTTTATTTAAAACAACATATGGCCTACATGAAGGCCACTGAATTGACTAAAGCTCAAATAGTCAAGCAATTTCCTATATCACTAAAAGGTGCCCTGATCCGTTGGTACTACACTTTAGAATCATATATGCAAAATGATTGGAAAGAATTATGTGCTGCATTTGTAAAATAGTATGGTCTGAATGCTTAAATAGAGGTGTCTCTAAAGGATTTGCATAACACTAGACAAAAATTTAATGAGTCATTTGCTAACTACCTTACCAGATAAAGAGGGAAGCTTGTGCAAATTAGGCCCAAGCCTGCTAAATTAGATAAACTAATGATAACAATGGAAGGTTGTGTTCCATTACTTTCCAAGAAGTTAAAAGATCTTGGGATTCACAATTTTGAGGAATTATATGAATTTGGGGTTTAGAAAGAATCTGATTTGACATAAGAAAAGAAATTCTTCAGTGGAAGGTTTGAGGGCAAATAAGCAAGTGATCAAGCAGCAGTGTATAGATCAATGCCATTAAGCAACCCTAGAGATTCTCTAATATGGGTAGGCCTCTTTCAAAAGTTTTAGAGAAGTTAATGGAAAAGAATCTTCTACAGCCTTTACCCCCAAAGCAACCTCTACCAAATGCCAACCTAAAACTCTACTGCAAGTTTCATTGAGCCATTCGACATGACATTGACAGTTGCACCCGGCTAAAACATGAAGTCCAAGACTTAATCGATTCAGGCAAAATCACCAGTCTAGAATCTAGAAAACCAAACACCCAAAATAATCCTTTACCTAAATATAGAAATGTCCCACCACCAAATGCACCTATCCTCATAATGAACACTAATTTGATAAAAGTGCAAGTCTTTAACTCTTTCGCTAATGCCACACCCCATTCACCAAAAACTGACCTTAAACCATAAAGCCCATAACCCATAGAATTATCCATTAGTGTGTTGGATATCTAGAGCTCTGATAAAGAGTGAGAGCATATTGACATGTAGGATAGTGATGAAGAGAGAGAGATTTAATCAGTTAGGAAGGTTGCTAAAAAAGGAAGGGCAAAGATGAGGACCAACCAGTATCTAAGGTGAAACTGAAGTTGAGAATAAGGAGATGGAGAAAGAAAAGTTAAAAAAATAAAAATTCTGGTAGTGTTTGGGAATTACTCATGAATTCTAAGACACATTGAGAGGCATTAGTCCAAGCTTTGGACCAGAAAAAGGTCACTAGAACTTACACTCCCAAGCAGAAGGTGAATTCTTTAATGGAGAGTCTTGAGGAGCTATTTTGTTCATTAATAATGACTTTCCATTGGAAGGAAGAGAGCATTATAAACCCATATTCATTAAGGCTGAGGTAAAAGGCAAGCTAACATGTTACGTAATGGTAGATAATGGTAGGTAATGGCTTTACTATTAATGTATACCCTTTCAAGATTCTACCTAAGCTTAGGCTCACTATGGTAGATCTTAAACCTTATAATGTGATAATCAAGGCTTATGACGATAAAAAAAAAAAAAAAAAAGCCTATCAAGGGAACCTTCTGAGCTTTAGTCAAAATTGGGCCCATAGAGGCTTTGGTCAATTTGTATGTGATTGACACCCAGTCACTTTTGCTATTCTATTAGGAAGGCCTTAGTTTCATCCATTGGGAGGTATGCCATCTACTATGCATTAAAAGATCAAATTTTCACATGAAGAGAGGGTGGTTACGATTTTAGCAGAAACTAAAGCTACTATTGCTGCTTTAAAATTGGCTCCAAAGGAAATTCCTATTAGTCCTAGCTTTAGGGTTTGTATGCTATATAAAGATGAGCTTAATGAGATGATGAGAAATATGAGTTTCATGGTTAGCATGGGATTAGAGAAGAACCAAAATGGACCACTAGAGTTTGTGGAGCAGAAGGTGTCAATTCTAAAGCATGGGATCGAGTATCATGGAGATGAAGATTTTGAAGAAGACAACAGAATTAGGATCAGAAAATGGGCACTTTGGGAAACATTCGTGAAGGAGGGCAATGAGTATCCATACAAAGGAATGTTGGCTAGGAAGTTAGTCCCTAGGTTTAAGATTTTTATTGACTGTGTAATTGGAGTTAAAGAAGCTACAATTAAGGAGGCAATAGTGGAAGAACTTGTGCTAACTCTAGGATCAGAAGAGGACATTCTTGCTGTGGAGTTGAAAGATGTTGATGATCATAAAGAGGCACTAGATTTTGAGACCTACATCCTCAACTCTGTTATAGATGTTTTCTATAATGATTTTGATGTTTCTCTTACTGCCTTATTTGAAACTGATGACTTATTTTTCTTTAAAATTGATGTAATAAAATCTGACTTTGCTTATTTGTGTGTTGTGTTTCCTAATGGTTATTCTGTTTGTGATGATCATTTCATGCATATGTTTTACATTAATTATGCACAAACTGAATAATTTATTCTAGGCAGAAATGATAACCCTAAAAATATATTGATTGCTTCTAATTTAACTCCTGATAAGAGAGAAAAAATGAAAGAAACCTTAAAAAGAAGATAGAAAGTATTTGCTTGGGGCTATGAGGATATGCCTAGAATTGATAAGGAGAATGCAGAACATAGGATTCCTACGTATCCTCACATCATATTAATAAAGCAAAAGAAGAGAAAGTTAAGGTCAGAATAAAGAAGAAGTTGAAAAGCAGCTAAAGGAAAAGTTTTTGGAGGTAGTGGGAGACAGCCAATGGCTAGCAAATATAATTTTGGTTCCTAAGAAAGATGGGAGAGTCAGGATGTGCATGGAAAAAAGGGATATAAATAAAGCCTTCCTGAAAAATGACTTTCCATTACCGTATATTAACACACTAGTCAATAGTGTGGCTTCCAACGTGATGTATCCTTTCATGGACAGCTTCTTAAGGTATAATCAGATTATGATGTTAGTAATTGATAAGCTAAAAATGTCCTTCACCACTGAATGAGTTATCTATTATTACCTAGTCATGCCATCTGGATTAAAGAATGCATAAGCTACTTATCAGAGGATGGCTACCATATTGTTGTATACTATGATCCATAAAGAGATAGAGGTGTACGTGGATGATATGATGGTGAAGTCTCCAACTAGATAAGGGTACTTTGAGGCTCTAGACAAGTTTCTGGAAAGAGTTGAAAAGTACAACCTTAAATTAAACTTAAAGAAGTATATTTCTAGAGTAATTTTTAAAAAGCTGTTAGGACAAATTATTAGCCAGAAGGGAATAGAGGTGGATCTATATAAGGTTAAAGCAATAAGAGAGATGCCTGCATTGAAAAATGAGAAAGAAGTCAGGGGGTTCATTGGGAGATTACAATATATTAGTAGGTTTATAGCCAAGCTGACTACCATTTATGAGCCAATCTTTAAACTTTTAAGAAAGAATCAACCTATAATTTGGGATGATAAATGTTAGATAGCTTTTAAAACTATTAAGAATTATTTGATGAATCCTTCAGTCTTATAGCCACCAAGATTAGGTAAGCCCTTAATTCTTTACCTGGCAATTAAGAAGGATGTAGTAGGCATGATGTTGGCTCAAGAAGGTGAAGGAAAAGTTAAACATGTAGTGTAATACCTGTATAAGAAACTTTTATAGTATAAAGCCAATTATAGTTTGGTAGAGAAGACGTGTTTGGTAGTAATTTGGACAACCAAGAAGCTTCAGCATTATTTCCAATCTTACATAATACAAGCAGTTTCTAAAATAACCCCTTTAGATATCTTCAGCAAACTCCATCACTTACAGGAAAATTAGCCAGATGGTTGGTCCTACTTATTAAGTCTGACATAGACTATATGACAAAGAAAGTAGTGAAAGGAAGAGTGGTAGTAAACTTCCTAGCGTAGAATCCTATAGATGACGAACATATATGAAAACTAGAGTTTCTAGATGAGCATTTAGGACAATATATGTCCAAAGTTGGAAAATGTACTTTGATGGAGTAGTTAATAGTAAAGGAGCAGGCATTGGAGTAATTCTGATCATGCCAGAGGAAAATATGATCCTGATGGTGAAAAGGTTAAAGTTTGAAGTATCTAATAATCATGCAGAATATAAAGCCTACATTTTTGGGTTAATTGCACTTCAGAATATGGGGGTAGAGGAGGTCATAGTATGTGGGGATTTTATGTTGGTAATTTAGCAGATTTTCCATAAATGGGAAGTAAAGGAAGATAAACTAAGATTGTATTAGGATTACTCAACTACTATTCTATTAGCTTTCACTTAATGCAAATTTGCACATTTGCCATAAAAGGAGAATCAAATAGTAGATGCTTTAGCTACTTTAGGTTCCATGTACGAAGGAGGAAAGAAGATGAAAGTTAAGCCTTTTATTCTTATGAAGTCTCAAACCCCTTGTTATTAGGACATAAGGGTAATGTTCCTACAGAAAAGCCTTATTTCATGATTTACAATAGTATTTAAAAACCAAGCAATTTCCTTAAGATGCAAATAAGAAAAAGAGAATATATTTGAGGATGCTATCATAATAATTCATCAGCTATAATAGAGTGTTGTATAAAAGAATGCCGACTAGGGTACATTTAAGATATGTGGATAATGAAGAGGCCCGAAAAGTCATGGAAGTGGTTCATGAAGATGTATGTGGACTACATATGAATGGGATAGTTCTTGCTAAAAAAAATAGCTCAGCAAGAGTATTTATGGTTAACCATGGCAGTTGATTATGTGAAATTCATGAAGAAGTGTTATAATTATCAAGTTTATGAGGACGTGAGCCATCTGCCCTTTATGGAACTTCAAGGATTAACTTCTCTATAGCCATTCACAGTTTGGAAAATTAATATTATCAAAGAGATAATACCAAAGGTATCATTATATTGTGGTAGAAATTGATTATTTCTCTAAGTGATTTGAAGCATAATCATTCACGACTGTTGGGGCAAAATAGATGGCAAAGTTTTTAAAAAAGAACATAATCTGCAGATATGGGTTATCTCATCATATTATCACTAATAATAGGGTTTAGTTCATGGGAAAAAATGACCACTTTATTGAAGAAATATAGAATTGAGCATCATAAATAATCTTCATACATACCTATAGACGGCGAGGTTTAGCGCACGTCCAAGATTTTAGCAACTACGACACTGTTTGAGCTCAGCGCTCTAGAGAACACACTAACCACTGTCACAAAGACCTGGCGTGGAGATGAGGAGTCACCACCCAGGGTAATAACTGGGACAAATTGAAAAGGTGGTACTCGATTCCTTAAAAGAAAGCTAGCACCACAATCAGGAGATTCTAGATACGGAATACCAACTTCTTTCAGTCTTGTGTTCATTTAGAATTACTTTATGAATTATTATCTTACTCTCTATTTACATGCAATTTCATATAAACCCAAAACAATAAACTCTAAGGCAAACTAGTCATGAAATATACAAGTAAATAATGCATTTAATAAATTATATAATCCTTAAGTTAGTCTAATCTACATGGATTTTAAATAAATGAGTTAAATCTACATGTTTTAAATTATAAGTGAACCTAAAGACCTAATTCCTTTTGATTTTAATTAAATTAACCTAAGTCTACAAATTTTAATAAAAATGGGCCTAATTTTACATGTTATGAAGGTATTTAAACTAGTGGACTTAATTCTATATATTTTAATTAAATAGTGATCTTAAATCTACAAATTATGAAAGAAGGCTTAAATTAAGTGAGCTAAGTCTAAATTAATTAAACTAAATTAGGTGGGCCTATGTCTAATTAACTAAATAGGCCTAAGGATATTTCTAACCTAAAATCTAATTAATTATGGACCTAAAGGTATATTTTAATTAATTAAACCTAATTAATTGTTAAGTGAGATGAGCTAAAAGAATTACCTAAACTTAAATAAATAAATCAAGACCTAAAGTGGGGTTAAGGCCCAAAACACACAAAAATAATGAATAAAACCCAAAAACAAATAAAAACATAAAAGAAACAATTAAATAAGAACAAACAAATAATTAAATTTAGTCCCTACTAAAATCTTAATTTTTATTAACATGCAACCTAAATTAATCTACTTCCTCCCTTGATTTTAAATAATTACCTAATTGAAACCTAACTTTACTAAGCAAGTTAATCAAAATAAACATACAACCATACACATAATTTTATTACTCCCACTATTGGGGTTATTATATTAATTCATAAAATAATTAATAAAATAAAAATATAGCAATAAATAAAAATAAAATAAAACCCTAGAAACTAAGTCTCTACGAGGCTTTATCCATAGTCTTCTACGGACTTCTCATGAAATTCAATTCATCCCTCACATGATCACCATGCGTTTTCCTCCATAATCACCACAAAAATAAGATAAAATAAAACAATGATTCATGAATAAATTATGATAATAACTTGAAAGAATAATAATAAAAAAATAATAATGTAAAATAATTAAATAAATAAATAAGTAAATAAAGAATAGAAGAAGATGATATGCTTATGGATGATTTAAGGTGCTCCTTAGATTGGTAGTTCACCGTTCTGGACAAATCTTTGAATCTTTTTCTTCAAAAATTCTTCACGAGTCTTGAATTAATTGTTGAATCAAAAGGAATTTATTGGTAAAAAAATAAACTCAAGAAGAATAAAATCACGTTTTTTCTTCTTCTCCCGTCTCTTCTCCTTCTTTCTCTTTTCTTTTCTTTTCTACGCCCTTTTTTTTCTCCTCCTCTTTTTCTTCTCTTTTCTTTTTCCTACTGCTTCCCTTCTTTTCTTTTTATAGCAAAACTAGGAAGCCTAACCCTAATCCTAATGTGGTTCTAATTCCTAAAGTGTATTTAGAAATTTTAAACTGGGTAGGATTGAGTTAATTAGGAAGTTTAAACTAATTAAAACATTGAATTGGAAATAATTAGAAATAAAAAAAATAGAAGAATTCAATTCTGACCGGGATTGTGTAATTCTGATCGGAATTACATAATTCTGGTTGGAATTATAGAATTGCAAAAAGCCCCCCGAAAAAATTTAAATTTTGCAATTAGGTCCTAAAAAGAACTTTGCGATTTAGTCCCTAAAAACATTAAATCCTTCCTTTTAAAGCCCTTAGAATTTTTTAAAGATTAAGTATCAAAGACATTTTCATCACTAGAGTCCTTTGCTGCATCCATAACATATCATCCCAAAATTGGGTGTCTATAATACCATAGGCAAATGGAGTAGTAATAGCAGTAAACAAGAATATGAAGAAGATTCTATAAAAAATATTGGAGAACTATAAGGATTGGGCAAGCTACCTACAATTTACATTATGGGGATATAGAACAACTTCTAGAGCATCGATAGGAGGTACTCTGTACTCATTGGTATATAGGTATGAAGTTGTATTACTAGTAAAGGTCGAGATCCAATCATTGAGGGTACTCCTAGGATCCAAAATTCCTAAGTATTAACAGGTAAAGAGTCGATTAACCCAGCTGACATTGTTGGATGAAAAGAGGATGAAAGCTATGTATCACTCCTAGTTGTATCAAAAGAGGATAACATGAGACTATAATAAGAAGATTAAGCTAGGATAGATTAAAGAGGGTGATTTGGTGCTAAAGCTCACTAAGCCAATCATGATTGACCCATGGGGAAAGCTCAAGTTGAATTGGGAGGGTCCATATCTAGTGAAGAAACTATTCCTTAAAGGTGTTATTATTTTGTCTGACTTAGAAGAAAATGAGTTTAGGGAGCCCATTGAATTAGACAAGCTAAAGAAATACTTTTTGTGAAGTCTCGCTAAGAAGAAAATCTCAAAAGAGGCTGTCAAGGCAAAAGTTAAAGAAAAAAATAAAAAAATAAAAGTCCCACTGGATTGAAAACCTTAAAAGAGGTAATCCAGAAAAAAGTTAAGGACATGTAAAAGGAGAGAGAGAAAAAATAGTTAGTTAAAAAACTTGTAAGGGCAAGCTAATTAACCACATGAGATATGTCAGAAGTAAAATGTATAGTCATATTGTGCTTAAATTAAATGGAAATGGATTTCCTTTGTTACTGTTGAATGTTGCATTAAATGTCTATTACAAATTGTTTAACTATAAAAGGAAATCCCATCAAAATACAAAAAGGAAAACGATGATTAAATTCTATAAACTAGTTTTTGCTTTCTTTTCTTTTGTTGAACACCTTGAGCACTTAATGCCTACAACTCTCTTGTCCTTTTATTTCTCATGAACTCATCTTTGTTTTGCCTATTGCAATTGAATCCATACTTGTGCTAATCATCAGTGGATTGATCTCTATTGTAGTCAATATGCCTTTGAATGATTATATAATGCCATGTAGTAATCAAATTGTCTAGGAAATTTTAAGAAAGAGGTTTTATTTTAAACTCATGAACTAACCCCATAATTAGCTATTTTTGTCCATATTGTCAGTAAAAATGGGTAGGATTATAGGAAGTGGCAAAGTTAAGGCTGACTAGAAGGACACAGTGGGTGTAAAATTGAATGATCATATGCTGCAGTTTCCACCATGGGCATGTCCATCGAATTATGGTATTAAGAAAGGTGGACAACTAGCCCTGAACATCTTCTAGTATGGGATGGAGTCTTCCAATATGGCAATGCTTTGCTTTGTAATGTGTGATGTCTTTAGGAGGCTTAAGTAATCTTAGCTTTTTATGAAACCATGCCTAAAAAATAGTGACTGAGAAAATGATAGAAAAGTAGAAAGAAAAGAAAAGTGAAAGTTGACCTCTAGTAGTAATGGACTCTTAATGAATCGCTTGAATTCTGGAAATTTTTCTAGTCTGATGATGGTTTATGCTAGAATAAGGAGAAAGGGATTGAGTTTGGCCTCCACTTGATCCAAGATGTGAAGAACTTTTGAATCATAGTTGCTAGAAGGAGAAATAAGCAGGAACTGTGCATATAGATAAAGAGCCATCATTTGAGGCCAATAAACTTCCTTTTTGTCCATAGCTACAGTAACTTCAAAGAAGGATCCTATCAAAACTTTAGAATTAAAGATGTAGTGAAAGGAAGACCAGGGAAAGATTAAATAGCATAGCCATTTGATATTGCATGGAGTGTAAATCTAGAGTTTTAGCCTGAAGGATTGCAATTTGACAAGTGGAATCCATTTAACAACCCAATATAGCTTTAAATTCAATTGGCAAGAGGTATATCTAGTGTGTTGAATGGAAGACATGTTTTTTTTATCCCAAAATTGAGCTACAACATGAAGGAAGGGAAAGTTAATCTTCTTAGCATGCAAAGATCTAGAAATTGATAAATGAAAAGGCTTTAGTTTTGTCTATAATTCACTATTAAAGCCCTTCAAGATTAGTTAAAGTTGTTTTAGGCTTCTCTCAGTCATGTTTTGGAATTTTAGAATTGTTTAGAGAGAGAAAATGGGGAGTTAGGGTGTAGGTGTGAGCAAATATGGCTATTTTTCATACAGGGAGCTGGGGGATTAAAAGGGAATTTATGGAACATACATAGAGGCATTTGCCTTTTCGATCAGGTGGCACATCTTCGATCAGGTGGTGCCTCACCATAGAGAGGCATTTTGATATTACTTCTTCATAGAGAGGCAACGCCCTAGTGAAGAGGTGATTATCTCTTTGACAGTCAGGGCAATATTATAGCTTGTATTATTCAGATTGACTATTCTTATTTCGATACATTAATGGAAAGCTTGTATGATTGAACAATGAATTTTTGTAATATTATTTTAGAATGATTAAAAAAATTTATTGAAATAGGTTAAAATGTTTGAATGTCTAGTTAAATATAAACATAAACATCCAAAATGGGATCACAATAATCATGCAACATCAAGATCAGAAAATAAAAAAGGGAAGCCTAAATCCTAATTTATGAAGCCTCTAACTCTGTGGCCTCTACATCATCTCCATTGTTACCATCATTTTCCCTATTACCATCATTATCGTCAATGCCATCTTCGTATTCTTCTTCCTCATCCTCATCATCCTCAATTTGTAGAGCAATAACTTAATGTTATAGGGCTGTGATCCTAGCTTAGCTAACCACATCATGATCTTGTCCATACATAATTAAAGGTAAATACTCATGTATGGATGCATACATATAGAAATAGGCGATGTCATTACGTTCCACTACTGAGTGACAATCATCAAATAGTCTTACTGAGCCTCAATTAGACAATAAAAATACACCCCTTTCTCTAAAAGGATCTGCATAATTAATGATTTGTTATTGCTAATGTCTTGTTAAGATTAATTTTGAAAGAAAAAAAAAAGGAAAGAGCTTACATGTGGAGTGTTAGGGGTAAATGCTGGTGTTAGACTTTTATTTAACATCTGAAACTCATTAGATAAGTCCCCTAAGGGCACCCAATAATAAGCTACCAGATCAAAAGTATAAGTCAAATGATCAATAATCATTCACTATAATTGGAAGGAGCTCTACGAGGTGAAACTCCAATTGAAGTACCCTCTCCATTGTTAGTGCAAGGGCATTGAAGTGACCTCTCATGTGCAGGAGGCCTACCTTTATGGGTAGGAGTTGTGGCTGCCACCTATGAATAG
Organism: Mallotus nudiflorus; assembly: GCA_947683625.1. Classification (NCBI taxonomy): domain Eukaryota; kingdom Viridiplantae; phylum Streptophyta; class Magnoliopsida; order Malpighiales; family Euphorbiaceae; genus Mallotus; species Mallotus nudiflorus. The sequence goes on along the minus strand of CANTUR010000732.1, from coordinate 736,879 downwards.
AAAAGATTAAGTCAATATGTAATTTGGAAGAGACGCAAAGAAGAGATGAAGTTAAAAGAGTACCTGAGCAGTAACAGCAGCTAAAAGAGGCATCCACTATAATATATAGGCTCAAACAAAGTCTGAGTAGTGGTTTTGCTCTTCACAGTGTGGGTCTCGATAGGATCTCCTACAACCACTCTAGCCAGCTTGTCACCCTCTAGTAAGTGCATCCAAAACATGCTAATAGGATGTGATGCAATAATACGCCTTGCATGAGCACCACAATCCCAGTTAAGGGTCTTATCACCAATATACCGTATTCGACAGTTAGGTCCACAAAAGAGCACTCTCCACAAAGCTAGTGGTTTAAAGTGGAGCCCATCTATCCTAAGAAGCCCACAAGTCCTACCGAAACTATAGAGAAAAGGGAGGGTTGGTAAGCAACATAAATTTTACAATTATACGATGCTAATAATGGTTTTTTTATCTTTTCTTGGGTATCTCATCATAGGTTAGGGAGTTCAGCCACTCTTGATGAACATGCACATCGAGCTAAGGTGAGAAACGAACATCACTAACATGGACTATCCCTTAGATCAGCTTAAGCTTTAAAGCCCAAACTTGTAAAAAAGAAAAAGAAAGCATTATTAATAAAGATCCATGGAAGCTAACATGCCGAGTTTAAAGAATAAAGGAGAATTACTAGGACATCGTGCTAGAAACCATAGAATCATCTAGTTCCTCGAATTACCTCATCCATGCTTCTGTATAGGTAAGCTAGCGCATAGCTACCCCATTCATAAGAAGACACCCAATCTAAATCTCAAAGGGGCATAAAAAAAATCAAATCAATGGAGCTGGTAGTGTTAACAAAGAGAGTAGCACCCAATAGGTAGACTAAGAATGCCCTCACTACCTGGTCAATATCTCAATTTGTGGTGGCAGCCTCAACCCTGGCATAAGTATAATGACTCTGAATAGAATTGATCTTGATAGTATGAGTCCCCTTCATGTTCATGACTATTCTAAGAAGTTATTTGACATAAGCTACCCGATCCGATATCATTTAATGGATGCTTGCATCAAATGGGACAATGTCACCTGCACATATGATCCAATAATAGTAGCAAAGGAGACACGGTCCAGTGTAAGCTCACCAAAGGGAAGGTGAAATGTATATGTGGTCTCAAACTACCTCTTCATTAGTGCATGAAGCGACTAATAATTAGCGCAACCTTGAGCATCTGAAAGTGAGAGGATGAAGTCCTTGAAACCTATATCTTGAATGCGATATTTAATGTTGTCTATGAGCTCATTGTACCAGACTCGACCACCGTTGAAGTTCCTAGTACCCTTAAATGCATGGGTGTCATATTGAAAATAAACTTTATATGACTTGCTTGAAATAAAAAATAAAAAATGTTGAATCCTATCAGAGAGGCGACACCTCATGGATGAGGTAATGCCTCAATGTGAAGAGGTGATGCCTCATCAATGAGGTAATGCCTCTTTATATTAGAGAACACGAGGCGGTTTTCAATTTCTTTAATTTTCTCAATTTAATTAATCACATTCCTATTTACAGTAATAAATACATATTTACTACTTATAACGTGATACTATTTGATAGAAAAATCATAAAAATCAAGTACTAACCTCTTCAGAAGCCAAGACATATATATGGGTGCCCAAATTCACTACGAGCAAAATGTCATCCTTAATAGAAAATTTGAGGTTTCATTATGGGTCTATGGGAGGCGTCGCTAGGTCCTACTGTGGTAGATAAGGGGTTCAGGCAGTGTCCATTATTGAAAGGAGAAGACATAGGGAAAAAGAAAAAGAGAAAAGAAAAAGAAAAATGAAAGAGAAACCTTTTTAAAAAAAGAAAAGGGGAAAAGAAAGAGGGCTTTTTATATATAAGAAATTAAAAGGAAACAGCTTAATGATGAAAAAATTGAATAAGATGGAGAGCGACCACTTAGGCTTGACTCCTGAGGCTGATGGTCTAAGAGTTAGAAAAATTTGACCTCTCGGGTTTGTATACCTAAGGCTGATGGCATGGATTTTTAAAGGAATTGCCTCTCGAGTTTAAACACCTAAGGTTGATGGTAGGATTTTCCTAGTTATTGAAGAAAAATTTAACCTCTTGAGTTTTTATACCTGAGGCTGACGACATAAATTTTTAAAGGAACTGCCTCTCTAGTTTTTATACCCGAGATTGACGGTGTGAGTTTCCTAGTTGTTGAAGAAAAACTCAACCTCTCAAGTTTGTATACCGAAGAATGACGATATAGATTTTTGAAGGAATTGTCTCTCGAGTTTGTACACTTTAGGTTGAAGGTATGAGTTTCCTAGTTATTAAAGAAAAATTTGACCTTTTAGGTTTGTATACTTGAGGTTGATGGCATGGATTTTTGAATGAATTTCCTCTCGAGTTTGTATACTCGAGGTTGACGGCATGAGTTTCCTAATTGTTGAAGAAAAATTTGACCTCTTAGGTTTATAAACCCACGGCTGACGGAATAGGTTTTTGAAAGAACTTCCTTTCGAGTTTGTATACGTGAGGTTAACCACGCAAGTTTTCTAGTTATTGAAGAAAAATTTGACCTTTCAGGTTTGTATTCACGAGGCTGACGGCATAAATTTTTGAAAGAACTACCTCTCAAGTTTGTACACCCAAGGTTGGCAGTGCGAATTTCCTAATTATTGAAGAAAAATTTAACCTCTCGTGTTTATATACCTAAGACTGACAGCATGGATTTTTAAAGGAACTATCTCTCGAGTTTGTACACCCTAGGTTGACGACATAAGTTTCCTAGTTGTTAAAGAAAAATTTGACCTCTTGGGTTTATATACTCGATGTTGACAGCACGAGTTTTGAGGAACTTAATTCCTAAGTGAATCTTAGAGATTAAATGTACCTTTTATATTTATTGCTTTATTGTGCATATTGATTTTTTAAAAAATTTTGATTGCATGAATGCAGTTTTTAAAAAAATCAAAGGGGCAAACTGTGGATACTCAGTTTGATCGGCTCGTAACGAAAGCTTAAATATGAGAAAATATGAATCTTAAATGTAAGAAGCCCGAAACCTTTTTACAAATGGACTAAAAAGCTCAAACTCTCATCCGTGTAAGGCTCAAACAACCTAAACCCATGCAGATACAAGACCTAATTCCAAAGGCCAAGTCCAAGCCCACTTTGGCCTAAAAACCTCATCATTGGCCAAGGCCGAAGAGGCGTTGCCTCTATGGAGGCCACTTCGATGAGGTGATGCCTTTTCTCTTTACTAACCACTTGCACAAACATTAAATGCAGGGATGGCAGTAATGAGCAAATGGATGGGCCCACGTACTCCTGGCTTGAACATGCTTGCATGCAAAAAGGTAACTAGAAAGAGGTGTAATTGTAATATCCTGAGTTTTTAAATAATTTTAAACTGCATTGGGATATGTAGTGTTAATAATTTTTATAGATATTTATGATATTTTTTATGAGTTTGTTATTTATTAAAGCTATTTTTAATTGTTTTATATTATTTTAAGAGATTTACGTAAAATTTTTCCGAGAATTGTATTTTCGGGAAAATTAAAATGTAAATAATTTAATATTAATTATTTGAAATAGTTTTACAAATTTGCATGAGTTCATGCATAATTTTAAAGTGTCAAATAAAATACATATTTGTACGTGCATTTAAATAAATAGGGTTTATTTTTAATTAAATTTATATCATATTATATAGTTTTAATAAATAATTGTGTTATATATATGTATATGTATGTAATATTATTATTTTAATATGTGGGTGAATAAATATCTTGAATATAATAATATAATATTATAATAATTAAAGTTACTTATATATATATATATATACAAAATAATGAAAGTTGTCAAATTTACCAAAATTGCCATTAACTTCTCTCCCTCACAATCCGACGCCGTCCTTGCCATTGCACCAAGCTTCACCATCACCGGTGGAGTGCCTCTTAGCGAACCACCACCTTCCCAAGCTCCCTCCACCGCTCTTTCCTCCTATTTTCGGCATGTTTTGGCCGGAATATCCAAGAGAAATCGAAAATTGATCCTACCATCGATCAAGCCGTTTTCGGCCACCAAATTCGACGCCACCGGTCTCTATCTTCTCCTTGAGCTCCGGTGAGTCCATTTCTAAGCTTTGTTTCACTTGAAACAGTCTAGATTTCCCTAGGTTTTGATTTTACATTTTTTACCACTTTGAGTTTTTTTTTTTTTTTTTTGAGCTTTGATTTGAATGATTCATGCAAACTCCCTTCACAAACTTTGATCCTAGTAGCTTAATCTACACTCTGGAATTTTTGTGGAATTTTTTGGAATTATTTTGATTTTGTGAATTTTTTATTATTTTATTAATATTTTCTAATTTTTGAAAATTAATTAATTAAATTATGAAATTGTGTTTTATGTTGATTATAGGTGTTGAAATACATTTTATAAATTTATTTATAATTTTTGTGAATTTTATATATTTATTTTGAATCTATTTAGTTTATGTAATTTTGGAAAATTAGGTTAATTATGTGTTTTATTGAAATTAATTGGTTAATTGAGTATATTTATTGATATTATTGAGTTATATGTTGAGAAAATTAATTTTGAGTAATTATACTATTTTTGGTGAATTTTTTATTAATTTTAGGGAATTTATGTAACTAGGGGTATTTTGGTAATTTGAAATTAAATTGGCTAAAAATGTAATTAAATTATTTTTACTAGTTATTTAAGGTATAAAAATAATTTCTACAAATTATTTAGTATTTTTAACTAATTAAAACTATTTTTCGTAAATTATTTTCAAATTATATATAATATACGATTTTCTAAATAAATGGGTTTTTATCGATTTTTAGTAAGTTTTAGGGTTAATTATGTAATTTGAATTTATAAAATGTATTTTGTTTAATATTTATGAATTTATTGAGAATTACCGATTTTTAATAATATTTTATTAAAATTAGGGTTTTTGTGTATTTATCGGTTAAATAAATATTTTTAGCATTTAAATATCTAATTTGCTACATTTTGAGTATTAAAGGGCATTTTCAGTATTTCTGTAATTATTCTGTGAATTGTGAACCTCGATCGGTGAATTGTAGTTTGGAGTCTGATCGAGGAGTTGTGAATTGTGTTATTTCGAAGTGTATTTTCTTTGCAGGACCGGCTCTACACTTTGAGTAGAGAGATGTTTGTTTTACATGGGAGGTTCTGTCAGATTTTTGGTAGAATTCTCGTAAAACATGATGTCTGGTCGAATTCTGATTTTAATTCTGTGTCTAAGATTCTAGATCGAGTCTTTAGAATTTCCGCTAGAATTATTTTGATTTCCTATTATCATTTGTTTGTTTAGTTGTGTCGAGACCGAGGTCTAGTGGACCAGGCCCGTCGGATCCATCTCGAGGAGTGCAATAACTATGAAGTTGTTATTATATATATATATATATATTTTAGAGTGCATGTTTTAGAAATGTATGGTTTATTTTAGTAAAGTATGCTTAAATGATTTAAGTATTAATTAGGTTTATTTTTGGTATATTTCGGTATATTTTAAACTATATGCATGTTTTATTAATGATTTATACTTAAAATGTTTTTAAGTTTATTTTTAGTTTATTTTGTAATTTAATTAAATTTATTTGACGTATATATACTCGAAATATACCTGGTTTATTTTTGGTATATTTCTAATATATATATGGTTTATGTTGCTATTTTATCCAAATTCATGCATCATTTATTTATGAATGTATGTTTTATATTAATGAAGGATATCAATAGAACGTGCTACCTGGTGGGCAGCACTAGGACCGAGTACGTACTAGTACGCTGATAGCATTTAAGCTATAATACTAACCTATTTACAGATTATGATTGGATTGATTGATTTATCTGATGTGTGATATGATTTGGTGTGTAATTGCTGGAGCTTGGTTGACCAAGTGTCTCGGGGCCAATCATACTGACAGTCAAATTGCTAGAGCTCGGTTGACTTAGTGTCTCAAGGCCAATCTACTGTCCAAATGGAACAAGTGAATATATTTGAAACAAGTGAGCCTGTATGGCTAGAGTGTTGTCTAATACTGTTTGAGGTTGCGGTTTGCTAGGGTTCTATTTGATCCTTCATAAACAGTGATTTTCAGTAAAAATATATAAAATGATTTTGCTGCATCTGTGTGTATTTGCTTGTATATATATTTATTATATATACTATTGAATGTGTGCATTGTCATTTAGCTATGCATGTATATATAATATAACAATTCACTCAGTGAGGTCTGACTCCCCTCCGTTGATTATTTTTCAAGAGAGTCATCATCTTCAGACCTCAGTAGCAGACCCATACGCCAGATTTCTTCCGTCCCGACTTCACTATGTAAATTGCTTACCTGAGTTTTATTTTATAATCTAGACACTACAGTAGTTGTACACAGTTGTGAGACTTATGTATTACATTATATTTGTAAGAAATATGTAATTTAAAGATTTGAACTGGGTTTGTATTGAAGGATTATTTATATATGAGATGTGGATGTTCATTTAATTTTATTGGTGGATACGTACTTTATCTTATTTATGATTTTGTTTCCATTGCAAAATATTTTAATTATGTTATTAATATTATTATTGCATGTTTTTATTTTATTTAAGGCTTGCCACGGGTTCTAGATTCGAAAGAATTCACATTCCCTAGCACCGGTCATGGCCCCTGTTTTGGGTCGTGACAGTAATAATGGGAGTAAAAAAAGGGGAGGTTTTATCAAAGGCATGGGAAGAGCTTAAAGAAGTAGAGGAAAGAAAAGATAGGGGTTAACAAGTTTTTTTTTTTTTGAAAAAAAGCTAGAAAAAAAAGAGCTTTGAAAAAGGAGGAACATACGTTCTTGAGAGAAAAAGGAGTTTGGCTAGGAAGTTCATTTTCTGAGAAGAAAGGGAATTTCTTGCATTCAAGTAAAGGTTTATAACTAACAACTCATCTTTAAGGGCTGAGTTAGGAGCCTCAAACTTGTCATGGTAAGAGCCTCCATTCTTGCATAAAATTCTTCCTTTGCCCCTTTGCTTTATTCTTTTAGATTCATTGCTTATCGTACACTATGTTTATGACATGATCTTTTAAATTACTAAATATAGTTGTAAGTTTTCGTTTATTTGCATTTGATCTTGCTTAAGATTTAAGAAAGTGTAGATTTTCTATTGCCTCTATTCGTCAAGCGATGCCTCTATTCGTCAAATAGGCATCGCCCTTTAGGATTCAGGTGATGTGGCATTGACTCTGTGTCTAAAGGCAACACTTCATTGATGAGGCATTGCCACATTAACAGAACCATGAAAATTTTAATTTTAATTTCCTGTGTTTACCCCAGATGATAGACATTCCTTTATATATTTTCATTTCATCAAACTATAATCTTCTGCATAATTATCATGACACCTTGCTAAATTAGGTATTTATGCGGTTGTTATTTATATTTATATGTTGAACCTATGAATTAACTTCGAGGTTTCTTCTTTTATAGGATTTTATATATATTTGTAGAGGTTAATATTTTATTATTTGCAGGAATATTAGGATGATTCTTATCATCAAGCTTTAATCCTCCTAACTTATTTACGAATTCACTTGTTTTATAACCAGTTTATTTTCCTTTATTTGTGTGATCAAGGGTTGTAATTCATTTCTCCCTCCATTTCTATGTATGTATATTTGTTTCTTTATCATTATTTTTATAAATGTTTTGTATATTTGTAATGAGTTTAACGAATCACCCTTAATAAGCATATAATTGGATTAATGTGTAAATTCGGACTAAATTATAAAATTGGAGTAAACTGCAATTTGCATGTTAATGAAGAAATAATTGAATAATTAAAGATAATAAAATGCAAAACACACACAGAGGCCAACCGAAAGGTTGGGTGGGTATTCCAAAAGCCCATATCCAGTTTCCGAATCTGTTCTCTAAAGATGACTGCTGGGAACCTCTGTGGAATTCAGTTGTTGTACAGTGTATCCCGAGACTTATTCGGGTGATAACTCCTTCTCCATTTTGGACTTTAAGTCTACTTTATATTTTCTAATGGGCCTCAAACTCACACTGGCACCATGATCGCTAAACATTTAGGTGCGCACTAAATATTTGGGCGCACATTAAACTCCACCACCAATAGTAGTCCTATCAAAGTTGGACATTAGATTGAATAACACTATTCAATATAAAGTGACTAATTCATTATTTATAAAATCTCAATTATACATAGGATAGTTATAATTATATGCTTGAAACATATAATTGAAATATGGTAATAAGTATAATTTATTAAAAGTTCATAACCTAATAAAAAGTATGCCAATGTTATATAATCTACTTAAAAAGTATGCCAATGTTATATAATCTACTTAACTTGGTATGCTTAAAATACATTTTATTTTGTAAAGTGTTATCATTTTACTTTTTTGTAAGATATATATTTTTTTAATCAGCTTAAACCATTTATTGAAGGTATCTTACTATCATTATTAAGATTAAATTATAGTAACTTGATATGTGAAAAAAAAATCTTTACAAAAAATAGTATCATTTTTAAGTATAGTATTGATCTGTACCAATATATTTTTATTAATGACAATTTGTCATTATTAAAAAGTATCATTTATTAATTCTTTTCTTATAAAAAAAATTCACCGTTGCTTTAAGATCATTGTAAAGATCAAATATGATAACTTACTATCAAAGAAAGTACATATTTTTTAAAAAAACAAATAGAAGCATTTTATGGTTATATGTAAATTAAATAATCTTAAGAAAATTCAAATTGAAACTATAGATTAATTAAATAATTAACAAAACCTCACTTTCTTATAGTTATATTATGAATTATTATTAAAATTTTGTTCATGTGAATAAATAAAATAATGAAATATATTGTAGTTGTGATGTCATTATTTTTTTAATGTATATAGTCCAGAAACATTGCCTACGAGGATAAATGTACCTAATTTTGACCTTGACAACACTATTTATCATTTTTGTAAAGCACCACCGTAGAAAATTCATTTTGTACCAATTCTAACTCTATTCTAATATCAGTTCAAATATATATATATATCAAGGTATGATGGGTTAGAGAGGGTAAAGTTGGACAGGTCTAATATAACTTTTTATTCAATTATTGCTATAGTTATTTGATCTGGGATGAGTTATATAATATTAAAAATGTCAAAAAATTTCCAATAGTAATAAACAATAATAAAATTTGGACGAGCTTTGCTTGCCTGATTCTTTAGTTACAATTTTCTCATGTCTGTAAAATTTCAGATGAGCTTTAATTCTTGTGTCTAAAAAACTAAAATTTTCATTTTATAAGGGTAAGTAATACTAATATCCTATCAATTACGGAAAGAAAAGGAAAACAAATGCAAAGTACTCATAGAGTAATAATTACCAACTGCGATCAATGATTGTTGTAGTACAGTTTAGCATCAAGAGCAAGTCCTCTTATCGTATCAAAGTTTAAAGATTTTAGGGCTTTTTATCAATTCGTGAATTTTATGACTTCTTTATATATATATATATACACTTTTTTTTTTTTAATATAACCTTCTATTTCTCCTAGCTAGTGGGAAAAATAAATAAATATTACCGGGACAAATAGAATTTTAGACAATTACTAAAAATATTTTCATTTTTTATTTGTAATGTATTTTATGATAAATTAAAATTCATTATTTTACAAATTACAACACCAATAAAACTGACGAATTAATTTATTCCGTTAAAATCACATGCAATGTCCAAAAATAAACACTAATTACACTAATATTTGTAATATAACAATAATTCAACTCTCAAACTATGTATTTTTTATTAATAAAAAATTAAACAATTAATAAACTGTAAAATAAAAAATTAATCGCTGTTTAAAAATTAGTCCGATAATAAAATTTAAACTTCATATTTCATAATATTTGTTAAAAAAAAATCATTAAACCATTTTTCACCTAAGAAATCTCAATCTCAAACTATGTATGTATAATACTGAGTCAGAGTTATTACTAATTAATAGTTTTAGGGTAATGAAATTTCAAATCTTGACCACACCGCACGCTCTCTTTTTTTCTCTTTTCATTCGCTTCGGTTTCACTCTGTTTCAGAGTTCTTTTTTTTTTTTTTTTTTTTTTTTAAGACTAAGTCTTTGGTCCCCAAATAATACTTTCTCAAAACCGCGTTGTTTGTTTCTTTTAAGTTGATCATTTTGATTCAAAATGACCAAAATCCATCACTACTACCCATTATTATCATTATAAGCTCCAAGATTTCATCAACCCTTTTCATTTCTTGTATAATCATGAGCTTATCAGCTCTCAGAACTCATTTTTATTATTTCCATGGCGGCTGCTGCTTCTCCTCCTCCTCATTTCTTTAATACATCTGTTTCTTTCTTCTTCTTTCTTCTTGCTACTCTACTCTTCTTTCCTGCTTCACTTCCCTCTGTTTGTTCCCTCTCCACTGTCGCTATATCTGAATCTTTTAATCGGACCTTAATATGCGCATTGAAGCAGACTAATAACCGCGAGTCGTTTTTAAGCTGTTCAGGTTTTCCTGATGCTGGAATTCAGATTCCTGGATTGAATACTAGCATTTCTTATTGTGGGATTGTTGCTGGAGATGGATTTGTCTGCGCTTTGAGTTCTTTCTCTTCTTCTTCCAATTCAACAATGGTTTGCTGGAGATTTTTTGCTAATAGTACTCGTTTAGAGTATAAGAGAATTTATGAAGGCTCTACTATTATAGAGCTTGAAGCGGGCAGTTCCCATTATTGTGGTCTTAATAGCACTAATCGCCTCCTGTGCTGGCCTTGGCGGAAGTTCAACAACAACCTTACTAAAGACTCGACTTTTTCAAGTATTGCAGTTGGTGAAGACTTCGGTTGTGGCTTGTTATTAGAAACTGGGTGGGTTTATTGCTTTGGAGATAGAGTCCCTGAAGGAGCTCCTGATGGGAACTATAGCATGATTGCTGCTGGGTTCAGGCATGCTTGTGCTCTAAGTCTTAATAATGATTTGCATTGTTGGGGAGATACTGAAGGGCAAAACATACCATATGGTAAGTATAAGTTCAAATTGTTGGCATTAGGAGAGAATCGTAGTTGCGGTTTGCTGGCTAATGAAACAGTTGTTTGCTGGGGGAAGAATAATTTCAACTTGCCACAAAATTTGCAAAATAGTTACTTTGTCAACATTGAAGCCAAGAGGAGTGTGTTCTGTGGAGTTTTGAAATCGAATTTTTCCTTGATTTGTTGGGGTAATCAGAATTTTGATTCCAATTCAGTGGTCTTCGATGAAGTGTTGCCTGGACCATGCAGAAGTACCTGTCGATGCGGTATATTAGCAGGATCAGCCATATATTGCTCCCAAGGATTTATTTGTGAGCATTGCTACACCGATACCGTTACTCTACCTCCAGCTTTGCCTCCATCCTTATGGCCGCCTTTGCCTCCACCATCATCTTCAGTGGGAAGTAGTGGATGGAGCGGCAAGATGATAGCTTTCTTAGTAGTGGGGTGTGTTGGGTGCTCTGCTTTGTTGCTAGCCATTGGCTTCGTTATCTTCAGATACTGCAAATGTAGAGGATGTAGAGTACATGATTCTGGGCCATTGGACGAGCCTGGAGCACCCCTCGGAGAGGGTACAATACAGCAGCAGCAACCCCCACTAAACGAACAAGCAGCACCCGTTCTTGAAAAGCGTCTTAGTCAGTTAGCTAGCATGGGAAATGCTGGTCAGTTGGAGGAATTCTCTTTGCAAGTGCTACTTCAAGTTACCAATAACTTCTCTGAGGATCACAAAGTTGGAACCGGCAGCTTCGGTTCTGTCTATGTTGGCGTATTAGAAGATGGCCGAGAAGTGGCTATTAAACGAGCTGAAATAACAAGCACTAGTTCCTATGCTGTTGGAACCAGGCGCCAAGAGGACAAGGACAATGCATTTATCAACGAACTGGAATCTTTATCCCGCCTTCATCACAAGAATCTTGTCCGATTATTAGGCTTCTGCGAAGACAGTAATGAGCGGGTATTGGTCTATGAGTTCATGAGCAATGGTACACTCAATGATCATCTTCACAAGATACAGAACTCCCCATTAAATTCATGGGCTGCAAGAATCAAGGTAGTACTAGATGCAGCTAGGGGAATTGAGTACCTTCACGAGTATGCAGTGCCACGGATCATTCACCGAGACATCAAGTCATCGAACATTTTGCTCGACTCCTCTTGGATAGCCAAGGTATCCGATTTTGGACTATCTCTGATGGATCCTGATGATGAGGAGTCACACCTGTCACTTCGAGCCGCTGGCACATTGGGGTATATAGACCCAGAGTACTACAGGCTTCAACAGTTAACCACAAAGAGTGATGTGTACAGCTTCGGAGTAGTGTTACTAGAAGTATTGTCAGGCAAACAAGGCCATACACAAAAATGAGAATGGGGGTGCCCAGGAATGTAGTCGATTTTGTGGTGCCATATATTATTCAAGATGAAATCCATAGAGTGTTGGACTCAAAAGTGCCACCACCAACACCATTTGAAATAGAGGCAGTGGCATATATTGGGTACTTGGCAGCAGACTGCGTAACGCTAGAAGGCAGAGACAGGCCATCCATGTCCCAAATTGTAAATAGCTTGGAAAGAGCATTAGCTGCGTGTCTGGTGCACCCCAATTCACTGTCAAGGTCCACGACCGGTTCGTCTACATGAATGTAGACCCGGTGCGCCAAGCAAGCCATATACGACACACCCAAGTGTGATGAAATAGTCCACACATTTTGTAGAGTTAGTCTAGACCCTTTTTTTTTTTTCCTCCATTCATATACATAGCCTTTTTTTTTTCTCCTCTTATTAGTTGATGGGTTAACATTTGTCCCAAAAAGTGCATGATGGTGTACCTACCCAAAAAGGTGTTGATTCTTGTTCCCTATTCATAAATTTGTACATTTATTTTTCTTGAATTCTTCAAAAACTTGTTGAATTTTAAAAGTGCTAAATTCAATTTGAGAGGGGTCAAATGGGATGAAATTATGGGAATTGAAGAATCAATGAGAACCTAATAAGAAGGAAGAAAATAGTGTCAAACTTTTCCAAAAACACCACAATGACTTTTCTTTTTATTTATTTTATTTTCCCTCATGTTTAGAGAACTTGTTTTCACTTTTTGTCCCATAGATGTTGAAATTTTCCATTATTTTATTTCAAACGGTAGATTAAATCAGACTTTCTGGATCATAAATAATTTGGTCCTTCTCATGATTTCTTTAGGACCAGGTAATTAGGGTGTAGGGATATTTATTTTGTGGCTTATTTTTTTATTTTTTTCTTTTAGCTTTATACGTATAAAGTCTTTTAAACTTGTCAAGTTTTGTCGTTTCCACAATTTACAAATTAATTATGTTAACATTTTAACTTACTAAAATATAATTTATATTTATTTTTCAACTATTTTAAGTGTTTAAATAGTTTTATTTTAAATTACAAAGGTACCATTAGAACTATTATAATGCTGAAAATGTAAATAATTTTTATTTTTATTAAATTGAGGTGTTAAAATAGTCCATTTATAAATTGAAGGATTGAATTAATTAGAAAATATCAATTTCAGAAAGTGTATATTAAACTTTTTTTGTTCCTTAAAATGTTTTTATGGACTACTATAAAGTGAGCCTCACAAATCTAAATATCTAAAAGAATAAATGTTTTTATTTTGAATTCAAGGCCTCTCCCAGAAAACAAATGGTCTTGCTTGAGATAAATCTGGAAGTGTAGGAACAGCTTTCTTTGACAATCTCTTTCCATTTTCATTGAATCTTGAGTGTTATCTGATAATAATTATTTGAGGAATAAGAAATTATAACCATTGACAAATATTGTAACTCTCCCTGAACGATCAATCATGTTTAGAAAACATAGTTTTTAAGAACAAAATCGGGACTAATTGTAAATTTCAAGTCTGCACATATAAAATCTCATACTGCTCTGCTCAATACTTACTCCATGATGATCTCTTGATGATGCAAAAGATTAGAACGGACAAGCTGATGGATGAAGGTGAGTGAGGTACATTTTCCATGACAATCTCCTCTTCGTCAATACTTAGATCGCATTGAGCTAATTGATGTGCAATGCTATTATATGATCTATGAACATATAATCAGAAGAAATACTAGATCGTCATCAATACTTAGACTGCATTGAGCTAATTAATGTGCTATCCTATTACATGATCTATGAACATATGAGCAAAAGAAATATTAGAGAAAGACCAAGATTGATGAATAAGATCATTGCATGTAAGTTGACATGGAACATAAGTGCATTTGGAGTCTGTAATTTAAGGTTAGTGATGAGGAAGGAGAATTTTTGCTTGTAAACAATACTTACTTGTGAATTAGTTAAAACCTTTAATATAGAAATTTATCAAAACAGAAAACGTTCAAAATCTAAAGGGTTTAATCATCAAACAATTAAAACTACTTGATTGAGCAAAAGACTCAAATCCAAGAAAAATTATAACTGCTCCACTATAATTTCTCCAATCCAAATCCATGAACAGTATTGGACAGCCAGATGCAATATGTACTGGAGACGTAATTTTTTTTGTTTTTTGTTTTTCCCCTAGAGACAGTGGACTTTCATTTCCATTATTTACATCAGGATTATATCACCCTCAATCAATATTTACCTTGATAGAAGTTGACTATGCCGAATAAATCCGAAGTAAAGAAACTACAACAATTGAAGAATATGTTCTAATAAATGCCTCATGGTTCAAGACCTTAAGATTTTGAGCTCTCTAGACCGAGACGTCATCGGCTTCTGGATATATTTGCTCCATTAACCTAAAGTAACAGTTTCAAACTGACTCATTGTTCACATGCCAAATTTTACACCGCACAAAAGAGTTGACAACTCAATAACATTACGCAGCCAAATTACGTAGCATAACAGCATGAATTTCTGCAGAAAAGCATCCAATATTGTGTACTATCGTTTACCCAAATAGCATCATTAAAATGCATCCACCGTCTGGTGTAAATGCATGATGCATCCTTTTGTCATAGGCTATACATATATGCTCAAGGTCTACAAGCATGTAGTTTATTCCCAAGGTATTCTGAAGAACGAGTAATCCTCAGAATTTTGCATTTCTTTATTTGTATTTTATTGCAATGTACATAAAGGCCCACATATTACATTTCAAAGAATAATGACCAGTGATTCAAAAAATGTACAAGGGACTGGTAATTCTAAAAAACTGATAACTGAACAGGGGAGAATCATATAGAAATATTACATGAATGATGGAACACACCTTGATATAGAGAATTGATTAACCATGCTATATTTCCTACATCCCTATGCAACCTTGCACCTATTCAATTATGCAGTCAGAGGTTCTGACATTGCCTTCGTATCCTCAAGTAATTTTGTGAGAGCCCTGTCAATTTGTGCAAACACCTCCTCTTTTGAAAGGTTTCCATTAACCTGAAATCAACAAAATGACACCTCTTAAGTTTGGATTTAAACACAAAATACAGAAATTTCAAGAACTGCTCAACTTTTTGAGCCTATAAAGAATCCTCTAGCTTGCATATCAATATACAGATTTTCCTCCTCTATAAAGTAATTATGGTAAGTTGTCATGCACATTACTTGTCTTAAATTCTTAATACAAAGCAACTTTAGCATTAATTTCCAATTCCGTTATAAACAAAATCAACAATATAGGGAATCTTTGGCACAATAACATTGATGAAACAGCAGTAGCGTGATACCCAATTGCATGTGATGCCTGAAACTAATAATATATCGATGGGCATATTTGTGATTGGAAGCATAGTGTTTTTTTAATTCAAGAGTGAAATAAGCATTTTATTCTTTAGGGGAAAAACAATACATTTCTAACCTGTACTTGTTGACTAAAAAGTACTATAACTTTGGATTGTATGGTGAGAAAACGGGTTAATACTGCCACTAAAAATCATGACAAACCTGCTAGAAGCTAATAAAGCCTATGAACATGATTGATTTAATGACATACAGACAGCCACAACGTGTGAGTGTGAGTGAGATGTTTGTGTATATTCTAAGAAGGCAGGCAGAGAGAGAGAGAGAGAGAGAGAGATTATAAACCTTTAGTGTAATATCTTCATAGATTGAGAGTACTGCCTCAACATTTTGATGATGAGTTTGCAATCGCAACTTTACCTGAAAACATTGAAACAAGAAAGGATGCAATACGGTCACTAAATAATATCAAATCAAATGCCATGACAAAAGCTGAAATTTAAACTTTCTAGCTGCATATTAGTAAGACATGCCTTTTCTTCGGTATCGTCAAACCGTTGGGTGAGCCTAGCAGCAATTTCTTCAGTCTCAGGAGGAGAATACTTCAAGTGGTATATCTTCCCAGTAACAGGGTCTAACCTACGTCCAGCAACCCTTTCAACAAGAGTTTCTTCATCAACCTGCACAGGAAAATTAGCTGGTTCAAACATAATGAAAAGACCTCCTTTAATATCCATATGGACAATCTATAGAAAGCAATAGAAATTTCATGTAACAATACATTGTTACCCCTTTTTCATTTTCTGTTATTATCTCTAAATTATTCAATATTAAAAAAATATTATTCATAGGTATGCATGCCAGCATTTAGTGCATCTTTGCACGTCTTGTTCTCTCCTTAAAATATGATAGAACTTAATTGAAAGTAAATTCTTACTTCAAGGAGAATGAAAAGATCAGGCTGGACATTAAGCTCCATGAAAGCAGTTGCTTGTGACATACTCCTAGGGTATCCATCCAAAAGCCAACCTTTTTCTTGAGCATCTGGCTGCAATAGACGCTCCTTCACCATCTTCATGATAAAAAGGGTAGGAATTAGCAACTTGATAATGATAAAGGGAAGAAAATAACATTAGCATCATACCCACCATTACAACTATTTCATTTGGGACCAGTTGACCTTTCTCCATGTATTCCTTCGCCCGCTTCCCATTTTCACTCCCTGAAGCAATTTCAGCTCTCAACAGATCTCCAGCAGCAACATGCACCAAACCATACTGCATTTAGCATGATGACTAGATTCAATCTCTTCCCACAGCCATTAAAAAACGAGAAATCACTCACTAAGTGTTGTAAGTGATTCTACCAATCTCATAATACCACAAAGAATGTAGAAAAAACATATAGATTTAATTATAATTCTAAATAGCTATGACATGCTTATCTGGGTAATGCCTATTTTACAAATGACCTATCTGTCCAGGGTTGGTAAAAAAAAAATGGTCAAATTTTTAAGATCAACTGCGATATGACCCTCTCAAGAATGATCAGCCACTCTAGCATTCTGCATTGATAAGCATCACATGATCCTTCTTTCCACACAGATCATTTGCAACTAGCAAATATAGAGTTTTCACATGTACTCATCTTAGCAAGTATATCATAGAACATCCTTTGACATCCCCCACCCTCTCCAAGATACAGAAAGTATTGGGAAATATGCAAACATCAATGACTTTCTGCTATGATACTAAGTACTAAGAGCCATGTACCACAATTTCTGATTTTTATTTAGTTTATATTAGTTTTGGAAAACTACTTTTGGCTAAGCATGGTAAACAATGCTTTGCTTTTTCCAAAAGTAGATTAAAAAAGAAAAAAGCAGAAATTGAAAAAATAAAAAACTTATATATTGAAAAACATTGTGGAAATACACCCTAATAGATTGGTAATCAATGTCGAGGATCAATTAACTTACATATCAACTTGGTTTGACTTAAACGTTCATCTACATTTTAAAGCAAGATTGAATTGAAGATTAACCTCCAAAATCGAAGTCTCATCATCAAAGTTAAAACTTCTGTCCACCCATATAACTACTGAAACAAACTAAATGACTAGCGAATGATGGATTTTTTGAATACCAGATGAGCTTAAGCTCATTGGAGCATTACAAGTGAAATGATGCAATCTCAAACACCTAATGATAGATTTTTCAAATACCAGATGACTTTAAGCTCAATTGGAGCATCACAAATGAACTGATACAATCTCAAACACCAGACAAAACTCCCAAACACACTTTTCAAAACTTGACCAACCCAGGAATCACTCCGGTCCACCTACGTTTTCTGTTCATGAACTAACTATCCACTGTTTGCACAAACCATACATATAATAACAAAAATGGGCCTTAACACAATTAAACTATTAATCACTCTCAATAAACGCAACCATTAAAAAAACTAAAAATCATAACTCCATAAGTCAAAACAAACAAAAGAATATTGACACATGGAGCAAAAAAAAAAAACAAAAGGCTTACTTTCTTGGTAATGAGCTCACATTGAGTACCTTTACCAGAGGCAGGAGCTCCTGAAATCATTATTTTGAGAGGTTCCGGTGGAGTAGCTTCTGCTGCTACAACCTACACATTGCAATTCACAAATTCAAAATCCAATCACATAACAAATCAATACTCATCCGATTCCACCGCTGCTTACCGGAGCTGAATGAGGA
The DNA here is from genome assembly GCA_947683625.1 of Mallotus nudiflorus. NCBI lineage: Eukaryota > Viridiplantae > Streptophyta > Magnoliopsida > Malpighiales > Euphorbiaceae > Mallotus > Mallotus nudiflorus. The sequence continues at coordinate 718,281 of CANTUR010000732.1, read as the reverse complement.
GATTTCACCACATGAGGAGAGCTTAGGGTTTGATGAGAAGAACGGAGAGAGAGGCGAGAATTACTACAGCAACCAAATGAAAATTTAGACGATAAGAAGAATAGATTAGACGAAGGACACAGTGAAATGTGCTGTTGCGGTTTTTTTTGTACTCCTAAATTCACACCAGCGCACGAGGTAATTCCTGTTGCCGCCGCCATTTTCACCGTCTCCTCCTTCTCTGACAGGAGGTGGTCGCCGGTAAGGGGCTTTTACGGAGCGGTAACGAAGGAATTGAATAATACTAGGGTGGTAAGTGGGTAGGTACTAAACGACGATTTATACTTTTGTGGCGGCTTTTTCTTATTATTATTATTATCTATGGGCCTCTGATTGGCCCATCTTTCTTGGCTGCTGTTGTTTGAATTTTATTACAAAGTGATATATTTTTTTATTTTTCTGAATTTAAAATAAATTACATTTAACTAATAAAATTTATGAAAAGCGTTTTCATATTATTTTCTACAAACATATTATTTGAATTTGAAAATAGAAGAGAAAAATTAAAAAAATGACTGACGAAGAGATACAAATATTGTAATGTAAAATTATATTATCGAATTTTTTCAGTTAAAAATTATTAAAAAATAATACTAATGGAATTTTTTGTTTTGACATATTTATTTAATATTATTTTCTAAAATCTTAAAACTATTACACTCAAATAATTTTTACACCAACAATATACTATTATTAATTAAAAAATGAAAAATTTTATCACTTTTAATCAATTCACCCTCTAATAAGGAATTTAAATGTTGAGATAAATTTGATGATGTCTTATAATTATTTATCAAATACCCAATGGTTAGCTAGTCATAAGTTGGTAGTATAGACACATAGAAAAAAATATGAAAAATAAAAATATAAAAAAAATTACATTTATCTTTTAAATTAAAATATTTAAATAGTACAAATATGTACATAAAAATAGAAAAACTTCTACGGACCAAAAATTATAGACCAGGAGTTGTTGAATATAAGACCCAAATAAATAAACTTTTTATTACTTATTAATTAAAACATACATATATATATATATATATATATATATATATATAGGCTAAGTATTTTTTTTTTCCCTAATTGTATATTAGACATATGTCTAATTTGTAATAATTTGCTTTTGAGTTGAATTAAAAAGAAAAGTAAAAGCAAACAATTTTTTTTCTAGCTACAGTGGAGCAGCCACGTATTATTTCGCATATTTAGCCATTGTTTAGTTAAATTTCATTAACGAATTCATTTGTAAATAAATTTTTATTAATAAAATATGTTTGGTTCAAATAAGTAGTTTGTGAAATTTATTTTAAATGAATTTCATATTTTGTTATATTTTATTTGATATAAATTTAGAATTTAAGTTAATTTTGATTTACTAAAAAATACCTTTCTAAATAGATTATGTTTCTACCTTCTTTTTTAATTTCATATTACATTATTAAAAGTGTGATTATTTACCATTCAAATTAATATTTAATTTCATTTTAAATATTTATTTTTAATTACATTTTTAAATTAATGTTTCAATTTATAAATTTTTAATTTTTAATTCAAAATTCATTAAAAAAATAAAATGTTGACCTTAGTAATAATCAATCTTAATTTTGATGTTATCAAACTTAATTTTGAGCATTTAATTTGTTTGCTTAAGTGTATATAAATTAGGACTCCATTGGAAGTTAAAATGAAGTATAATTATCTTGGGCTGATTCAACCTCTAAGATTCAATTAGGCTTTGATATCCTTAGAGCTTTATAATGAGAAAATTATCTTCTATACATTTGAAATAGACATCTTGAGCTTTCTAAATTGGGTTTGCTTGTCAAAATTCGAGTTCATTTAGGTATGCAAAATATTAAGTCCAAAATAACATATGTAGTTATCATTTTAGATTGCACAACTCTTAATATTTTGAACATATCTTGAGCTACAGAAATCCAATTGAGGTGATTCAAAATGATATGAAAAGTTAAGTCAAATGTCTACAACTTTTCTAAAGAAAGTGTGGGCAAATTCAAACGCTTTCAATAGAAAATCATGGCTTCAAATTGTGTATAATTGTCTGATAGTAGTCTACATTTTAGGTTGCACAACTTTTTGTATTTTGGACATATCTTATGCTGCAGATGTCTAACTGAGGTGATTCAAATTGATACGAAAAGATAAGTCAAATATCTAAAACTTTAATGCAGAAATTTTGGCAAATTCAAACTTTTTCAATATAAAATTACGGATTCAACTTGTGCATAGTTGTTTGACAATAATATACATTTTAGATTGTATATCTCTTAATATTTTGAACACAATTGAGGTGATTCAAAATGATATGAAAAGTTAAGTCAAATATCTACAACTTTTATAAAGAAAGTGTGGGCAAAATCAAATGTCTACTTATTCTTTTAAAAATTCTCTCTGTAAAATTGAGTGTGGGTTGTGCATTTGTATAGCTTTCTTCTTCTTCTATTTCTTAGGTTAAAAAAAGGAAGTAAGGAGTTAGTACTGAGTGATTGAAGGTTAAGTGGAAGCCTTAAACACATGAAGTTATTATTGTGGTTATAGCTTAAGCTAGAAAAGCTCAATGAATTGGAAGGGTTAAAGTTGAGCCTAAAAAATCTTGTAAACATAATCTTAAGTAATAAGATTGGTGTAGGTATTCAAAATTTGAACTTGGAGATAAGTTTATGGAGATGTAGGATTGATTTAATCTGAACTCTTTAAACCCTTATGTCATTACATTGCTTCTTGTTCTACTTACTTCTTAATTATTTGTTAATTACTTAAAATTTTCTAATTGCCTTATTCACCCCCCCCCCTCTAAGGCCTTTTCAAAGGTCATTTAGGAAAATGCTTAGCAGTGTCAAAATATTAACATCAGCAAAGCATCTATAATGCTCGAACGTTATTAAAGCATCCATAATTCTTGAACATCAATAAAGCATCCATAATGCTTGGGCATCAAACTTTAAAATATAACACTAAGGACATCGAGAAAATAACAATGCTTAGTTATCAATAGATGAGTCAACAATCCTCATTCATAACCAAGTAAACAAAAGGTAAAACTAGCCATTTTCTTAAATGATTTATTATAATATTGAAAAATAGCATGTTTCAGATATCCAAGCAAGATACCCAATGGTAATAGTGTTATGTGTGTACTTGGACTAAGATTATCAACACTAAGTGTGCCAGTGCCAAGCTTGCCTAAATTGAGTGCTCCATGTGTACTCAGAATAAGATGATCAGCGCTAAACATGCCAACATCGAGCATGCCTAAATCGAGTTCTCCATGTGTACTCGAAATAGCATAATTAACGCTAAGTGCACTAGTATCAAGTGTGCCTAAATCGAATGCTCCATGTGTACTCGGAATAATATGATTAGTGTTGAGTGCACCAGCATCAAGCGTGCCTAAATTGAGTGCTCCATGTGTACTAGGAATAAGTGGTGCCTAAATCAAGTGTTGCGCATGTATTCAAAATAAGATGATCAGCGCTAAGTGGCCCAGCACCAAGCATGCCTAAATTGAGTGCTCCACATGCACTTAGAATAATATGATTAGCGATAAGTATGTTAGCACTAAATCAAGTGCTCAACAGGTACTCATAATAACATGATCAGCACTAAGCATGCCAAGTATGCCTAAATCAAATACTATTCAGATACTTAAAACAAAAAAAGGGCTTTCAGCCAATAGTTACGTCCAATTCATTCAAAACATTTGGACATAAATATCCAAACAAGACTTTGGGGACTCTTAATAGCCCACATCTATATACTACTTCAAAGAGGATTAAAACTCTACATTATCAAAGGCAATATGGACAAAGGAAATTTAACTTTACAGGAAAAAGTATATTAAATCCTACAAAGATAAGGACTCCCATTAGCAAAGAGTTCAAATCATACTAGGTTTTGAATAAATATTTTCCCTATATATACCTCCCCTTTCCCCTTTATTCATTTATTCATAACATTCAACACACACAATATTTACTGTATATTTATTATTTTCTCTTAAAACCTTTAGTACTAACTTAAGTATCAGAGTGTTTGTGAGGAAGCTTTCACCCTCTCATTTCTCTCTTTCGTGAACACGTATGCAGTATTTGAAGAACTCCCTGAACGAAGTTATATGTGTGTGTGTGTGGGTTTAGTGCACCATAGGTACCATAACTTTGGGTCATGATTCACTTTGGTACCAAATTTTCAATTTTTTTTGTCCTAAAAATTCTATTTTTATTTCAAGTTAAAGTACATCGAACATATCCAATCAAATTTAACATACATGACAGCCCGAATAAGTATATTTTTAGTATGTTCATCATGTAAGTATCCCATTACATGAGCTAATCACCTTGTGGGCTCTATAAAACAAATTTTACTAAAATTTTATTTTACGAGGCCCATAAGCAAATTTTGTTTTATGGGGTCAACAAGATGATTAAACTATTTAATGAGATGCTTACAAGGTAAATATATTAAAAATATATTTAATTCAACTGCCACATATGTTAAATTTAATCGGATATGTTCGAAATACTTCAACTTGAAACAAAAATATAATTTTTGGGACTAAAAATAAAAAAAATTAAAATATTAGTACTAAAAAGAAACATGGCCCAAAATTATAGTATTAACGGTATATATATATAATGTGTGGGAAATTCAAGTCTTAGGTATAATATATAGGAAATAGATAATTTTTTAATATAATAAATGTAGTGTATCCACATTGTGAGTGAGTTGATATGTGCTACCACGATAAAGTATACATAATGAATCCATGTAAAAAATTTGCAAAATACAGATAGATACGAAGATGATGGCTTTGGCGATGTTAATATTGGTCAACCAAGGTACCTACAAATGGTAATAAATGGCATGTGTAAGCACTCAATTTTGGGATGATGGAGTATGAATGCGACAGAGGACTCCAATGATGAAAATATTATAAATAGATCTTTAACACTTGAAGTTTGAAACCTCAAAAACCTAAATGCGATCTCAAAAGAACTTAATTGGTTTTTTTAGGGACTTAACTATAATGTTTCTTTAAGGAACTAATTGAAAAGTTTAAACTCTTTTAGGATTTTTTTGTAATTAAAAGTTAAAAAAAATCAAAATTACATAAAACTGATCGGAATTATGTTGTTCCGATCATTTTTTTTTGTTTTTTCAATAAAAAAAAAAAGTTGTTTTCTGAATTTTAATTGGTCAAATAATGTAATAAATCCCTTTCTAGGATTTATCTGAATTTTTAAAAAGTTAAAAGTCCTTGTTAAACCAAAACTTTAAAAAGGGGAAGTCACAGTAAGATACATAACTTTAGCTAGGATGTTCTATATAAACTCAACTTAACTCTCCTAGAGAGGGACTGCTTCTTCTTTTCTTTTCTTTTTTATGTAGTTTTTTAACTAAAAATTTTTTCTTTGGAGGTACTGTTCTTTTGAGAAGAAGCAGTAGACTTTTAGGATGAAAAATCAAGCATTAAAAATCTATTCTAAAAATCACCAGAAATCAATGGTGATTTATACCATTCTGAGGAGTAAATCAATACTGCATTCATCCAATCATCCCTTCTTTCTACCCTCTTCTGTTTATTTTATTTGATTATTTTGGTTTCATTTAATTTTAATTTTAATTTTATTTAATTTTTATTTTAATTTTGTTTAATTACTAATCATTGTTTATTTTTGTGTTTTTATTTGTGATTATGGAGGGAGTTACATGATAAATTCACTGTAGAGAACAAAATCCATGAGGATCCATGGAATGCCATGGTTAGAATTTTGTAGTCAAATACAGTTTTTAGGGTTTTATTTATTTATTTGTTATTATTTTGTTGGTTGTTTTATTTTGTATTTTTTTATTCATTTAGTTTTTTTAGGTTGTATTAATTTTTATTTTTATTTTCAATAAATCATTGTAATAACCCCAATAGTGAAATCATATGTGTGTGGTTGCGTGTTTTATTAATTGATTAGTAAATTAGGTTTATCCGGTAAAGTTTTAATTAAAATTAATGGTGGTTGTAGTAAATATAAGTTGCATATAATTTAATTAGGGTTAGATATCATTGAATGCATGATTAATGTAGTTTATTTATTATATAGTTTAGTTTATTATTTTCATGTTTTTTATTCTTTTGATTTTGTTTGTTTAATTATTTTATTTTTATATTTGATTTGTAATTTTTATGATTTTTATATTATGTTTTTGTTGTGTTTGCTTTAAACTCATGATTTTAGGTTTTTTTTAGGTTTAATAATTAGATTCACCTTTTTTTTAATAGGTTTACTAATTTAATTAGGTTTAGGTTTAATTAATTAAAATTGATTTTAGGCCCATAATTAATTTAATTTTAGGCTCATTTAGTAAATTATATATAGGCCCACTTTAGTTTAATTTAATTAATTTAATAGACTTAGCCCATTAAATTAAACCTTTTTCCATAACTTGTAGATTTAAAATCATCTTAGAATTAAAACATGTAGAATTAGGCTCACTAATTTAAATACTTCATAATTTGTAAATTTAGGCCAATTTTTAGAATTAAAATATATAGACTTAGGTTTACTCAATTAAAGTTAAATATAAATTAGGTCTATTAGCCTTTAGGGTCACTTGTAAATTAAAACATATAGATTTAACTCATTTAATTAAAATTAATGTAGATTAGACTAACTTAGAGATTATGAAATTAAATGAATGTATTGTTTAAATATATTTTTCATTACTAGTTTACCTGAGGTTATTTGTTTAAACAAGAGCTTATATGAAATTAGATGTAAATAGAGGATAAAATAATAATTCATAAAGTAATTTTAAATGAATATGAGACTGAAATAAGTTAGTATTCCGTATCTAAAATCTCATTGTTGTGGTGCTAGCTTTCTTTTAGAATCGAGTACCATCACTTTTGATTTGTCTTAGTTATTATCTTGGGTGGCGATTCCTCATCTCTACGCCATGTTTTTATGATAGTAATTAATATGTTCTCTAGAGCTCTTAGCTCAAACAGTGTCACAGTTACTAAAATCATGGATGCACGTTAAATTCTATCGTCTACAGTATATCATTAAATAAGAGAGTTTAGAAGACAACTGGACATGGCACACAGGAAATGGGGTGAGGGGTGATTAATGGTCTTCTAAGGTTTTTTAAGGATTCTACTACTACCCAATACTCACCTTCTTTAAATTCCTTGAAAACTATATATTTTTCATTTTTTGGATGATTGTTTCAATGGACATAGAAGTGGACGCAGGAGATGATGGACGTAGTAGGACAGGCATGATAATAGAATAAACTGAAAGTTGCTTTTTGTATTGGCAAATATGTGAGATGAAATTTTTGGTGTAAAATGAGGAGGGTGGGTTCTGTTTCTTTAAAATATAGTTTCATCATGTTTACTTCTAAAATATATCTTCATTATGATTGTTTCTAAAAATTTGGCTAGAGTACTAACAGTCATTGGTTAGTGTGCTTATATATGCTCTAAAATTAACATTCAAAATTAATTCAGAATGTTGATACGTGTCGCGGGTTGTGACGGCTACAATGTCATTATAACCCGTAAAAAATAAAAAATATATATTTTACCTATTTTGCCCCCATGGGGCCATCTATTTATGGAAAAAGCATAAAGGTCTTTTTGCAGATTGCGACAGCACTGTAACTATCCCAATCCGTAACAAAAAATATTATCCATTAATTTATACAATTTAATTAATTAATTATATTTAATTTTAATTAAATCTCATGTAATAATTTTATTATTTTTAAACATACTGTGCTTAGAAATTAGAATATCTGAAATCTCTCTCAAGAAAATTCATAATTTACTTTCAAAAGATCAAAAACATAAATCTTCGATAAATTTTCAAAGGAAAATTAGGCTTAGAAAATCTTTATTGTAAATCCTGCATTACTATGGTTGCATAATGAATGAGTTGGTTTGTTCCATTGGTACGTATGTAGGAACCTTGGGAACAGCAACAGCACATGCTTTTACTGCAATTGTTGGTGCAGGCATCTTAGCATTGCCTTGGAGTGTGGCTCAATTGGGTTGGATTGTTGGTGTTCTTGTGCTTGTCTCCTTTGCCATGATCACTTATTATACAGCTATTCTTCCATGCGATTGCTATAGAACTCCTCACCCAGTCACTGGAAAAAGAAACTACACATATATTGATGCTGTGAGATCACTTTTAGGTAATCTCTTGGTGTTGTTATCCTTGCATGCAATTGATGTCATGCTTCACAACGATGTATATATATATGAACAAAATTCAAAACAACTTTTTGAGATTTTACTTTTCTAATTTTAGAAAGATTTCAACTCAATATTTTAAATATTTTTAGCCATCAGAACCTCACTTATTATATTTGTTGCTCTTTTCAATTCACTTGCATCTATGCAGCTAAGTTTTAAATATTAAAAATTAAGAAATTATTGATTCGGTTTGATTTTTTTTTTTTTTAAATTGTAGTTAACCGAAAACATCAAATTTTATTTTTTTTATTATTAATTAAATATTCAATTTTATTCAGTTTACTTCAACTTTTAGTGTAAAAATTTGATTTGTTTGTTTCAAGTAATTTGATTTTCTTTAAATTTCGGATATATATATATATATTTATTCAATTAATTCAGGTTTTGAATCATTTCAACTTATATTGTACGAATACTTCAATTAGTAGATGTTTTTCTATATTTATATCCTCATTTTTTCGTATTCATACTATTTAAATATTTTAATTTAACAGACAAACACTTCAATGAAGTCATATTTCCGTATTTGTTTCCCCATTTTTTCATCCTCTCCGTGCAACATAACTGAACTGATAAAATGCTCACCAAGAATTTTTAATTTATGCAGGTCCAAGAAGTGAACTTATTTGTGCTATACTACAGCATACATTACAATGGAGCACAATGATTGGCTACACAGTTACAACTGCCATTAGTGTAGCGTGAGTTGCCTGTCAAGATTTTTTTTTTTTTTAAGAGGCCACTTGCATTTATGTTTCAAAATTAACAGTCAATTTATTCTTTACTTGTCTCAAAAAAGCTACTCTTAGTGATTTTTCTTACTATTTAAACAGGACTCTGAAGAGGACAGCATGTTTCCATGCAAAAGGACATGCAGCACATTGTGGGGTGTCAGGAAATCTCTATATGCTGGTTTTTGCAGCAATGCAAATATTTTTTTCTTAGTGTCCCAAGTTGGAGAAAGTGACTATCCTTTCAGTAGTTGCATCTCTTACATCAATTACATATGCACTCATTGCATTGTGTCTATCTGTTGCCAAGCTTGCCTCAGATCATGGGTTTAAAGGAGGCCTCATGGTAGCTATGGGGAACAGCAACACTCCTGAAGCTGCATCAACAAAAATTTGGCATGTTTTTCAAGCTCTGGGAAATATTGCTCTTGCTTAAACTTTCTCCATGCTACTACTAGAAATTCAGGTAATCTTGTATTCACTTTGTTTAAGAATTCACAACGGGATTTGTAACTTGAACATTTTGAAAAAGACGTCAGTGGTGTAAAATTTTATTAAATTTTTATGCGAGCATATTTTATAATAGTACGTTCCATGTTGCAATAGATTAAATTTTTTTATACACCAGCCACAAAGTACCAAGAATTATTAACATAGCCGATAAGTGAAAACATATCATGATTTTACAAATATAGATAACTAAAATTTTGCATCAAAATTTATGTAGGATACCTTGAAGTCACATCCTCCGGAAAATAAAGTTATGAAGAAGGTGACAATGTATGCCATTGGTGGAACAACATTGTTTTATATGTCTCTGGAATGCATGGGCTATGCCGAATTTGGAAATGATATTCCTGGAAATATACTTGCTGGATTTTATGAACCATTTTGGCTTGTTGACATTGCCAATCTTTCAGTAATTGTCCATTTAATTGGAGTTTATCAGGTTAGATCAGCACTAGTTCTCAACCACAGCATTTTTTTTTAATTCTTGATATTTTTAGCATATTCGTATTAAAAATCACAATATTTGCAACTTGTAAACTTTTTTTCTAATCTTTAAAATTTGGTAAAATGCCAAACTTTTATCAATTGTTTATAATTTTAGCATAATGTGCAATTTGGTAAAAATTCAAAAAATATATATGTCAGATATTTGAGGTGATTTTTTTAAAGCAATCACGTGCATTTTTCATTATTTATTTTGACCAATGCTAATATTATAAATAATTTATTAGATTAGGATATTTTTGTCAAGTTTTAATAATTAAAACAAATTTATAAAAAATCACAAAAACATTGTCATTTGTAATACTAATAGGCCTTTTTTTTTTAATCTAGTCTAAAATTTTTTCAATATTTCATATTTTCAGGTTTTTGGACAACCAATGAGAAGCTAATAGCATCAAAATATCCAACATCAGCTTTTACTACTATTTACACCATGAGATTGCCATGCACAAAGAAATGTGCATTTAGCTTTGCTCTAAGTAAGCTACCACTTAGTTGTTTAAAAAAAAAAAAAGAAGTAAGCTACTACTTCCCCCATTTTTCGTCATTTGACAACTGCACTTGCAATGACGCTTCCATTTTTCAATGCAATTCTGGGTCTTCTTGGAGCTTTTCATTTAGGCCTTTAACAGTCTACTTTCCATTAAGCATGTGCATGGACCAAACAAAAGATCAAAAGAGGTAGTTGCCGCTGGATGAGTTTTCAAGCTTTGAGCTTAGCTTGTGTTATTGTAACTCTCATTTCAGGTTTGGGTTCAGTTCCTGGTATGTTAGAGAGCCTTAAGAAAGCAAAGCTCTTTCATATTAATTTGTAACTTTATTTTTGATTTTGTGATAAAACTAGCATTCAACTTTCCTTTTTCTATATCCTTCCTTTATAGCCTAATAGTTCGGATGATAAACGTTATAAAGTGAAGTCATAGATTCGATTCCCTAATCTCCCCTTAACCTTCTAGTTGTTCCAAAAAAAAAAATTCCTTTTTCTATACTTTCATTAGAAATAATATTAATGGATGTTAATGCTCGAATGTAAGGGATATACACTTGGCACAAAAGGAAAATTATATTGATCTCTCTCATTTGTACAAAAACAGAGACTGATGAATAATAGAAATATGATTCAGTGTGGCAGTGAACAAAGCTAAAACCATAGAGTTAGAATAACCATATCCAAATCAATTTCTTTCTCTTCCACCAGGATACAAAAATTACAACTTACAGAGTTGTATCATTTTTCTGTGCTTCTGTTTGTTAAAAGATGGCCTCTCATCAATGAAGTAGGATGTCGTATGATTCCATGTCAACATTAAAATGAAGAAAGAAAATGAAAAATTTTGAGTCTTGATGCGTCAGTATGCCTTAGTGCGTGCAAAAAGGTAGGTTGTTTCAATTGCAAAGAACCCAGAGAATTACACCAGCACTCGTTTTCCCCGGTTCCGATCAAGGAACTGCATATGATGAGGAAAAAATTATTGACAGAAACGATAAATTTCAATTATAGATGCTAACATCAGTAACATCATCTTTTGCAAGAACTAAGTGATTCAACATAATTTGACATTTAGATGATATGAAAGTTGGAACAGATGAAAATCATGATAAGATGTTCTACAGACTATAATTTCACCCCATAACTGTATAACTATGGTATTAGCAACATTTGCTTTATTCATATCAGAGGTGAAATTCCAGGATTTATGAAAGACGAATAATTGCGAAAGCACTCACCAAGATGCTTTCATCTCAACAGCTTGTTTCACCATTTCCCACTAAGTAATCATAAAAATGACACTTTTCTTTTCTCCTAATAATAGGACTGGCAGTGCATCATTATTCGCCATGCAAGTCATAAAAGATCAAAAAAACCAATTTTTTTAACCATAAGACTCCCAGGTCTCATTTTATGCCCCAGAAGACCAAGAAAATTAATTCAATAAAGGATGCATCAACAAATATTATCTATCATAATATCAATTTACTTACAACTGACTGTATATGTTTTCACCAAATTAACATTACTCAACATTAAAAATTATTAGCATTCCTTAAGCATTAAGTCACCCATCCATGTTCCATCCAGAACCAAATAAGAATCACTTCATCTGTTAAGAGCCATAGAACATAAAGTCCTACCTTGTGCCCATGACAACTCTGTTTGGACCTTAATAATCTACCTCCCTAAGCAAGTACAGGGGCACACCTACACACTTGGCCTGTGCATTCAATAATTACATCTTGAGGTATTTGCCATGGGAATCAAACACAGGTTTAAAATTTAGGAGCAAAGCCAACTACCACTTGGACTAACCCTCCTGATTCTTTGAAATTGAGGGGCAGTTGGTTGGTTCAGTGCAATTTAACACCCAAAACAAAATTCCTAATGGAAAAGCCAACAACTATAAAGTAAACGACCAAAATATATCAGGTCAGCAGAGTCTGCATTGGGCAAACATTTAAAAAGAGCAAATAGACCAACTTGCATATTAGAAATAGCTCGATCCACAGTGGGTTAGCACAACTTTAAAATAACCATTTCACCTTCACAATTATATTTACTCTATAACTTGTGAAACTCAACTTCACAGCTTGGAAAACCCAAGAAATCTGAAGGTTCAAAACAGTCCAGATCCACAAGGTTGCATAGGCAACCCACTTAGAAGGTGCAATTTAATTGCTAACCACAGGATGATATAATCAATTCCTTCTATCCCTTGGGAAGCATGGGAAATATTTCATTGTGCGAAAAGCACTTCTTGCATTTCGGTGTCAATATGGATTAACTAGGAGTAAACCTAATCAGAAAGCTAGGACAAGCCCATCCTCTCTTGAAACTGAGTAAAAGTCAGCAACCCTTTCCCACAATTCTACATGGGATGCAACGTGAATTTTTTGGCTCGTACGTATAATTTATGGTCAAATGTAATGCTTAGTGAAATTTTTAACGCTTTGTGAAATTTTCACTGAAAGTTAAATCCTAGTCTACTCATCCAAACAGGCATCCTCAACTTCTAGCTTAATACCATCCCTGACAACTTCTAGCTTAATACCATCCCTGATCCATGCCATCCTTGTTTCCCAAGATGCCATCAACATTACAAAGTTCTAGCTGCTCAAACAGTATGCCAAATGATTGCCAACATCCATCTCACGTAAAAAAACTAGAGCAAATAAAATTAAAGAAAACAAGAGATTATCTCCCCCTTTCACTATATTTGGCATACAAACTCTAAAAGGTTTTAGATGTCTTTTATACTTCAGCAGATTTCTGTTTGAACTCAGGCATATTTCAGTTAAGAAAAAAAAAGAGAGCAAGGCATTCCAGATATTCCTTAGGAATAAGAGTAGCTCAGTCTTTCTTCTTGCCAGATAGTAAAAGTAGCTCGGTCTTTCTTCTGACCAGCAGGCAGATACATGTGCTCTATTCTTCACTGGTTTTCTATTTCACTAATCAACATAAATGACCTCAAAGTGTTCCTTCCTCAGGATGTGCCCTCAATTATAGCCCATCAATCACCATATCTTGCGCACTCCTCTCTCTAGATTTTCCTTGTCGCTTCTTATATCCCAGCAGACATAATTATGATGTACATTTGCCTATAGTTTGTGACTACTTACTGTCAATAAATTTGAGCTCTAATTTAGGAAAAGAATGAATGAATAGATAAATTAAATTAATCAATAATTAACAATTTCCAAATTTCCCAATTAACAACTATCGGAATAAAGCTGGCTCTTCTTAGAGACCTCCTTAAAGCCATCACAGATATGTAACACAGCTTTCCATGCAAACTTAGCAGGGATTATCCTCCATCAAGGGAACATAGTCATCATATAAGCACTAAACCTCTTTAACATCTCCTAAGTCAAACATCTTTAACATCTTTCTGTTTGAAGAAGCTATCCGCACCAGCTTGTACTAGCTTTCACTTATTACCTTTGTCTATCATAACCTATTGAAGAAGCTCCAAAAAATTTTCCAAACCCACCAGGTCACCACTATGCAGGGAGATAACTAGGAGAATCTACCAACATATTAATTTGCTAGGGCCTTTCTGCAGCGTTCTCGATTTTCTAGGATTGAAATAGAATTGATTCTTGTACATATTCGTGTTTTTGCAGCTGCTTGGCACATAAATAAACCACACCAGTTCAGAAATGTGTAGGTTATCTTTAACTTGATTTGTTTATTCAAATAATATTGCAATGAACCATAAATGGTGTTTGGTGCTTTTTGATTATTTATAACAAGAACATTTATCATTGATACAATGTGTTCTAAAAAGTCAGCTCGCTTATGATTACAAGTAATACATTACAACAATAAGCAACTGCTGAGTCTTATATATCTGTGATGTATATCCAAAATGTTTATAGTAGATCTCATAATTTAATCACAGTACAAGCACAAAGCAACAAGAGATAAGGCTTCAATGCACAAAAATCTAACTAACATCAACAAGAAGGCTTGCAATAAGGAAATGGATATTTGAGTTATAAGAAAAACGTACTGATCTGACAAATGGTTTTTGGAATACCCAGCCAAGAATAGGTATCTTCTGCAGGAAGACAGCCAAGGTTGGCCAGAAGCCACTGCAACAAAATCTCTATTAGCATACTCAACTATCTAAAACTGTGGAACAACACCACTGAATCTCAGAATACCTGAAAAGTATCACGAAGCCATATGCTTCCAACATCATGCCTATAATCGGCCATCCAATGACAACAAAGAAGAATCCAGCACCAAATGAAATGGTTCCCTGCAAACATACAATAAATAAACAAAAAGTGTAAAATAAGCAGCGTTGTAAAATTGAAAATGTAATAAATATATACCTTGAAATTTTGGCGTTTCATGAAAAACTGCATGGTGGATTTCAGTCCAATGGTGAGACTCAACCCTGAGAGGAAGAGGATCTAATTGGATACCAAACAGAAACAAGTCAGTATTATTTTAGCAGCAACCGTTATTTTTTTTTTTTTTACACAAAAAAAAAAATTACTATTAGATTTCAAGATTTAAAACCCAGACTTACATTTCCCATAGCAAGCAATCCCTTATCAAAGAAGAACACAATTCCCAGAAATGAGAAAAATACTCCAAATCCTGTCAACCCTAATCCAATCTCTGTTGGATTTCGCAACCAAAGACAAGACAAACATTAATTTCATCAGAATACAGCACTTAACTCCATTGACATTGCATCAATCAAACAAGCAAATGTAAAATAATTGAAGCAGCGTTTACTCACTTTTCCGGTCGTTCATTTCGAAGGACACCATTTTGCCTGTCTCTCTCTCTCTCTCTCGTTTTACAGAGAATTGAGGTCGGTCGTCGTCAGGTTAACTGCAATCAGTCACCCCATTATTAGATCAAAGATCAGAAGAAGTAAGGAAGCAGATAGCGAAAAGGAAACAAAATTTGAGTAGAAAGAGCTGTGTCGTTTGGTTGGTCTGAAAAGAGTTAGTTACCGGAGATTTATTTTATCAGTCGCCAAACAGAAAATTCAGTTGGCGAAATCTGAGAGAGCAACACACAAACAGCAAGATGAGTACTAGAACTCAAGAAGAAATGCATTATATTATTATTATTATTATTATTATTATTATTATTATTACATGATGCCTTATAAAAAAAATTAGGAAACAAGTTTCCTAGTTAGAAGGGCGATTTCAAGTTAAATAAATAAATATATATATATATATAATATTTTTTTAAATAAGCAAGGGTAAATTGAAAAAATAATTTTAAATTTTTTAACTAAATAAAATATTTTTTATAATTATACTATAAAATAAATAATTTTTTTTAATATTTATATATAAAATTTATATCTATATATTTTTATACATTTATTTATATAGTTGTATACTTTTAATATTTACATGTTTTTTAATGATTCTGTTTCATATATTTTAGAAAATATCATATTTTTAAAATATCATTTTCTCTATTTTCACATATTTTCTATTTTTAATTTCGGTTTCGTGCTAAATAGTATGATGCACATTGTCTAGTATAAATAATAATAAAAAAAAGACTTTTTTATTTATAGTTTTTCTTAAAAATTATATCTATAAATTATTTGATCATAATTTGACTTATAAAATATATTGTATGATCTTATGCTATTTAAAATTTGAAATAGATTATATTTTAAAAATAAATTATTAATTTACTTTTTTTTTTCTTTTCATATAATGTCAGGAGAGCTCCCACTAGTGTTTGAATCAAATGGATTCATAAGAGGTGACAAAATCCAAACTCAAAATCCGAACTCCTTGACTTGGACCAACAAATGTCAAAAATTTTATTTTGACAAAAATAATTTATTATCTTTTTAAAAATTTTTTAAGGATGGTTACTGATATCAATATTATAATATTTATATGTTATGCTTATAAATTGTTAATTATTTGCAATTTTATAATTTTTATTTACAAAATAATTATAATAATAAGAATTTTTTTGAAAAAAAAATGTTTAATGAAAAAATGAACTCACATAAGGTGATAGAAAACAACTAGTTGTAACATAATGTTGAAGACAAAAGTAAAACCAGATTCCATTTACAATACTTCAAAAATCAAAACATTAGATTCATCACATACTGCCATTAAATAAGTTGTGTGCAAAAATTAATCAACATCTTTTAGGAAAAAAAAAAGGGAAAAAAATATTATTTATGTA
This sequence comes from Mallotus nudiflorus, assembly GCA_947683625.1. Classification (NCBI taxonomy): domain Eukaryota; kingdom Viridiplantae; phylum Streptophyta; class Magnoliopsida; order Malpighiales; family Euphorbiaceae; genus Mallotus; species Mallotus nudiflorus. The sequence goes on along the minus strand of CANTUR010000732.1, from coordinate 701,525 downwards.
CAGTCAAAAGAGTGCTCACTCACTTACAAGAAATGCAGTCAATGCACAAAAAAGTATAGGCTCATAGGTATAGTTACTAACTTGCACACAAAAATATAATTAAACCGCACTGCCTGATCCATAGCCAACAGAAGAAAGAAGAAACTATCAATCAGAAGCATCCTGAATTTTCATCCATGAGATTAGGCTGTTTACATGGGGTAGGCATGTACCATGAAATGGTAAACACTTCTCATCCATCTCAATCTTTCTCATCTCTTGGAGTCTGAAGTCATAAGCATAAAATGATCTATCTTCATCCCTCTTGAATATCAGCTCTCCACTTATTCTCAAACTGAAAATTGGAACCATGTCAATAACACTACCTCTGCTGATGCTATATTGCTTTGTCCAGACATCCCCAGATAAACTCTTCAAGTTCCAGATATCTATGTTCAGTTCTTCATGAGTGACCATACATAAGAAACCACCCATCTCAATGATCCTGTCATAGGTTCTGCAACTTTTTGGGAGTGTTACAGTATGAAACTTTTCACTATCCACTTCCATCGACACTATGTAATCGTTATGATCAACTTGTGGAACCCAGTGCAAAGCTCCAATTGCTGAAACAGGTTTGTATCCAAACCAAGCAAAAAGTCCAAAAGAAGGTCCATTCACTTCCTGCCAGAATCTTGCACCGATGTTCAGCATCTCACAACTGACATATCCTAACTCATCTCGAAACAAGTGCACCACTTTATAATCTCCAGTAACATCACTTAAGACAAAGCCATAAGATTCATCCTGAGGAGGATATATTGTACCTACTGGAAGTGCGACAAGCTTTCTAGTCACAGGATTCATGACTACCAGTCCTCCTTGCTTCAGTTTATTATCAAGCAAAATTAAGCCATTGCATGAGGCTCTAATATTGCCCAGGCAGCTCACATTATACTCACCTCTCTTTGTCTTTCCTCCTTTAAATTCCACGAACTGGATACAAAATTTTGAAGCTCTGTTTATGGATGGTTCCCTAAAAATGGAGACAGCGTTTGATTGACAAAGACTTGCTTCAACTGAGAAGTAAGTGGGCTTCTCTGAAGGTCTTGATGTTTCAAAATGAGGGTATCTGTCACCTTGAACTCTTTTCAGAAATATCAACACAGATTCAGAGCGACAAAGATGGGTATCGATGAAAATTTGGCTGTTAATTATACTGTACCATGGCTTACAAACAAACCTTGCACTTTGAAGTGACTCAAGAGGTAGCCGAATAAGGATATTTGAGATGCAATCTTTATGAAAATAAGGAACATGCTGCTTCTTCTGCTCACCTTCCACCTTCTTGGATAGGGCTCTCTCTTCTATAGATTTTAGCAAACTCATGTTCTTGTTTGCCATGACTTTAGCCATTATGTCCTCACTGAACACTACATTTAGATCAGCAACATCAGGAATCAATTTATAGAAATTTTTCTTCTTGTAAAGGAAACATTTTTCTATTAAAAAGGTATTGAAAGGCTGCAGCTTATGGATGGAAGGAGTTGAGAACTAAAAGTGCAAAGCCGACACTCCTTGAACATATTCGTTTAGCAAGGAATCTTATTTTACCTTTTAGTTAGTTTAGGTATGTTAAATCCCTTGAAATAGATATTCTTCTATCAACATGTCAAGAGTATCTAATTCAGTGGTATAGTTGTAACTGATTCTTAAATAGAATCTATCCGTATATTTTTAATCCAAATTAATTTTGCAGAACCTAGTTTTACTAGAATTCCAAGTCCCTAAGATGTTACAGTGGACTGGATTGCATTATATAGATCATAGTTTTAAGATTATATCAAGTTTAAAAAGATATAAATGTGTACATGCAGGCTCATTTCTTTTTCCTTTATTTTTTTTCTGACACATTAGCAGAAACATCCCAAGTTTTCTCTATTGGTCAACATGGGACACAATTTTGATATCCAGGAAATTAGACATGAAGCAGCCTCTATAATCTGCCTTCCTTTGAATTTTGCAATTGTTGGCATTTTATTCTGATTTTATAAGACAAAATCTTATATTCATACCTATAATTTCTTCCCTACTAATTGCAATTAAAACAAACCCATGTTCTCCGAAAACACAGTTTTCAGCACTGTTGATCATGCCAGAGCCAGCACAGCAAACAGCCCCAGAGTTTGTTTTTGGCTGTCTGTTTCTTCTTTTATCACAAGTAAGATCCCATCTGCAAAACCTCACTGCCTGCTTAACTTTCTAATCTTCAACTTTCAAAAGTCTTCAATATTAATCTTAACCTAGTATGCTAGTTTTTTCAAAAAAAAAAAAAAAAGCTAGTACACTAGTTCTACAAACTGTCCTCTCATGTATTTCCTTAGCATACACTTGGAGGAAAAGAGTATGTGTTTATATATCATGCTTTCCAAACATCTCAACCAAACGCCAAACTTTTATGTATAGCTTCAGACCAACTGTGGAACAATGTAACAAATTCCCTAAACATCGGTTTCTTATTACTTGACCTATCACATTAAAACAAACAACTGTAGAATAAGGTAGCCTATCCCTAGATTAAGTTGCAATCTCAATTGGCTTCATTCCAAGAGGAAAAATAATTATTTTCGTTTACAAAGAAAGAGGTATCAACTTCTGTTACTTGTCTTTTACATTAAGTTATTTAGTTCAACAAACTTAAGCCGTGTAAGATTCCTTCTAAACTTTGGTAAGTTGCAGATATATCTATGGTGATTGAGGTGAAAGTTTCATATTATATTTTAAAAAGTCTTGTCCATACAATGCCCGCATAACCTTTCCTAGGACAAAGCATGCGAAGTGCAAATCTGTGGTGAAAATGCTCTTTAGCCAGCATTTAAGAATATTCTTCCATGGAAACACGCTGGGCTTGAGGGAATCAAGCATAATTTATGCTACAATCTGTTAGGAAACCCCTTGATATCAACAATGAAATGGCTAAAAAAGCACAAAGAAAAAAGAGCAACCACATGCAGGAAAAATATTTGAGAAAATTCAAACAAAGACTGTCAATAAAAACTCAATGTGTCAAAGACATTGGACAACTTCAAATTTAAGCATATTCCAATGTGAAAAAGTTTGTTCTGTAACCAGTTCTAAAACGATCAAATAAACACATTTTTGTTTATTTCTTTTTAAGAAGATGATAATGTAATTGTATCTCTTACAAATGAATTACGAGAGTTAGACACTGAGAATCTACCCATACCAATTCTAATTCAAGCACCCAAGGGTCTCCAAAAGCAGATTCCTGATAAATTTTAACATCAGTTGTTATAAAAGGCAAGAGCTATAATCATCTAACATTTTGATGGTTAAGACATTCAACATTGACAAGTGAAGTGAATTGTCTACTAGATAAAAAGTCCTTGCAATAGAAGGTTGTCTAATACTGCCCAACTGTAAAAAGCAAAAACGGTAAGAGGCAAAAGAAATCACATCGCAAGCCTACAGAAAATTGACGTATGACTTATGATGCCCAATGATCGAACTACCTGCCCCAAGAATTTGAACTCTGCACTATTCATAACACAAAATTCAAAGAAATCACAGAAGCCCAGTAAGGTTTATATATCCAACCAATACAAGAGTAATCATCAATTCAAAACAAAAGACGATCATAATCAAATTAAGTCAGCAGCAGTAACCAAATAAATAAAAGAATCAGATACCCAGCAAAGCAAATTAACAGAATCAATAACAAAAAGTCCCGAATCGAGCAGTGGCCAAATTCACAATATCATTAAATCAAGAAAACAACTCCTAATTTCCATAAATCAAAAATAAAAAATAAAAACAGTAGCACTCATTTATTTACCTGCTGATGAAGATACAGATATAGGAATAGCTGAAAGATGACTTTTTTGCTCTAAAAAAAAAAATCAATCAGAAAGCTTTATAGCCAAAATGGCTTTCTGGGTTTCAACGTAAACGAAAGAACAAGAACAGTTGACCTTGGAAATTGACGTCTTATACCTGTATCGGAATCCGTGATACAGCACTGTCTTGCTAACTCATTGGTCCCTGTGCTGAGCAACTATTCTCTGCTCTACACTCCTCCTGCTATTACGTGAGTTCCATCGATCATAAAAAGGGAAAGGGTTCAACATAAAACACATCGATGATGCGCGTCCGATTCTTTTGTTTTGCACCAACAAATCAACAGATAAAACAAATCCTGTACGGAGCGTTCCTTTCTTTTTCATTTTTTGATAAATTACTAAAACATCCACAAAGTTTAGTTTAATATACATTTGGATCTCTACTATTTTAAAATGGGAAAAGTTGCATTTATGCCCTTAATGTTACCCCATGGAGCCGATAAGTCCTTAATTTTTTTTTTATCAAAAGAACACAAAATTAAGTTTTTTGAACGTTCTAAGCCCCTTGGTTTGACGGGAGTAAAATGATTTGCTAGCTCTGGCTAACATGGCCTTTTTTATCAATGGAAATGTTTTTCGTAGCAAAGCGAACCAATTACAAAAAGGGGAAGGGGGAGGGGGAGGGAAATGACCAAAGAACCAACAACAAAAATAATTACCCCCACATAAGTAGAGAGCATTTCAGTCAAAAGAATTTTTTAATAAAAAATTACGGGCCGTTATGTGTATTAGCGCTCTTTTAACCAAAAAAAAAAGAAAAAATTAATTAATTTGCTTTTGACGAGCAAAGATAGTTGAATTCCCTCCGATATGTCTTCATCGTTTTCCCTCTTTCATTTATAGTTGTTAAAAACCATATCCGCATGATTTCCTGAATCAGCTACAAACGTCCATGACAGTCAAAAAGCTTCCGCAAAGCTACTATCACTGACTCCATACAATGCAAAGTTGTCATATCATATTAGAAATATGCTTGCAAATAGAAAGTGTCAACAGCTTTGCGTAAGGATAAACAGAGAAAAATACATCCACCATGTATGCAATACTCTTCTTCAAAAGAACCTCCTCATTGTTATTCGTAGTTCTTTTTTAGAGAATCTTGATTTATGAGAGGTAATTAAGATATTTGTAAAATAAAATGGAAAAATAAGTATGAATACCACATTATATACAAAGAAATAGTTCTACTTTCAGCATTTTGGAAATTAAAAAAATATCATCTTCTACTTGTAAAACTTCAATACCGTTATTCCCAACAACACCTTGGTTGCTACATGTTGTATAAAGGTTATTATTCTCTTCCTATCAAGTAAAGAAACCATATTTATAAGAACATAAACACACAACAAAAACCCAACTTGGCTAAATAATATTGAGTAAAGCATAATATTTACACCTTCTTCTCTTTTTTTTCCCCTCTTTAATTCTTTTACTTTCTGAACTTTCTAAAAATCCCAGTGACATCAATAAATATTTCATTATAGCAACTAGATTAGCGTTGTTTTAAATTAACTTTGAAGCATAAAACTCAATGCACCCTTAAAGATATAAGTATAAAACATACCTCTAACTTCCTCACTTCAGTTCGTAAGTAAATTGAACAAGATACAAATAATATACAAGTGAAAAAGAGCTACAATAAAAGATTAGCAAAAAATATGGCTGAATACCCTTTTTCACCCATAAACTTTACCCTTTTGGCCAATTTCACCTATCAACTTCAAAATTAACTAATTTCACATATGAACTTTTATTTTTTACCGATCTCACCCATGGTCAGACATAAGCAAACACTTGAAATGCACATATAATGACATGGCACTTTTGTTGTCCAAGTGGACATCTATGGTAGGTCAGATTTTTGAAAGAAAGGTTAAAAAGGTAAAAACAAAACTCCTAAACCCAAATAAATAAAATCCTAATTCCCAAATTTTCTTATTATCGAAAATGAAATCCCTAATTTACTAAGAATCCCCCTAAAGGTCGAAGCTATAACGGTAGGCTGACTTATGATATGAAGAATCGATTCTTACTAGTAAAAAAGCTTCCTTCACCTGTTGGCTTGTATAAGAGGCTTTTAAAGAGAATAAAAACGATAACAAGTATATGATTGGAATCATTCGGATAAAGAAGACAAAAGCTCGGCCTTTTTGAGTTGATGTTGAGGTAATAAGTTAAGCTTAGAAAGGTACATTGTTACTCTTGGTTGCTGAGTCATGCATGTAGAGCTTTATTTGGTTTTATTGTTATTTTAAAGCAAACAAAGGTGCATTTCCTTAATGGTAGTTACAGTAAAGCATGTGGTCCTTGGTGGTTGTATTTGTTATTGCATGTGGTCCATGGTGGTTGTCTTATCACAAATAAAAGCTTTGGCTTATTCTATTTTTCATTAATTATTAATAGAAACAAGTTTGACTACAGGATGGAGGATAGAAACATTAGGGTGAAGTGGCATCATGAGGAGTCTTTTGTAAGAGAACAAGGGTTAAAATATGTGGGTGGTGATATAACTGATACTGAAATAGATTGTGATAGGTTAAGTATACTAAAGTTATTATAGTAAATTAAGGAGTTTGGATATACAGATACAGATGGGGTTTATTTTGAGAAACAAGTAAGGGAGTTTATATTACTAAATACAGATGTTGTCATACTAGAGGTTTTAAAAAAAAATTTAAATGGAGAAGATGTGGATTTCTATATCAGTCATAAAATAAATACACCTATATTGGCATCAGATGGTGATTATGACCAAGTTGAAGTACTTAGTAAAGAGTCAGATTACTTGGTAGGTAACTTGAGCAGTTGTGATGATGAGGGAGAAGAAGGGAGTAACAGTGACATTAAAGCTCAATTTGAGGGATTAGAGGAAGAAAAAGATAAGCATAATGGTGAAAAAGGTAAGTTAAGTAATTTTGGTAATGATCACTGTCTTAATATGGATGATGAACTGCAAGCTGTCAGAGAGAATGTAAAAAATTTAAAGAGAAATTAAGGAGCACAACCTACACATAGAGGTGTTGAAGAAATACACTTAGGGGAAACTAGTACTGATACTGGATTTGAACAAGACAGGGGAAATAAAAATAGAGGCAGATTAGGGGCTAATGAAGTTGTTTATGATTCAAATGAACATGGAAGTGACCCTACAGTCTCAGATGATGAAGATGCAGATAACCCACTAAGAAGACCTTCACAATCATCTCGGTTTGATCCTTCACCTGTAATGCCAACATGGGAATTAAGTATGATATTCATAAATGTTAAGCAATTTAGAGATGCAATTTATAAGTATGTTGTTACAAAAGGTATTAAGTTGAATGTTAGACCAAATGAACTAGACAAAGTGAGGGCAAAGTGTAGATTGAAGGGTTGTCCATGAAAAATTTATGTTAGTTTTGACAAAAATTCTCAAAATTTTATGATTAAAACCTATGAACCTAGGCACACTTGTTATAAGTATAATAAGACAGTTCATTGTAATAACAATTACATTGTTAAGCGTTACAAATAATGCATATTATCTCAGCCTAGTATTAAGATTAGAGAACTTGCTGACTTGGTGAAGAATGAGTTGCATATCTATATTAGTAAAAATATTTATGGAAAAGCAAAAAATAAAGTTATAGCTACTGCAATGGGTGATCCTAGAGTTGAGTTTGCGAAATTACTTGACTATGTTAATGAAATTAGGAGGTCGAATATGGGTTCAATGTGTTTTGTGAAGTATGATAGAGGGTCTGTACTTGGATAGCATGCATTTAAGAATTCTATATTTGTTTTAATATAGTGAAAGTGGGATTAAGGAAGGATGTAAAAGAATATTAGGCTTAGATGGTTGCTTCTTAAAAGGTACAACCTAAGGACAACTATTGACAACGGTTTCCAAAGATACGAATAATCAGATGTACCTAATTGCTTGGGCCATTGTTGAAATTAAAAAAAATAGGACATGCAAGTGGTTTATTGAATTTTTAAAAGAGGATCTTAAGTTGCAAGATGGTGCAAGCTTGGTGATAGCCATAGACATGCAGAAGGCACTTAATATTTTTATTTCATGCTATTAGAAAGTTGTTTTAATAATGCCTTAATTTGGTCAAATTTATAAGTTATGTTTGTGTATGTTTTAGTTTATTTGGTAGGGTTTAATGGGAGCTGTAAATGATGTGCTGCTTGAATGTGAGAACAAAATGTGTGCTTAACATATTCTATCTGCTTGGAGAAGGAAATGGAGGGGAGAAGACAAAAAGAAGTTATTTTGGGAGTGTGTATACTCTACATTTTAAGCTCAATTGAAAGACAAGCTGAAAGAGTTATCTCAGTTGGGGTCAGGCATCGTTGAGGACTTACTATACTATCCCTATAAACAATGGTGCAGGGCATTTATTGGAACAATGACCAAGTGTGTTGCAATTGAAAATAATATGACTGAAACCTTCAACGGGTGGATCTTAGAAGCAAGAATCAGGACAATTTTAACATTACTTGATGAAATTATAATCAAATGTATGGAGCGAATAAGAGATATGAGAAAGTTTGGTCAATGTTGAGACACTGACATTGCCCTAACTATTCAAGCCAGGTTAGGCAAGAATAAGGAGTTGGCTTGTGAATATAGTATAATTTTCAATGGTGAGCATGGTTTTGAGGTAGTTAAAGGTAGTTATAGGCATACAATGGATTTGCATAAACAGACCTGCACTTATAGGTACTGGAACTGAAGGGCTTTTCCTGTGCATATGCAATATGTGCAATGTTTAGTAGGAAATTAAATCCTGAAGCATATGTAAGCAAATGGTACACCAAGGAGACTTTTATGAAATGCTATGGCACAATGATGAAACCAGTTAGAGGCATAAGCCTATGGCCTGATTCAAACTACCCCACTATTTAACCCCCTAAAATCATTAAAAAACTAGGTCAGCCAAAAAAGAAAAGGAAGAGAGACTGAGATGAACCAAAGAAAAAACCAAAGTACAAAAAATTTACAAAGAAAGGAGTTTATATGGCTTGTCCAATTTGCAACACTCAGGGTCACAACAAGCAAGGATGTCTAAAAAAAGGTGCTAGACATGTTGAGTCTCAAGTTGTCACGACCCAAAATAGGGGACCGGCACTAGGGAACGGGAAATCTTTCGAATCCAGAACCCGTAGCAAGCCTTAAAATAAAATAAAATATGCAATAATAATAATAACATAATTAAAATAATCTGCGGTGGAAACAAATCATAAATAATTAAATAATAACCCACCACGGGATTTAAATCAGCAACTCATCTCGTATATATAAATAAACTTTTAATATAAACCCAGTTCAAATATTTAAAGTACATAACTCACACAAATAAATACAACACACATTTTTTTTATTTTACAACTACTGCAGTGTCTAGATTAAATAAAATAAAACTCAGGTGAGCAGTTTACATAATAAAGCCGGAGCGGAAGAAATCCGGCATACAGGTCTGCTACTGAGGTCTGAAGAAGATGACTCTCCTGAAAAATAGTTAACGGAGGGAAGTCAGACCTCACTGAATGAATTACTACAATATATATATACATGCATACTAAATGTCGATGCACACAATCAATAGTATATATAATAAATATATATACAAGCAAATACACACAGATGCAACAAAATCATTTTATATATTTTTACTGAAAATCACTGTTTATGAAGGATCAAATAGAACCCTAGAAAATCGTAACCTCAAAAAAGTGTTAGACAACACTCTAGCCATACAAGCTCACTTATTCCAAATATATTCACTTGTTCCATTTGTACAGTAGACTGGCCCCGAGACATTAAGTCAACCGAGTTCCAGCAGTCTTACTGTCAGTGTGATTAGCCCCGAGACACTTGGTCAACCGAGCTCCAGTAATCACACTCCCAAATCATACCTCACACATCAATTAATCAAATCCAATCAATATCCACAAATGGTTAGTAATATAGTCTAAACACTATTGGCGTACCGGCATGTACTCGGTCCTAGTGTTGCCCACTAGGTAGCACATTCTATTGATATCCTTCATTAAAATATAAAACATACATTCATAATGATGCATGAATTTAAATAAAATAGCAACATAAACCATATATATACTAAAAATATACCAAAAGTAAACAAAGTATATTTCGAGTATATATATATATGCCAAATAAATCCAATTAAATTACAAAAATAAACTAAATATATATTTAAAAAAATTTTAAATATAAATGTTTAATAAAGCATGCATATAATTTAAAATAAACTAAAAATAAACTTAAGTACTAATTAAATCATTATGCATATTTAATCAAAATAACACATATATTTCTAAAATCATGCACCCTAGAGCATATATATAAAATAGCAACTCACTATTTATTGCGCTCCTTGAGATGGGTCCGACGGGCTTGGTTCATTAGGCCTCGGTCTCGGTGTAACTAAACAAACAAATAATGACAGGAATCAGAATAAATCTAACAAAAGTTCTAAAGACTCGATTTAGAATGCTAGACACATAATTAAATCAGAATTCGACCGGACATTACGTTTTACAAGAATTCTACCTAAAATCCGGCAGAACCTCCCTTGTAAAACGGACATCTCTCTACTCAAAGAGTAGAGCCGACCCTGCAAAGAAATACATTTCAAGAATACACAGAATTCACAATCACAATCTCTCGGTCAGACTTCAAACTACAAATCACCAACCGAGGTTCATAATTCACAAAATATTTATAAAATACCGAAAATACCCTTATATAATAAAAATGCATTTTATAAGTAGAAATTACATAATTAACCTTAAAACACAGTAAAAACCGATAAAAATTCATTTTATTAGAAAAATCGTATATTATATATATAATTGAAAATAATTTACGAAAAATAGTTTTAATTAGTTAAAAATACTAAATAATTTGTAGAAATCATTTTTATACCCTAAATAACTATTAAAACCAATTTAATTACATTTTTAGCCAATTTAGTGAAAATTTACCAAAATACCCCTACATATATAAATTTGCTAAAATTACTCAAAAATTCACCAAAATAATATAATTGCACAAAATTAATTTTCTCAACATATATTTTAATAATATCAATAAATATACTCAATTAGCCAATTAATTTCAATTAATCACATAATTAACTCTATTTTTCAAAATTACATAAACTCAATAAATTCAAAATAAATACATAAAAATTCACAAAAATTAAAAATAAATTTCTATAATTCATTTAAACACCTATAATCACCATAAAATACAATTTCATAATTTAATTAATTAATTTTCGAAAATTAGAAAATATTAATAAAATAATCAAAAATACCCAAAAATCAAATAATTTCCAAAAATTCCAAAAAAATTACAGAGTATATATTGAGCTACAAGTATCAAAGTTTGTGAAGGAAGTTTTCATGAATCAATCAAATTGAAGCTCAAAAAAAATTAAGAACCCTAATAGGCCGAAATTGAAAAATTGAAACCTAGGGAAATCCAGACCATTTTAAGTGAAACAAAGCTTGGAATCACATTCACCGGAGCTCAAGGAGAAGATATAGACTGGCGGTGTCAAAAACGGTGGCTGGAATCGCTGTGATCGACGATGGAGATGAGTTTCGGCTTTCCGACAATTTCGAGCTCCTCTAACGCCGGAAACGGGTGCTGCTAGTGGCGGGGATGGCTGAGGATGAAGGCGGCACGCTGGGAGGCACACCGACGGTGAAGAAACAGCGTGACAGACAGTGGGTGAGGGAAGGAACGATTGGAGAAGAAGGAGGTAGGATCGGGGGCATGAACGGTAATTTTGGCAAAATTTATATATATAATAATAATAATAATAATAATAATAATAATAACTTTAATAATTTATATTATAATACTATAATATTATACTCAAATTAATCTCACACCACATAATTTAAAAATAATAATTAATATATATACATATACACATATAATACACCTTTAATTATCATTAAACTATATAATATAATTTAATTTAATAAAAATAACCCTAATTTAATTTAAATGCGTATATTTGCATGTATATGTATATATTTCAATACGACCCTTAAAAATCATGCATGAACTCATGCAAATTTGTAAATCTATTTAAAATAATTAATATTAAATTATTTACGTGTCAATTCCCCCGAAAATAAAATTCCCGGGAAAATTTTACATAAAGTACTTAAAATAATTAAAACAATTAAAATTAGCTTTAAATAAATAACAACTCATAAAAATATCATAATTATATACAAAATTATTAACACTGCATATCCCGATGCAGTACAAGAATATTTAAAAACTCAGGATATTATACAAGTATTTATGCTTATGAAATTTATTTACTTTGATCAGTATTTGATCAAAAAATTTTTTTATAAATGATGATGTAAATATGGCAAACAACTAGAGTACAAAGGGACCAGATTCTAAGTTAGCCAAATCATGGTATTTGTAGTGAGCAAACCAGTGGACAAACAAATGGGATGAGAAGTGTTATGCCATCTTAGTAGACCAGACACAATACAAGCGAAGTAATATTTGATATTAGAGTTCACTATGCTTGTGGACGATTTTCACCTACTCAAGTGAGGACTTCTTACTAGTTGTTGATGACCTGATGTGGTGGTAATATATATATATATATAGTGAGTTTTTTTTTTTTAATAATAGACAAGGCTAAGTACAACTTAAAGAACCAACACAAGTAGAGGTTCAATGTCAACCAGGGGCATAGGTAGAGGACGAGGATCACAGTCTTCAAGAGGAAAAAGAGATAGGTATAGTGGCCATAGAGTTTGTTTATTAGAACATGGAATGATGGTGGAGAATGCAAGTGATATAGTTGTATGTAGTGCATAATGAACTTAATTTATATTTTAGGTGTAATATGATACTGTTATTTTAACCATGCAGTATAGGATGCCATTGCTCGAGTTGCAATTCCAGCAGCAAGCTTATAATATTTAGCAACTATCACTGGCAACTTAGGATTCAAGCCACCAGGTCTGAGGTGGAATGGCAAGTCTACTATTACTTTACAACAACTTTAATAACAACGCGACAAGCAAAGACTGAAAATAAAAAGTTCTCCAATTATTCCTTTGGAAACTTCTTAAAGCGATTCAAGTTAATTTCCAAACACAAATGTTTCTCAAACTTTATCAAACACTGATTGCCATTAGTAGGGATAGTTATAAGAAGATGCAAAGTTCACTATGTTTTGTAATGAAAGGCTAACTTATCTTGTTGGGATATATTTTTTTAGCCTTTAGTTAGTGCTAAAACTGATATTTGTTAAGACATTAAGGTTTGTTGTGTACATGCATATTTAAAAGACATGTATGTAAAGAGGATGGCATGTTACCAACCAATTTAGAAACTTATTCAAATGTGAAGATTTCCAAGCAATTATAATGTTGTGTTGTTGGTTAACAATTTTTTTCCTGCTAACTATTAATGCGCCATTAACACCATATAAATTTGTTCATTATAGGCCAAAAGAAGAGTACATATATAATTCCCATAATTTTCATTCATTTGAAGATCAAAATATTTGTTCATCACAGACCAAAATATTCATGCATTAATAATTGCATGATTACATGATTTCATTTAGAAAAACAGAGCCTCTCGTCCAAAAACACTAACCATGTCTAAACTAACTTACATACATCATAGCTTATTGTCATGACCTAAAACAGGGGCCATGACCAACATTAGGGAACGGAAATTCTTTCGAATCCGAAACTCGTAGCAAGCCTTAAAAAAAAAATAAAAGCATGCAACACATATTAAAAAAAATAAAACATTATGCAGCGGAATTAAATCTCATAAATAAAATAATAATCTACCAACATATTTAATTACACAAATTCATCCCATATATATATAATCTTTTAATACAAATTCTCAGTTCAAACCTTTAAAATTTAAATCTCAAGCATATATAATACATATTGCTCACTAAAACAACTACTGCAGTGTCTAGAATACAAAGCAAAACTCAAGTAAGCAGTTTACACAATAAGGCCGGGGCGGAAGAAATCCAGCGTAAAGGTCTGCTACTGAGGTCTGAAGATAAAGACTCTCCTGAAAAATAAATCAATGGAGGGGAGTCAGGCCTCACTGAGTGAATTGTTATAATATATATACATGCATAACTAAATGTCAAATGCAGGCACTTAACAGAATATATATATTAAATATATATATAGGCAAATACACACAGATGCTAAAATCATTTTATATAATACTAAAAAATATCAGTTTATGAAGGATCAAATAGAACCCTAAATGATCGCAATCTCAAATAGTGTTAGACAACACTCTAGCCATACATGCTCACTTATTCCAAACAAATTCACTTGTTCTATTTGGACAGTAGACTGGCCCCGAGACACTAAATCGATCGAGCTCCAACAATCTGATTGTTAGTGTGATTGGCCCCGAGACACTTGGTCAACCGAGCTCCAGCAATCACACTCTCAAATCACATCACACATCAATCTAATCAATCCAATCATAATCCATAAATAGGTTAGTAATTTAACCTAAATTCTATTATCGTACTGGTATGTACTCGGTCCTAGTGCTGCCCACTAGGTAGCACGTTTTATTGATATCCTTCATTTAAAAATAAATCCATACATTCATAAAATAAATGATGTATGACATTAATTAAAATGACAATATAAACCATATATATAATAGAAATATACCAAAAATAAACCAAGTATATTTCGAGTATATATATGTCAAACATATTCAGTTTAATTACAAAATAAATCAGAAATAAACTATATATATACTTAAAACAATTTAAGTATAAATCATGGATAAAACATGTATTTAATTCAAAATATACCAAAAATATACTAAAATATACCTAAAGTATACCTAAGCATTTATTAAATCATTTATGCAAAATTCATAAAATTTAAACATACATTTCTAAAAATATGCATCCTAATACACGTATATATAAAATAACAACTCACAGTTGTGAGCTCCACGAGACGAATCTAACGGGCTTGGTCCACTAGGCCTTGGTCTTTGCATAACTAAACAAATAAATGACAACACGAAATTAGAATAAATCTAACGAAATTCTAGAGACTCGATCTAAAACACCGGACACAGACTAGGAATAGGGATTTGACCGGATGTCACGTTTTACAAGAATTCTACCAAAAATTCAGCAGAACCTCCCCTATAAAATGGACATCTCTCTACTCAGGAAGTAGAGCCGGGCTTGCAAGAAAACACACTTCGAAATAGATAGTCACACAATCCCTCGGTCGGACTCCCAAACTACGATTCTACCGACCGAGGTTCACAATTCACGAGATATACACATAATACATTAAAATTCCATATATACCAAAAATACCCTTTATATACCAAAATATAGCAATTTAGATATTTAAACATTAAAAATAATTATTTTACTGATAATTACATAAAAACCTAATTTTAATAAAATATTATTAAAAATCCATAATTCTCGATAAATTCACAAATATTAACCGAAATTCATTTTATAAATCCAAATTACACAATTAGCCCAAAAACATATTAAAAATCATTAAAAACTCATTTATTTACAAAAATAATATATTATATATAATTCAAAAATAATTTTCGAAAAATAGTTTTAATTAGTTAAAAATACTAATTATTTTGTAAAAATAATTTTTATACTTTAAATAATTATTAAAACCAATTTAACTAAATTTTCAACCAATTTATTACCAAAATACTCCTAATATATATACATTCACATAATATACAATAATTATTCAAAAATTCACTAAAAATTATACAATTGCTCAAAAATTAATTTCTCAATATATAATTCAATAAAATCAATAATTATACTCAATTAACCCATTAATTTTAACAAAATATTTATTTAACCTAATTTTCCAAAATTCACCTAAACTAAATAAAATTATAATAATTACACAAAAATCACAAAAATTACAAATTAAATTCTAAAATTAATTTCAACCTCTATAAACACCATAAATCACAATTTCACAATTTATTTAATTAATTTACTAAAATTAGAAAATATTAATAAAATAATAAAAAATTCACAAAAATCAAAATAAATCCCAAAAAGTCTAAAAAAATTATAAAATGTAGATTGAGCTACTAGGAGCAATTTTTGTAAAGGAAGTAAGCTTGAATCATCAAGATTGAAGTTCAAAAAAATCAAAAAGCCAAAGAAGCCGAATTCAAAACCAAGTTTAAATCCTTACCAATTCAAGTTTTCAAGCTTCCAAAGGCTTAGAATCGACTTCTAGGGAGTTCTTGGAGCAAAACCACGCTAGAATCATCAAGAACAATGGTCGAACGAGGGAGAACAGAGTTAGTGAAATGTCTGGGGTTTCCGATAATATCATGGCCAAACAACGCCGGAAAAGATGGTGGCAGGTGGCGGAACAGGCTGGAAATGGTGATGGCAAGCCGGGAAGCACAGTGACGGTGAGGGAACAGCATTGTGCAGCGGAGGGAGGGGAGAAAGGGGCGTCGGGAATGGGAGGAAGGGGTGAGTGGCATAAAACGTAAATTTGATAACTTATATATATATATATATATATATATATATATATATATATAATCACGCATGGAATCACGAAATTTAATAAAATGTACTAACGTAAATAAATAAATATTTATTTAGGTTTTATTTTCTCAAAAATATAATTCTCGGGAAAATTTTACATAAGAAACTTAAAATAATTAAAAATAACTTTAATAATTAACAAACTAATTAAATAGTTAAATATATTTATTAAAATTATTAACATTGCATATCCCGATGCAGTTTAAAAATATATAAAATTTCGGGATATTACACTTATGCATATTTTATAGAGTTGTTACTAACCGACATCTCTTTTTTCATAACTTACTTCCCACAAACAATACAAACATTATACCAATTAACATAATCATAAAATTTCTTTACATCTTCTCTATTGTTATTTCTTTGTCTCTTTCTCTTTCAGTATCTCTTATTCTTTTCAGCAACATTGATATCACATGCCTCGATTGATCAGGAACTGGAGGATCAAATAATAAGAAGTAATTGCATGCTCCAATATTCTGTCATTTCAACAACATAATACCCAAATTAATAAAACCCTAATTACCTAAATATTGCCTTACACTACCATTGCACCAATAAAACATATAAATTATACTTACCCCATAATTTCTACACCCAAAGAATCTCTGACTAGGATTAGCGCTTATCGAGGAGGTCCTCATCGCAGCTAATTTGCCACAGTAGCACAATGGAGCCATGAACTATGCCTCCTCCATTTGCATGCTCCAAACTTAGTGTATAACTCAATAAAAAATAATGTTAAACGAAAGAAAAAGACAGAATGGTAAGATCAAAGAGACTTAAAAGATTATAGGAAATGTAAGAAAAAGAAGAGAAGTGTTGTTTGTAGTGAAAGAGAAAGTTCTATTTTGTAGTTATTGAAATCCATTCTTAGTCAAAGATATTAACATGTAAGCCTTCTACTACCTATTGACGCGCCTCAAAACAATTGGGCTCACTTGCTTTGTCTAGCCTATCAAATAATGTGTTCAATAGATTATAAATTGTCTGACCATGGGTGAGATCAATCAAAAATAAAAAATTTTGCGTGAAATTGGTTAATTTTGAATTTGATGGGTGAAATAGGCCAAAACGGTAAAATTCATGGGTGAAAAAGGGTATTCGACCAAAAATCATCGACAATACAACGTCTCAATAGATACCAAGTTACAATCTTTAACCTTTTTGACATAATAATTCATAACCAATCATCTGCTCAACATAATTAAATTTTGTGTTCTTTTGGTCCAAAAAAAAAAGTTAAGGGTTTATTTGCTCCACAGGATAAACATTAAGAGTATAAATGCACCTTTCCTTTTTAGTCACCATTAACAATATATCTATAATATATAATATATAAATGTATGGATGAGTAATAAGCAAAATTACTAATCAATCTTTCCTTATGGTTATATAAAATTTGGATAATTTAGTCATTTGCTAATAAAAATAAATTAAATAAATTAAAATATATTTCTAATTTAATTTAAAATATATTTTTTATTCTAATTAGGTTAACATTGATTTTATCTGTAATAAAAGTTAAATTAATTGAAATCTAATTCTAATTTATTTGGATGTATGTTTCCTAAGGTTAACTTTTATTTATCTCTTACAAAAATTAAATGAATCAAATATTTAGATGAAATTTTGTTGCAAATATCTTTTTTTTAATTTTAATTAGATTTTCTTATGTTTTATCTAATATAAATGAAATTAAATAATATAATTTTATTAGTCTTATTAAATTAAATTTCATAAGTAAATAAAAAATTAAAATTAACAATATTTATAAAATAATTAATTGCAAAAATATTAACATAAAAATGTTAAAAAAATTTATATAATTATTTAAGTAGAAAAATTATTAATAATGTAATAAATTATTATATTATAACTCTATAAAGTTTATAAAATTATATTATTATATAAATAAAAATGTTAAAAAAAGTGTTGTATAATTATATATAATTATTTTGAAGGAAAAAAATAGTTGTTATATATAAGTACTTCTAAATTTTCAACATTGAATAGCAATATAAATAAAATAGTGCTTATATTACTAAAATTCAATAAGAATATGATTAATTTTAAATTAACTAAATTATATATATATATATATATATATATATATATATATAACCATAAATTATTCTAAAAATTAGTTCATAGATTTTTTGTTATATGAACAAAACATAAATTTTTTGATATTCAAATATTCTATTAAGTTTTATTCATTATCTAATTATTAACTAAAAGTACATTTTAAAAATTTTTGGATAAAATGTTTTTAGAGTAAAAAAATATTAACATTAAAAATGTTGAAAAATATGAAGTGTAATTGCTTAAATAAAAGTGGTATTTTTTAATGGAGATAAATTAAAACAAATAGATACTAAAAACTAAATAGATTAATTTTTTTAGTTTTAATAATTTTATATGTTATTTTTAAAAATATATTAAAATTTATTATTAGAAATAATTAAGATTTTAAACAAAATGTTTGTTAAATATTAGGTAATATAATTTTAAAAGTCTTATTAAATTAAATTTAATAAGTAAATAAATAAAATTAAAAGTAACAATATTTATAAAATTAATTATAAAAAATATTAACATAAGAAATGTTGAAAGAATTTTGTATATAGTCATTTTCTCGATATTCTTTTCTTCACCTTAGACTCACATATTGAACAGATACAAACAAAAAGTTCAAGAAATGAAAGTTAATTAATTACTGTTTCTTGTTCTTTATATATATATATAAGCAAGAACAAGGAAATGATGATGATGAACTCACATTATTATTTGTTTATATGAGAAGTAAACTGGTTTCTTTATTTTCTTCTCTTTCTCTGTTCTGTTAATCTTTGAAACTGGAAATGAGAAAGTGTGCGAGGTAGGGAGACCAGAAATTTCACAACATTCGAATTTGGGCTCTCTTTTGATATTTTTTAACCATTCACGAATAGTTGTTGGGAACATACGTTCATTTGAGGAAGAGCAAATTGAGTCGGACATTTCGTCGAGCAGTTGGTATACAGGTCAAAATGACGAAAAGCACAGAGCTTTTGCGTCAAAGCTTGGTAGGTGGATTATGAATGAGTGAAATTGGGAAGGTTTGAAGCCCATTTGAAAGTTTGGAGAGCTTCGATTGTTGATGTTTGGTCTAAAATGAGATGGGCAATGTACTGGTGAGATGGTGGGCAATGTATTGATGAGATGGAACATCTTCAAATCATAGACTCTAGTAAATAATATACTCTAATACTGCTACAGATTTGCAAAAACTTTCCCGACGGTAGATTACCATGATTTGCAAGGAATTGCCGTTCTCTATAACAAATGCGGTAGGTGATGAAAAGGGACATGTGCTACGCTGTATGTAATATTGATGTCGTGCACCAAAACTTCGGTGGCTACAATAAGAGGAAAAAAAAAAAAACTGTGTAGAAGCCGACACTATCTATATCAGTGGCACCCAAAAAGACATCCCAAATTTAAACTACTAGAAGAGAGTAACCATGTTTTGTAAGCGAATCTACAACAAAATTTGTTCTTGAAGTTATGAATCAACTTATGCCCTATTGTTTCCTCAGGTTTATACAATCTGCAACTACAGAAAAGAGAGATGCACCATTAAAAAAGCATCATAAGCTAAACAGATTCTTAATTTCTTCTTCCTCCCGCTCGTCTTTTTTTTTTTCCTTTATCAATCATTTTGATAGAGAAAAAGGAAAGGTATTTTAGACAAATGACATGACTTGTTATGCGTGGATTATGACATGGCATACAACATGACAAATAGTAGGTCTCACACGAGTTGACAAGATACTCAGGTTACCACTCATCGTTCGAAACCACCAACATAATACAAAAATGATGAGTTCAAGCACTCAATCAACAACTAAAATAGTAAGAATTGAAAAGTTCAAACATCAAATATGTAATTTCTTCATAACAAAAATAAAGTTGAAGCATATGAACAACCATTTCTATTTCAAAATACACAATATCAGTCCTGAATTAAAGTTGTTAAATACATTATTCAAACAGAAAAGTAGGAACTTTTTTGCTCAAACTCTCACGAATTCCTCCAAGAAATAAGACTGTTTACAAAAGGTAAATAATGGCCATTTCTCCAACCAACTTTTGTTTCCATCTCAATCTTTTTCATTTCCTGGTTCTGACAATCATAAACAAAAAAGTCATGTGATTTGCTCTCAAACAATATTTCTTTAGCATTTCTTGAACTAGCCAAAGGAACCAAATCACCAACTAAAGGAACCAAATCACCAACTAAAGAGTTAATATGTATATGATGCTGCTTGTTCCACCTCGTCCCATCTAAGCCTGTGTAGATCCACACATCCATCATATGCATTTGATCATCATAAGCAAACATTCCTAAACATCCCCAGATCTCAATAACTCTATCATTCCTCTTGCAAGGAGTTGGGAGCTCAATTGAATAAAATTTTTCACTATTAATATCCATAGACACTATGTGGGTACTACCATTTGCATTAGGGACCCAATGCAAAGACCCAATAGCTGAAACTGATTCTTGAGCAAATTTTCTTATCAAACCTAAGGATGGACCGTCAACTGCTCGCCATGTTCTTGTCCCAACACTTAGTATCTCGCACCCAACATATGAACTTTTATCAAGAAACAAATGCACAACCTTGTATCTTCTTGTTCGACTGCTGTACATAAATCCATAAGACTCATTCCACTTTTTAGGAACCGCAGGAAGAGTACCTAAAGGATATCGAATAAGCTTTCTTGTGATAGGATTCATGACTACAATACCCTTCAATTTTCCCAATCGAACCAAAACAAGTCCTTTACATGTGGCAAGAATACTCCCAGAGCAGGCTATGTTTAGCTCAATAATCTTCTTGGTATTGTTGCCATTTTGGACTTGAAGATAATACATGTGACCCTGTTCTTCTTTTTCTTGTCGAGTAGGGAAGATTGAGAATGTCTCTAAACCAAGCCTCTCATCAACAAAAAACGTATTAGCCTTTAGATACTTAGGTTCTTGATTGAACATGAAAAGGGAAGTCTCAGCAAGCTTTAAATGGGCCTCGGCAAACATTGAGCTATTGATCAATCGAAACCATGTCTTGCATACACTATTTAACCTCACAAGAGATTTTATTGGAAGTAGAACAAGAATCTGGAAAATTAAATCAATGGATATATATTCACCTCCGGAAGTTCCATTAACGCCTTGTTTCGATCTCCCTTGCCTTGAATTCCTTGGTATTTTTCTACTCCTACGATCACCTCCTTGATGAAAGAATTTAGTACTTCGTCTCATAATTAACACTGATCAGTGAAAAAAAGAAATTATGCTGATCACTGAGTTATATAATATTGTTGCTGAGTTTAGGGTTTGGTAAATAACAAATCAAAGTAACATATTAATGAATAGAAATAATAAAAAGAAAATCTGCCATTAAGAGTGAAATTTAGATTAATCACCATCACAGGAACTAAATTACCTTGAAAGATGTTCTACTGAGAAAGAGACTAATTGAGAGGATGCAGCTCAAAACCCCTGTTATTTGTTGGTCAGACAGATAATGGAATTGTAGTTGCAAAGACCAATGGGCAATGGACGAAACTAAATAGTGCTTGTAAAGTTTTTTTTTTTTTTTTTTTTTTTTGAAAAAATTGAAAATCTAGTATGTCAACTTTTTAGTTTATTCTATTTGAGTGTTTTTTTTTATTACAATCAAGTGTCTAAATTTTAGAAAAATATATCAATATAAAATTTCTAACCGATTTGATACTGATTAGGTGCTAAGTTAGATCAAATAATATATACTTTTATCTTATTTATTAATCATGTCATATGTCATATGTCACATATATTATATTATTTAAAGGATAAAATTACCCTTATTAAATATTATGAATTGACAAACCTCAACATTAACTTTAACATTATTCTTTTTACAAAAAAAATCAACACGATTAACACTTCTCAAATTAATCTAAGAAATAAAAAAAAAAATTAAAGCAAACTACATGAGTAAAGCAAGAAATCACTCCCACATCAGTTACTTTTTGAGAAGAAGAACAATCAAACATTATCCATGGAGACAAACTCTTAAGGAATACTAAGCTTATTCTCAAACACGTCCAATCCAACACCTACAATCTTTCCTTCAACCAAACGCCTCACCAATTCCTTTTTATCGATAATAAACCCACGCCCAACGTTAATTAAGACCCCCTTTCTTTCCTAGTCCTAACAGCACATTCATGTGTATAATGTGGAAGGTTTTGTCCATCAACACACAACAAATTATGAGAGTGTCACAGTTTGTTTCAAGTTCACACGCATTTATATAAAAAATGTATGAAACATTTGTTTTCTTCTTCCTGGAGTTGTAAGAGACATAACAACCAAAGGCTTTAAGCCATTTTGCAACTTTATATCCAATACTTCCCAATCCAACAATTCCAATGCACAAGTGCATGGATCCTCCACCACAACCACTTTTTCATCTCCACTTACGAAAAATAAATTGTTAGAAAAATAAAAATGAACTATGTAAAAACTATGTGTTTTGTGTGTGAATATTTCATTGTCCTTTAGGAAATTTGCCCCTCACTATTTGACAATTCCTTTCAAGATATACACAAAACCTAATTGAAAGATAAGATTGTTCAGTTCAA
Organism: Mallotus nudiflorus; assembly: GCA_947683625.1. Lineage (NCBI taxonomy): Eukaryota > Viridiplantae > Streptophyta > Magnoliopsida > Malpighiales > Euphorbiaceae > Mallotus > Mallotus nudiflorus. Next base: position 678,298 of record CANTUR010000732.1, on the reverse strand, counting down.
TATCTTTCCCCATATATATATAGAGAAAACTTTGCAGACTTAAAGAGATATGTCCGTTCTGTAAAAGAACGTTGAATTTGCAATTTAATCAAATAAGAAAACTGCCCTTTGAAGAAGAAGAAGAAGAAGAAGTAATTATTTCATAAAATTAAAAAAAAACCTTTGGACTTAATCAGTCTAAGTCCAAGTCCAATCTTTGTTTATATATATATATATATAAAATATGATGTGAGTCTTATGCAGGCCCATAGAGTTTAATGCTCTTGTTGGAGTCTAAAAAAAATGGACTTATAAACACTTTAAATGTTTCTCACATAATTAATGTGGGATTGAAACATGCATGTCTCTATCTCTTTCTATTCTCATTTCTAACTTATTCCAACAATCCCCCACTAGTTAGGAATGAGAATATATAAACAGTCAACTAATAATTATTATTATGCATAAAGTAGGTATCTTTCAATTTAAACCTACCAATAGTACAAACATTTCAAAATATCGATGAAATTGATAGTTCTAAATGATTAAACTTCAATTTCTATATTCCAAGACCGAAAATATTGTACATATAAATAATACCTGAAACCTGTAATATATTTACTGTAAGCTTTAGCACCAAAATATGGCTTTGTGCTACCTCCTGAATTTATGAACACTTACAAAAGTTCATTTACCAACTTTTGATTAAAGCGACACCACTTCTTGTGTTCACATAGGTAAAGTGTCATGTCCTTGAAATCTTAAAATTTAGATTTCCTGTTTCTTGATTGAGTCAAGATTTAAAATTCATTAAGAATAATTATATTCAACCTCATGTTACTTAAGTACTATGTATCTTAGTACAAGAAAACTGTCACTTAAAATTTTTTATTACCTATTAAACCTTTAAAATTGTTAAACAATGATAAAGGTAAGGTTCCTATTATTAGTAACAAATCACAATAACTTAAGACCCATTTCATAGGAGGTACTCTTTCTCATGTCTCTCGAGAGTTTCTTTAGTTAATGGGTCAACCAAATTCTTACCAGACTCAATATAGACAACAATAACTATCCCATCAGATATCATTTATTTAACATATTCATGTCTTAATGCAATATGTCTAGATTTTCTATTATAAATCTTGCTAAATGCTCTAGACGTAGTTGTTTGACTATCATAATGTAAAAAGATCACTGACATAGGTTGTGGCCATAATTTAATATCTAACAACATATTTCTTAGCCATTCGTCCTCTTTACATGCTGCAACCAAAGCTATAAACTCATATTTCATTGTGGAATGAGTTATGCATGTTTGTTTCTTAGATGCCCAAGATATAGCTCCTCCACCCAATGTAAAAATCCAACCAGATGTGGATTTATTATCATTTATACTAGTTATCCAATTAGCATCTGTAAAACCTTTTAAAATAGATGGAAAGCCATGATATGTTAAAGCTAAAGCTTTAGTTCTTTTAATATAACAAAAAATTCTTATAATAGCTTTCCAATGTTCAGTACTAGGGTTATAAGTATATCTTGAAAGTTTACAGACAACAAAAGCAATATTAGGTCGAGTGTAATGCATGGCATACATTAAACTACCAATAGCACTAGCATAAGATAATTGACTAACAAACTTGCCTTCATTTTTTGTCAATTTATTTGAAAAATCATAGAGGGTATTAAATTCTTTAATTCACAAATAATTAAATTTGGAGAGAATTTTATCAATATAATGCTCTTGGCTCAAGACAAAATTTCCATTATTTTGTTTAACTTTGATGCCTAAAATTGTATTAACCTCTCCCAAATTGTCACGACCCAAAACAAGGGCCATGACCCGCGCTAGGGAATAGGAATTCTTTCGAATCCAGAACCCGTAGCAAGCCTTAAAATAAAATAAAAACATGCAATAGTAATAATAACAACACAATTAAGTAAATATTATGCAATGGAATAAAATCATAAATATCAAAATAATATTTCCACCAAACGAAATTAAATCAAATCCTCATCTCATATATAAATAAACTTTTAATACAAGTTTCTGTTCAAATATTTAAAGTACATATCTCACACAAATATAATACATAAACCCACAACTGATTACAACTACTGCAGTGTCTAGATTAATAAAAAAATAAAACTCAGGTGAGCAGTTTATATAATAAAGTTGGGGCGGAAGAAATCTGGCGTACAGGTATGCTACTGAGGTTTGATGAAGATGACTCTCCTGAAAAATAGTCAACGGAGGGGAGTTAGACCTCACTGAGTGAATTACTATAATTTATATACATGCATACTAAATGTCGATGCATACAGTCAATGGTATATACAATAAATATATATACAAGCAAATACACGTGGATGCGACAAAATCATTTTTATATATATTTACTGAAAACCACTAGTTATGAAGGATCAAATAGAACCCTAGAAAATCGCAACCTCAAAACAATGTTGGACAACACTTTAGCCATACAGGCTCACTTATTCCAATATATTCACTTGTTCCATTTGGATAGTAGATTGGCCCCGAGACACTAAGTCAATCGAGCTCCAGCAGTCTGACTGTCAGTGTGATTAGCCCCGAGACACTTGGTCAACCGAGCTCCAGCAATCACACTCCCAAATCATGCCTCAGACATCAATTAATCAAATTCAATCAATATCCACAAACAGGTTAGTGATATAGCCTAAATACTATAAGCGTACCGGTACGTACTCGGTCATAGTGCTGCCCACTAGGTAGCACGTTCTATTGATATCCTTCATTAAAATATAAAACATACATTCATAAATACATGATGCATGAATTTGAAATAAATAACAACATAAACCATATATATACTAGAAATATACCAAAAATAAACCAGGTATATTTCGAGTATATATACGTCAAATAAATCCAATATAATCATAAAATAAACTAAATATATATTTAAAAACATTTTAAATATAAATGTTTAATAAAGCATGCATATAATTTAAAATATATCAAAAATAAACTTAAGTACTAATTAAATAATTTATGCATATTTAATCAAAATAACACATATATTTCTAAAATCATGCACCCTAAAGCATATATACATAAAATAGCAACTCACTATTTATTGCACTCCTCGAGATGGGTCCGATGGGCCTGGTCCATTAGGCCTCGGTCTCAACGCAACTAAACAAATAAATAATGATAGAAATCAGAATAAATCTATCAGAATTCCAAAGACTCGATCTAGAATACTAGACACAGAATTAGGATTAGAGTTCGACCGAATATCACGTTTTACGAGAATTCTACCGAAAATCCGACAGAACCTCCCTTGTAAAACGGACATCTCTCTACTCAAAAAGTAGAGCCGGCCCTGCAAAGAAACACACTTCAAAAATAAACACAGAACACAACCACAATCCCTCGGTCGAACTCTAAACTACAAATCACCGACCGAGGTTCACAATTCACAGAGTATTTATAAAATACTGAAAATACCTTTATATAATAAAAATACATTATATAAGTAGAAATTACGTAATTAACCCTAAAACACAGTAAAACCGATAAAAACTCATTTTATTAGAAAAATCGTATATTATATATATATAATTGAAAATAATTTATGAAAAATAGTTTTAATTAGTTAAAAATACCAAATAATTTATAGAAATCATTTTTATACCCTAAATAACTATTAAAACCAATTTAATTACATTTTTAGCCAATTTAGTGTAAAATTACCAAAATACCCATATATATATAAATATACTAAAATTAATTCAAAAATTCACCAAAAATAATATAATTGCACCAAATTAATTTTCTCAACATATATTTCAATAATATCACTAAATAAACTCAATTAACTAATTAATTTCAATTAAACACATAATTAACCCTATTTTATCAAAATTACATAAACAAAATAAATTCAAAATAAATACATAAAAATTCACAAAAATTACAAATAAATTTCTATAATTCATTTCAACACCTATATTTATCATAAAACACAATTTCATAATTTAATTAATTAATTTTTGAAAATTAGAAAATAATAATAAAATAATAAAAAATACCTAAAAATCAAAATAAATTCCAAAAATTCTAGCATGAAGATTAAGCTACTAGGATTAAAGTTTGTGAAGGAATTTTTCATGAATCAATCCAATTGAAGCTCATAAAAATCAAGAACCCTAATAGGCTGAAATTGCAAAATTGAAACCTAAGCAAATCTAGACCATTTTAAGTGAAACAAAGCTTGGAATCACACTCATCGGAGCTTAAGGAGAAGATAGAGACTGGCGATGTCGAAAACGGTGGTCAGAAACGCTATGAACGACGGTGAGAAGAGTTTCGGCAACTCTAGCTTATTCCGGTCAAACCACGATGGAATAGGGAGCTACTGGTGGCGGAGAAGGCTAAAGAAGAAGGTGGCATGCTGGGAGGCACACCGACGGTGAAGGAACGACGTGACAGGCAGCCGAAATGGAGGAAGGCGATCGGGAATGGGGAAGAAGGGTCGATGGCACAAGTTGTAAATAAACCAAACTTTTATAATATGTATGTATATATATATATATTAATAACTTTAATAATTTATGTTAAAATATATTAATATAATACTTAGGAAAATCACACACCACATGTTTAAAATAATAATTAATATATATACATATACACATATAATACACATTTAATTATCATTAAACTATATAATATAGTATAATTTAATGAAAATAAACCCTAATTTAATTTAAATAGTATACATGCATGTATATGTATATATTTCAATACGATCCTTAAAAATCATGCATGAACTCATGCAATTTCGTAAATCTATTTAAAATAATTAATATTAAATAATTTACGTGTCAATTTCCTTGAAAATAAAATTCTTGGGAAAATTTTACGTAAGGTACTTAAAATAATATAAACAATAAAAATTAGTTTTAATTAAATAACAAACTCATAAAATATCAAAGATATATATACAAAAATTATTAACACTGCATATCCCGATGTAGTATAAAAATATTTAAAAACTCAGGATATTACACAAATCTTTCATTTTAAACTATGATGTCAAATATTTCTTAGTGTCATTTATTCCTTGCATATTAGTTCCTATAATTAGCATATCATCTACATAAAGACATACTATTACTCTATAATCATTTGTGAACTTAGAATAAATACACCTATCTACTCCATTATGACAAAAACCATGTGATAAAATGACATTGTCAAATTTTCATGCCATTGTTTAGGAGCTTACTTAAGTCCATATAAAGACTTAATTAATTTACAAACTTTCCTTTCATTTCCAGGAAGTACAAACTCTTCTGGTTGGTCCATATAAATTTCTTTATTAAGATCACCATTTAAAAATGTTGTTTTTTCATGTTCATTTGATGAATATAAAGCTTATATATTGAAGCTAATGCAAACAAGATTCTTATAGATGTAATTCTTGCAACTAGAGCATAGATATCAAAATAATCAATACCTTCCTTTTGTCTAAATCCTCTAGCTACAAGTCTTACTTTAAAAGTTTGTAATGAACCATCCGTATTATATTTTCTATGAAATACCCATTTACAACCGATGGGTTTAGAACCAGAGGGTAAATCAACTAATACCCATGTTTTATTTGAAAGAAGAGAATCCATTTCATCATTTACTGCCTCTTTCCAAAAAGCAAAATCTCTTGAAACCATAGCTTTAGTATATGTTTTTGGATCCTTGTCCAAATGCAAAACCATAGGTATCTTGTTTAAGACTTCATCTCTACTTCCTTCAACTAAGAACACTAATGCTTGAGAGGATATAAAATCTGAACTAAAATTTTTTTCTTTTGTCATTCTTTTACTCCTTCTAGGTTCATTAGGAGGTAATTTTTTGGTTCGTTTACTAGTTAGTGGTTGATTTAAATTCATGGAATTATCAAGTATTATTGGAGATAAAATAGAATCATCTATTTGAGGATTAATAATTGAATCTCCAATAAACTTTTTTCCATGAATTCTACATCTTTAGATTCTACAATCATTTTAGAATCCAAATCCAAAAGTCTATAAGCTTTTGAATTTTTGGCATATCCTACGAAAATACTCTTAAGTGCTCTTAGACCTAACTTAGTTCATTTGGGGTTCGGAAGTCTATAATAAGCTATACAGCCCCATACTCTTAAATAATTTAAATTTGGTTGTCTTTCTTTCCATGCTTCATAAGGAGAAATCTTTGTGTTCTTAGATAGAATCTGGTTATGCACATGACATGCCGTTAATAAAGCTTCTCCCCATAAATTCGTAGGTAACTTAGAATGTAAAAGCATAACATTAATCATATCCACTAAGGTTCTTTTACGTTTAGCCAAACCATTTTGTTGTAGGGTGTATGGAGCATTAGTTTGATGAATTAATCCATTATTTTCATAAAAATTAGAAAATTCGTATAGAAAATATTCATCACCTCGATCACTTTATAGAATTTTAATTGTCTTTCCCAACTGATTTTCAACTAATGTTTTATAACACTTGAACATATTAAAAGCTTGATCTTTTGTTTTCATTAAATATACATATGTAAATCTTGAATGATCATCTATAAAAGTAATAAAATATATATTACCTCCTCTAGTTAAATGACCATTTAATTCACATATATCAGAATGAACATGTTCAAGTAATTATGTATTCCTCTCATTCTTTAAAAAAGGTTTCTTTATCATTTTTGCTTATACGATTTATTGTTTTCACATGTTATCAATTTATGCTTAGACATAAAATTAATTAATCTATAATGAACATGTGATAAACGAACATGCCATAAATGTAAAGAAGACTCAAGCATATAAACAGAAATAACATATGTATTAATACTTAGTTTAAACATGCCGTCATAAAAATATCCTTGTCCAACAAATACACCATTTGTAGAAAGAATAATTTTTTCTACTTCTAAAATAGCCTTCAATCCTTTTTTGCTTAACAAACTTGTAGAAACTAGATTCTTCCTAACATCAGGAACATGGAAAGGCAACTGTAGACACCCAATTTTAGGATAATGAGTTATGGATGTGATAAAGGACTCCAATAATGAAAATGCCATTAATAGGTCTTCAATACTTGAACTTTGAAACTTCAGAGGTCTGATTGCATTTTTTAAAAAAGAATTTAATGTTTTCATGGACTAAATTGCAATGATTTTTAAGGATCTAATTGTAAAATTTAAATTCTTTCAAGAACCTTTTTGTAATTAAAAGTTAAAAAAAAAGGTGGTCGGAATTACATTAATTCCGATCAAAATTATGTAATTCTACTGGGGATAAGAGATACTGATTCTACTTGTGTTCTTTAGAATTATTTTATTATTGCATTCATTCTACATGTCCCTATTAATCGATTGTGTTGGTTTATGGTTCCAGGATTCCACTAGCTTCATAGGATTGTAAATCGGCTAACCATCACTCTTAGCCTTAATTCGGTTTAAGAGAGATTACCAGGCTCATCTGACCAGAGCCTGTAACCTAAGTCCTTAAGGGGGGGTAGGCTTCTCTCGAGTTTGCAAAGGATGTCAGGCCCTTCTAACCTTGGCCTATAACTCAAGTCTTAAAGGAGGGCATCTTGCTAAGGGAACCTTGACCTTTTTACTGGACCCTAACCATAAATAATGGCTTAGTAATTTCTTCTAAGATCTACCCAAATTGCTTATGAATGTTTCCATTAGGTATTTCTATCTATAAAGGCCCAAGCCCATACTTTAAAAGCCAATCAGGACTAATAAAGATTGGACTATGTTTTTATACTTAGAAATACTATTTCTATGTTTTACTGCTTTAAGAGAGATTTGGCATGCGCATTGGTCCTTGGTATCCCTTGTTGATATTAAAAAAAAGAATAAAAATCATAGGAAAAGAGACTCGTCATTGAATACGTGTGTGGGAAGAATAAGGTTGGAAGGATGTATATACACCTAACTTGTTACTTGCTACTTATTGCATAGCATGTGCATCATGCATACATACATCTCATGCATCATACTAACAATTTATCTTTTAGCCATCATAGATTCATCCGGGTCTTCATGTGTTTAGAGTTAAAAGGGTGGCAGACTAGTGAGAACTGATTTGAGTCCGTAATCGATCACGAAAGAGATCCTTAGTAGGCTGGAAAGGAGCCCCATTAATCCACTCTACCTAGAAGTTGTACAACCAAAATAAGCTGAAGAAATGGAACAATATGAAGGAGGAAACTGGACCCTAGAGGATTTCAAAGGAGCATTGATGGATGACATGAGAACGATGATGCAAAATGAGTTGAGACAGGCCTTAGTTGGATTAATGCCACCACCTGCTGCTGCTGCACCTCCCGTCGCGGCCATTCCACCCATTGTGGGTGCACCACTTGCTAACAATGACAATGTTGCTAAGAACATACCTGTTAGGGAATTCAAATTAAAGGATGTTAAGAGTTATATGGTTCAAAAGGTGAAAAATGAATCACTTGAGTAAGTTCAAGAGCTGGAATCCAAGCAGATGAAAGCACTGGCTTAGAAAATGTCCAAGATGGAGGAATTAATAAGAGGAGAAGGCATCGGATACTCATTTGACTTTGATGATATGATACAACTTGAAGAAGATAAGCTACCTCATAAGTTTAAGCTGCCACAGCTGCAAAAGTTTGGTGGTACTAGAGATCCAAAGATCTACCTTAGTTAGTATACAATAACCATGAGTACTACTAAAGCTCCACTAGCAGTAATCAAAAAGTTGTTTATATTATCCTTGGAGGGAATGTTTGTTAATTGGTATCATGGGTTAGAGAAATTTATCTAAGCAACTGGAGAGAGTTGTGCACTACTTTTCTAAAATAATATGACCACAATACCAGGCTTAAAGTGTCTATCAGGGATCTAGAATTGACCAAGCAGAATCCTAATGAATCATTTTTGAATTTTTTATTAGATTCATGAATAAAGCAGGATTGATGAAGAACAAACTGGTTGAGAAGGATCGGGTTAGGATAGTCTAAAATGTGTCGCCCAATCTGGTTAAGAGGTTGTAAATGATGAACCTTAAGACATTTATAGACCTTTATGACGATGGGTTGCAAGCTGAGGAGATTGAGAATGAGAAAAAGAGGATTGCAAAAAGCACCGGCACAAGGAACTACCTAACTAGGGGTACACAACAAGGAAGCACTAGCCGGATTGTGGATGTGCATGCTATTCAATAACTAAGGAGATTCTCTAATTTTAACCAACCTTTGTCAAAAGTCCTAGAGCACCTAATAAAAAAGGGCTTACTTTAACCTTTACCTAATCCAAACCCAAATACCCCAGGCTATAACCTAAACAAACATTACAAATTCCACCAAAACCTCCAACACTCCACAAATAACTGCATCCACCTCAAATAAAAAATCTAAAATCTTATAGACTCTGAAAAAATCACAAACCCTGAAAGTCCAAGCACTAGAAATAATCCTTTCCCAAACTATCAAAATGTACAACCCCCGGCTACCATGATGATTAACTCAGGAATTAGTGAGGAAGAAGTGTTAAGCTCTTTTGAGGACCTAGACCTTAAAACCAATAAGAAATCTCTTAATGCCCTCAAAGATGTGGAAAGAGTATAAGACTTATTAGGTCAGCCTTCAGGCAAGTTCGACTATAAGGTGTTTTATACTAAACCACCTTCTTTCGACATACCTTTCAAGTCGATTATGCCTATAAGATGGGGTGATGAGTTTGATGATAAGAAACTATTAGACAAGGAAGAAACATGTATAATGAAGGTACAAGAAGATGCAGTCATGGAGATAGTCAGCAAGAAGATGCAAGAATAATTGTTATGTCAAGCACCTGAAGGACAACCGCTATGAGACTCAATATCCCTAACAACTAGAATAGAAAATAAATTTTCTTATTGTCTTCTTTAAATAAAATTTTAATTTTTTTATTTTAGTGATCGATGATATGAATTTTGATCATTCTTACTTATGTAATGTATATCCTAATGGTACTATGCATTATGATATTGATCGCATCTGCATGTTTGACATAAATTCAATTTAATTTTATTCATCAGCATGGGCACAAATGCAAATTCAAAGAACATACATATATCACATAGTGTAACTTTTAAAGATAGGAAATTGAAGGAGAAAATAAGAAGAAAAAAAAAGAAAAAGAACAGTGAGGTAAAAATTAGAGAGAAAAGTTCATGACTAGTTGATAACAGGAGTTGTATCATGTGATGTAATGAATGCTCTGATTTTGCCCTAATGAATGATTAAAATTGAATTTGAATTTTTTGTTCAAATATCGCATATTCGTCTATATCATACTGTATAAGTATCTGAAAAGAAAGACAATATATAATGAAAGTTAAATCATAGCTATGAGATCACTATTTTAGCTAAGTTTTCTTTTTTTCCACCCCTTTGTAATTTTCCTTATAAGCCTAGTGTCCCCTTACACCTTGAGAATTCAAGTGGCTCAATAACTTACATTGTAAGTCTTGTCTTGTAATTATCATTAATCATTGCATTAACATCAAGCTTTATATTCAGCTTAAGAGTTCTTTAAATAGCAAGTCCAGTTGATTTTATCATTAAGAATTCACTTCAGTGAATTTTCCCACTCCTCTACATCTTTAACATAACTAATAGGGTTAGTAAGTCAAAGGATCAACAACAAAAGTAAATGAACTGGGTGGGTCTTTTACATAAAAAAAAGGAATGCTAAAAGAGCGGGAATGGATCCAGAATAAAATTAGAGATAAAATGTAGCTTTGGGGGCAAATTGCATAACAGTAAGCCCACATTTAAAGAGCAAAGATGGATGCTAAAATATAAAAGCTAGTACATGCAATCTTAGGGACAAGTGTAACAGTTAATACCTCACTCATCATATAACAAAAGCAGTAACAAAAAGAAAAGTTCAACAATGCATTCATCATTCACAAGCTCTAGTGTCAATTTATGGACTCCACTTGCTAGCCTAGTCATCAGTCTGATGAATCGTATCAGAAGCTCCGACATCATAAATACCAATAGTGAAGTAGTCAATGCTCAAACCTACAATTTGTTAATGAGGCATCTCATTCTCATAATCCAAGCTATAAACATAGCTTTATTCCAAATACAAGACCGATTAGGATCATGCACATCATACATAGCATGCATATACTTGTATACATTTATTATGAAATACTTACTCTGCATAATGAAGTCTTTAAGCTTAGGTGAGATTTTACAGATACTCTGCTACTAACATTTGAAATTAGTGTTGTGAAAGTACAGGAAAGTAATTAGAGTATTTGCATATGATCGAAAGAGTAAAATAGGAAGAGCAATATTATCAATAAACCTCATCCTAGCAACCTCAAGAGGCTAAATAAGACACTCAAGCTCCTCAGATTCAACATCCATCTCCATAGTCTCATCCAGAGTGTCATTTAGAAAATCTCCCCATAACTGTCAAACCAATGTAGGGTATGGGATATGGTGATGAGAAGGTCCAACATGTCAGCAATACATTCGTTGACCCTAAAAATGGAAGAATGCACTCAAAACTTGAAATAAATGCACTCTGAAAATTCATTTGATCATGAAACAAGATCTTTAATTCCTAAACTTTTTTTGCATGAGATATTAAGATAAGGAATGAGGTCTTCACCATAGCATTAATGGAATGGCAGAAATATAAAAGCAACCCAAAGCCCCAACTTCAATGGTGGAGTATCATCAGTAGAGACAAATTTAAAGGGAAGAATGCAAAAGAATAACATTGCATTTTGACAAAATTTCTTCACTTGCTAATAGAACATACTAACTTATGGTAGTTTGCGTAGGGAAGAACAAAAGAGAATGAAGAAGGTGAAAGGAATCAATATATCAACAAGAAATGGGAAAGGTTGCAAATGCTAATCATTCATCAAAAGTATCATCTTGCATGGCTAACATGCATTAAGATAATAAAGGGAAGTAATAGAACTTTGTTTCCTTTTATTCTATAATAAAGAACCATCTCAATCATAAAATTCATAAATTAAAAGTAAATTCATTCACTTTATAAGATCATGTGTGAAAAACCTATCTCATGACTTTTGATCGTAGTGGCTTTCTTTTATTAGCCTCGTATAATTCAAATGAGCAGTTGATAGTTTTATGTTGAGAAGTTTATAAACTCTAATAAATCTAATGCTTGCTTTACACCTAAACGAGGGGAAGAAAATGCAAAAACAAAATATGTGGACAGGAAGCATAAATTGTTTGAATTTCAAAGTATCATTTCAGTTTTTTTGAATGATAAATGTGCATATAATCTACTCCAATGCTCAGAAATGAGTATGACTACAAAATCCCTTAACAGTATCCACGCTGAGTAATACGAGAAAGGCAGGAAATACTAAGAGGAGAATAAAAAAAGAGCAAGCATAATTTACTCCAATGCTTAGAAATGAGTAAGAGTATCAACATGAAACCTTTAGCGGTATCCATGCCGAGTAATATAAGAAAGGCAGGGGAATACTAAAAGAGGACCATGCTAAAAATTGCTCTATTTACTCCAATGCTCTATACGAGTATGAGTATCCAAAGGACCTTTCCAACAGTATCCATATTGATTAATATGAGAAGGCAGGGAAATACTCGGATAAGGAAGGAAAGCACAAAAAATAATTCAAAGGCTATTTTGATACTCAGAATTTGATCTTTTTATGCTCAATTTCTATGAGTTTTGTTTAGAAAATTCTTCCTAAAATTAGGTGTGGAAGTAAGCTCTTCACTTGTTAAAAGATATGCTCTCAGCATAAGATGGTTAATAATGCCTCTGACCTTTACAAATGGTGAATAAATAACAGTCATGAAAATTAAAAATAGTGAGATTCGTTGAGTGCATACTATCTCATGAAAAAGTGATGAATTTTCTCATAGATTTTCAACATTGTAATGTGCTTTTATACATTCATCATAATTGAAACTAACTTCAATAAGTCTATAGGAATTTGAAAATCTAGAAGAAAGAGCACCCAATTGGTAGAGATGGTTAACATAGCAAAATTGAAATCAGTCAGTATAGAAATTCTAATCAGTCAGCACAGCAAAATTCAAAGTCAGTTAGCACCAAGAATTCAAAGCATTCAACTCAAATAACCAAAGATAAAATTAGTAAGCAGTTATGGACTGTAGCATCATCAAAAGTGAGCAATGAAAGGATTGCAGTTAATTTGTAAGCAATGAAAGGATTGCAGTTAATTTGTAAGCAATGAAAGGGTTGTAGCTAATCGCAAGTAGTTATGGACTGTAGCAGTATCATAAGTAAGCAATGAAAGGATTGCAACCAATTTTTTAGTAGTTATGGACTATAGCATTATCAAAGGCGAGCAATAAAAGGATTGTAGCTAATTTATGAGCAATTATGGATTGCAGCATCATTAGTGAGCAATGAAAGGGTTGCAGCTAATCGCGAGCAATTATGGATTGTAGTATCATTGATGAGCAATGAAAGGGTTATAGCTAATCACGGGCAATTATGGATTGCAGCATCATTAGTGAGCAACGAAAGGGTTATAGCTAACCGTGAGCAATTCTGGATTGCAGCATCATCAGTAAGCAAAGAAAGGGTTGCAGCTAATCGCAAGCAATTATGGATTGCAACAACTAAGGCGAGCAACGACAGGGTTACAGTTAATTAAAATCAATAAGCAGTTATGGACTGTAGCATTATCAAGGGTGAGCAATGAAAGGAATGTAGTCAATTTGCAAGTAACGAAGGGTTGCAGTTATGGACTACAACATCATTAGTGAGCAATGAAAGGGTTATAGCTAATCGCGAGTAGTTATGGACTGCAGCATCATCAGCGAGCAATAAAAGGATTGTAGTTAATTTATAAGCAACGAAAAGGTTGTAACTAATCACAAGTAGTTATGGATTGCATCATCATTGGTGAGCAATGAAAGGGTTGCAGCTAATCACGAGCAATTATGGATTGTAGCATCTAAAGGGATCAACGAGAGGTTTGTAGTTAATTAAAATCAGCGAGCAGTTATGGACTATAGCATTATCAAAGGCGAGCAATGAAAGGATTGCAGTAAATTCGTGAGTAGTTATGGACTACAACATCACCAATGAGCAATGAAAGGGTTACAGCTAATCGCGAGTAGTTACGGACTGCAGCATCATCAGTAAGCAATAAAAAGGTTACAATTAATCGTGAGCAATTATGGATTGTAGCATCATCAGTGCACAATGAAAGGGTTGTAGCTAATCGCGAGCAGTTGTGGATTGCAGCATAATCGTATAAGAGAATCAAATTATACGACTGAGTATAAGCGGTATCATACAATCGAGTATGATGTTTTTTTTTTCATTTAGACTATATATTTGAGTGTAGTTGCCATTATATGACCAAGTATTATGAATTTTCAACCAAGATTATACGACTAAGTATAATTGGCATCGTATGACTGAGTGTGGCATTTCTTTTCAATTCAAACTATACGTCTAAGTGTAGTCGGCATTGTACAACTGAGTATAATGTATTTTTCAACTAAGATTATACGATCGAGTATAATCGGCATCATATGACCGAGTGTGGTGTTTCTTTTCAATTTAGACTATATGACTAAGTGTAGTCAGCATTGTACGATCGAGTACAATATATTTTCAATCAAGATTATATGACTGAGTATAATCAGCATCATATGACCGAGTATGGTGTTTTTTTTTTAATTTAGACTATACGACCGAGTGTAGTCAATATTATACAACTGAGTACAATGTATTTTCAATCAAGATTATACGACTGGGTATAATCATCATCATATAATCGAGTGTGGTGTTTCTTTCAATTCAGACTATACGTCTGAGTGTAGTCGGCATTGTACGATCGAGTACAATGCATTTTCAGTATTATACGACCAACTGTGATGTTCCTTGTTTAATTCAAACTATACATCTGAATTGTACGATCGAGTACAATGAGTCCCTTTCACCCAAGACTATATGATCGAGTATAGTCAATATCATACGACCAAGTATGATATGTCATTTCAAATCAATATTGTACGTCCGAGTATAGTAAGTTCATAAGCAAAAGCTTCATGAAGCACAATTAAGTATCCTAATTTTCAATTAAGAAATTGGGTGCTAGTTTACTTTGCTGCAATTTGTCAAGCAAATAGTGACAAAGGGGGGGCAACTGTAGACACCTAATTTTGGGATGATGAGTTATGAATGGGACAAAAGACTCCAATGATGAAAATTTCATGAATAGGTTTTCAATACTTTAACTTTGAAACTTCAAAAGTCTGATTGCATTATTTAAAGAAAGAATTTAATGTTTTCATGGACTAAATTGCAATGCTTTTTAAGGATCTAATTACAAAACTTAAATTTTTTCAAGGACCTTTTTGTAATTAAAAGTTAAAAAAAAGGTGGTCAGAATTACACAATTCCGGTCGGAATTAGACCTCTTTCACCTGGGTTCTCAAATTTTCTAGAAAAAAATCTTTTTATTGAGTCCTAACTGGTTTGAAATTCTCTTAAAATTATTTTGATAATGATTTTAAGGAAATAAAAGTTTTTTAGGAATCAATCTATAAGACGGGTTTGAAGATGTCTCACTACATAAGGAGTGTTGGCTCTTGAAAAAAAAAGAGGCAGAAAAAAAGAGAGGAGGAGAATGAAAGAAAAAAAAAAGAAAAAGAAGAAGGCAAAACGAAAAAAAGAAAAGAAAAAAAAGAAAAAAAAGAAAGAAAGGGACGAAGAAAGGAAGAAAAAAGAGGAAAAGAACATTTGCATTCTCTACAAAATTTTTTTTTACTTAATTGATTAATTGGAGATCTTTGGAGGATTTTTTAAGAATAAGATTCAAAAACCTATTAAGATCGGTGATTTTGCAAAACTTGAGGAGCACTCCATTAAAAGCATCCATAAGCATTTTCTTTTCATCGTTCTATTTTATTTGATTTATTTATTTCTTTTCTGATTTTATTGATTTTTTAATTTTATTTTATTATTGATTCACTAATCATAATTTTATTTTTTTTATTTTTATGATGATTATGGAGGAAAATACATGATGATCATGTTGAAAGACTAAACTCATGAGAAGTCCATGGAATGTCATGGATAAGGCATTGTAAATTTAGTTTTTTAGGTTTTTTTTTATTTAATTTCTTATTTAATTTATGTTTTGGGGTTGTATTAATTATTTTTTTATTATTTTTAATAGATTATTGTAATAGCTCTAATAGTGGGAATAGTGGAATTATGTGTGTGATTGCATTTTTATTTTAATTAATTGGTTAGTAAAATTAGGGTTTCAATTAGATAATTAATTAAAATCAATTGAGGAAGTAGATTAATTTAGGGTTGCATGTTAATGAAAATTAGGGTTTTAGAAGGAATTAATTTAATTAGTTGTTTGATCTTTAATTTAATTGTTTGATATGTTTCATTTGTTTTTCGGCTTGTGTATTTATTTTTATATGTTTTGGGCCTTAAGTGTAATAACTTGAGTTTTTAAATTATTTTATTTTAAAATAGGAAATGCAGTATTAATAATTTTAAATTTTTATTTGATTATTTTATTATTTTGTGAATAAACATTATTACCTTTACGTTTAATTAAAGTTTTCTACGTAAATGTATGTATTAAATTTTATTATTTCGGAAAATATTATTTTAATAATATTTAATTTGGTGCATAATATTTTAATATTATTATTTTAATAAATTACATTATTTAAATGTATTTTATGAGTTAATATATATATATATATGCACATATATAAATTAATTAGGGTTTAATATTAATTAAATGTGTGTATATTATTAATATTAGTGTGTAATATATTAATATATGTGTGTGTGTGTGTGTGTGTGTGTGTGTATATATATATATATATGTATATTTAGATGTGTGGAGTGTGTGTGTGTGTATATATATATATATATATATATATATATATATATATATATGTATGTATGTATATTTAGATGTGTGGAGTGTGAATATTGTAAAATATAATAATGTATATTATAATATATAGTTTATTAGATTTTATTATATAGTATTATGGTATATATACATAAATAACAAAAACTCACCCTCCCCATCATCTTCTCCCTCCCAATCCTTCACCTTCACTGTTTGTTACCTTCAATCGCCGACCGTCACTACGCCTCCCACTTAAGCTCTCGTCGTTGCAGTCTTCTTCTCCCTTCTCCGACGCCGGCAACAACAGCAGCTCCTATTTTGGCCAAAAGTTGCTTACACTCTGTTCTCCTCCATCCGGCCACCAAATCAAGCATTTTCGGTGGCGTTGAACTTGTGGAGCTTCAAGGAGGAAGATTTCGAGCTCCTTCCAGCTTGAAAATATGATTTGGTAGGGTTTCTAGCTCATTTTCTATTTCGGCCATTCTTGGTATTTCAATTTTTTTTGATAATTTTTGCTTAATTCATGAGAAATCCTTTCACAAAAAAGGTTCCCCTTAGCTCAATCTACATCCCTGAATTTTTGTGTAATTTTTGGGAATTATTTTGATTTTTGTGAATTTTTTATTATTTTGTTATTTTCATAAATTAATTAAATAAATTTTGAAATGGTGATTTTTGGTGTTATTGGTGGTTAATATTAATTTTAAAATTTAATTTATAATTTTTGTGAATATTGTGTAATTTTTATAATTATTTTTAGTTTATGTTAGTTTTGGAAAAATAGGTTAAATATACATTTCGTTAGTAATTATTGGTTAATTAAATGTATTTGTTGATTTTAATCAATAATATGTTGAGAAAATAATTTTTGTGTATTAATATAATTTTTATTGAATTTTTTGAATATTATTAGTATTTTATGTGTATTTTTAAATATTAGGGGTAATTTGGTGATAATTTTAGTTAAAATATTAAGTTTAATTAGCTTTAATAAATTATTTGAGGTATAAAAAATGATTTTTACTAATTATTTACTAATTTTAACTAATTAATACTAATTTTCAAAAATTATTTTTAAATTATATATAATATACTATTTTTGTAAATAAATGGATTTTTAGTAATTTTAATACATGTTTGGACTAAATAAGTAATTTGGATTTATAAAATGATTTTTTATTAAATTATATTGAATTATCGAGAAATTTCTATTTTAATAATATTATATTATTATTAGGGTTTTTATGTAATTATTACGAAAATAATTACTTTTACTATTTTAATACTTAAATTGCTATATCTTGATATTTGAAGGGTATTTTTGGTATTTATTGAATTTTTATATATTTTATTGTATTATTGAACCTGTGTTGAATTGTGGACCTCGGTTGGGGATTGTTACAGTTTTGAATCCCAATTGAGGGTTGTAAGAATTTTGTATTCGAAGTGTACTTTTCTTGCAAGACTGGTTCTACTTTATAAGTACAGAGATGTTCTTTTTACAAAGGAGGTTTTGCCGAATTTTCAGTAGAATTCTCGTAAAACATGACATCCTAATTTCGATTTTGTATCTGTTTATGTTTAGGAATTCTAGATCGAGTCTTTAGAAGCTTAAGTTAGATATATTATAATGTCGTGATCGTTTTATTGTTTAGTTGCATCGAGACCGAGGCCTAGCGGACCAGGCCTGTCAAACCAGTCTCGAGGAGTGCATCCCTATGAGTTATTATTATGTATATACATTGCTTTAGGTTGCATGTTTTAGAATTATATGTTTTAAATGTAAAGTTTTGCATAATTGCTTTATTGAATATTTAAGTATATTTTAGGTATATTTTTATTATATTATTGGTATATTTTAAATTAATTGCTTGATTTCTTTTTGATTTATATTCAAATTATGTTAAGTATATTATTGGTTGATTTTGAGTATGTTTTATCAATTATTTGAGTTGATTTTACGTATATATACTTGAAATATACTTAGTTTATTTTCGGTATATATATGGTTTATTTGATCCTTTTGAATGGCTTTATACATTATTTTGTTACTCAAATGTATATTTTATTTTTAATGAAGGATATCGATAGAACGTGCTTCCTAGTGGGCAGCACTACGACCGTGTACGTACCGGTATGATAGATTTAGGGTTGAGTGAGAATCATTTATGGTATTATGATTTGATTAAGAATGATATGATTGATTTGATTGAGATTGATGTGATTGATAGTGTGATTGCTGGAGCTCGGTTAACCAAGTGTCTCGGGGCCAATCACACTGATAGTTAGACTGCTGGAGCTCAGTTAACTTAGTGTCTCGGGGCCAATCTACTGTCCAGTTGGACTAAGTGAATTTATTTGGAACTAAGTGGGCTTCTATGGCTAGAGCGATTTCTATTGATACTTGAGGTTGCAATTAAATAGGGTTCTATTTGATCCTTCACAAACAGATATATTTCAGTATCATATATAAAGTGGTTTTCAGCATTTATGTGTACATGCATGTATATATACTTATTAAATACTTATGATTGTCTGTATTTGACATTTAGTTATACGTGTATATATATTATAATAATTCACTCAGTGAGGTATGACTCCCCTCAGTTGATGTTTTTACAGGAGAGTCATCTTCTTCAGACCTCAACAGTAGGCCTATCCACCGGATTTCTTCCGCCTCGGCCTTATTATGTAAATTACTTACTTATTTATTATTGTACTCTAGTAAACTGCAGTAGTTATGTTATGTATCAGTAGTGAGTTTATGTATTTTGATGTATGAGATTTTAAAGTCAGATCTTTAATCTGAATAGTGTATTAAATTATTTCATGATATGAAAAGATTATCTATTTATGTTTAATTGAAATTTTATTTACGGTATATTTTAATTATTTATTACATTTTTTATTATTTTAAGGCTTGCTACGGGTTCTGGATTCGAAGGAATTCCCCTTCCCTAGTGCCGGTCATGGACCCCCCGGTTTGGGTCATGACATTAAGCCTATATTAAATTTTAATCCACTTAAATAAATTTAGGTTTTTTAGGTTTAATTAATTAAAATGCATTTTAGGACCATAAATAATTAGAAATTAGGGTAGAGATAATTTAGACCCATTTAGTAAATTAGACATAGGCCCACATAATTTAATTTAATTAATTTAGACTTAGCCCACTTAATTGAAGTTTTTTTCATAATTTGTAGATTTAGGGTCACCTTATAATTAAAATATGTAGAATTAGGTCCATTAATTTAAATACTTCATATTTTGTAGATTTAGGCCCATTTTTAGAATTAAAATAAATAGACTTAGGTTCATTTAATTAAAATTAAAAGGAATTAGCCTTTAACTCACTTGTAAATTAAAACATGTAGATTTAGTTCATTTAATTAAAAATTAATGTAGATTAGACTAACTTAGGGATTATGTGTTTGAATGAATGCATTATTTACTTGTATTTTCATTACTAGTTTACCTAGGAGTTAATTGCTAGAATAAGGGTTATATGAAATTGCATGTAAATAGAGGATAATATAGTAATTCATAAAGTAATTCTAAATGAACATAAGACTGAAAAAAGTTGGAATTCCCGTATCCAAAATCTCTTAGTTGTGGTGCTAGCTTTCTTTTAGGGAATCGAGTACCACATTTTCGTTTTGTCCCAGTTATTACCTTGGATGGCGACTCTTCATTTTCACGCCATGTCTTTGTGATAGTGGTTAGTGTGTTCTCTAGAGCCTGAGCTCAAAGAGTGTTGCGGTTGCTAAAATCTTGGTTGCACGCTAAACCCTGTTGTCTACATATTCATTAACACCAATTTTCTTCCAAAGGTGAATTGTAGTTCAATAGTCCCTTTTCCATGCACTATTGTTATGCCATTGTTGTCATTCAAGACCCTTTCAACACTTGAACTAACCTCATAATTCTTGAATAAATTTCTGTTATTGCAAATATGAACTATAGCACCAAAATCATACCACTAATCTATTATTTTGTTCATCATCGCCATGTTGCATTCTATTATCATATTGATATTTAAACCAACAACCATGGCAATTATTTCTACAGGACTTGGTGGTTTTTCAACTACATTAGCCTTCCTTTTGTTAGTAGCATTCTCTTCCATTTTTAACTTCTTTTAGAACCTGCATTCTTTCTTAAAATGGCCCTTTTTGTTACAAAAAAAAATATATATCTTATTTTTTTTTTATTGGCAGAATGTTCATTTGACATGTCAGCATGCTTCCTCTTAAAACCAGATTTATAAACTGGTTTTCCAGATTTCTTAGTGCTAGACTTAATGTTATTTACTTTAGAACCAAAATGTAAACCAAACTTGTTATCACAAAAATGAGTTCCATTCTTCAAATCTAATATGCTTAACAAGTTGTTCTATAGTGAAATCTTCAGAAGTGTGTAAAATTTTATTTTCATAATCATTCCAAGTGGTTGGAAATTTTGCAATCACAATAGCCACTTGTAATGGTTTAGACACTTCAATTTTCAAATCTTTGAGTCTAGACACCAACATAAGCAATTTATATACTTGGTCTTTAACAAATTTATCATCTAACATTTGAAACTGAAATAATTTCATACTTAAGAATTTGTTTATACCTTGCTTTTTCATAAGTGTATTTATTCTCCAATGCAGTCCAGATTTCCTGTGGGGACTTGATTGAATGAAACAGATCATAAAATCTGTCAGATCAGGAATTCAGAATGTATCCCTTACAACATATTTCATCTTTTATGTGTTTCTTTCAAGATACTTTTACGTCTTCACTTTCTCCCTCATAATGTTCTAGAATTGCAGGCAGATTCGAACTTTGTAAATAAGCAACTCCCAATTTTGTAAGTAGAAAAAATAACTTGTCCTTCCCAATGAGTAAAGTTTGTTCCATTAAAACGATCCAATTTGAATACATCAGGATTGAACATCTTGCTAACAACCGAGTCAGATATAGCTTCCATTGTGTATGTGTTTATAAATTTCCTAAAGATTTTTAGAAAAATAAAAATGAACTATGTAAAAACTATGTGTTTTGTGCATGAATATTTCACTGTTCTTTAGAAAATTTGCCCCCACTATTTTATAATTCCTTTCAGGATATACACAAAACCTAATTGAAAGATAAGATTGCTAAGTTTAATATATTTCCCCATATATATAGAGAGAGAACTTTATAGACTTAAAAAGACATGTCCATTCTGTAAAAGAACGTTGAGTTTGCAGTTTAATCAAATAAGAAAAATGCCTTTAAAAGAAAAAAAAAATAATGATAATAATAATGATGATGATGATGATGATGATGATGATGATGGTAATAATTATTATTATTATTATTATTATTATTCTGCAGAGCAACAAAAATTCATAAAATTAAAAAAAAACTTTAGATTGAACTAGTCCAAGGTTTATATATATATATATATATATATATATATGTTTCTCACATAATCAATGTGCGATTGAAACATGCATATCTCTTTCTCTTTTTATTTTCATTTCTAACTTATTCCAATAGAAATACCCTACAGATAACCTAGCAACGATCACTAAGAAAACGCTACCATTAAAAGACATAATAGCCAACATAAGTAAGTACTCGATCACCGAATTGACTCTGAAAAGAATAATAGTAGTGAAGTTTGTGGAGTTGAAATGACCAAGTTTGGAAGAGCCAAAAAAGGAACAACTTGAGAAGGGTTAGTGGGGCAAGAGTGGTGGTGAAGGATTGAATTAGATGTAAAGATTCTCTATGTATTGGTAAAAGGAAGAGAAGAGGAAGCAAGAGAGCAAAGAGAGGCGATACTAGGCCAAGAATCAGTTTTCCAAGAATCAAATAAAAGTGTTATCTTTATGCCCCATTATAAGGTCACGTGCATTATTTTCTTCTTTTTTTTTTGCTTCTGGGTATTGATATGATGTATTTTTTTTTATGTGTTTGAGAATGAGCCTAGTATTTCTCAAGAGTTTGTCTCTATAAATAATGTTTGATTCTTCTTCTTCTCAAAAAATTAATTAATGTGCTTTACCCATTTGGTTTGCTTTAATGTTTTTTTTTTGTTGTATTTGATTTCAAAGATTAATTTTAGAAGATGAAGATGATGATTTTTTTTTTGTTAAAAGATAAAAATAAAGATAAAGTTAAAGGTAATATTGACGTTATTTTTATCAATTCATAATCTTTAATAAGAGTAATTTTATCTTTTAAATAATCCAACACACGTGGTGCATGACATGACTAATAACTAGAATAAAAGTGAGTTTCATTTTATTTAATTTAGCACCTAATTAGCATCAAATCAGTAGAAATATTGCATTGATATATTTTTTTAAAGTTCAGACACTTAATTATAAAAAATAAAATAAAATTAGACATAAAATTTATAATTTTTCTTTTAATTTTTTTTAGGAAGAATTTGAACTCCTCCTTTTTTATGCCTAACCATGGATGGTACCAACCCATCCCTAGGTGAATAGGCTAGTGCTTGTAAATTAAATATAAAAATCTGAGGGTGATTCTATATGCATATGCTATATATAATGACAAAAAACAACAGAAGAAAAAATTACTATCTAGCCTTCATTTATTTTTATATAAAAATTAATTGAATAATTTAGTTATTTATTAGTAAAAATTATGTTAATATAAAATGTAATTTTAATTTAATTGAAAAATATTTTTTATTTTAATTAATAAAATTGTTATTTTTTTTTTAATAAAAATTATATTATATTATATATTTTTTACTTTAATTAAATAAAATTTTATTGCATGTGATTTATATTTTTAACAAAATAGATAAATTTAGGGCTGATTCGGTAATTGTGTTCCCCAAATTCTTTGGTTAATTGACAACCAACCCAAAAGTAAACGAAGCCTCTAGATAGGATTAGCGTTCATTAGGAGCTCAGAGTACTCAAATAATTGGGATATTGAGGAGCAAGGGCTAGGAAAGTCGCTTGTTCCTTCCTTGATTTGTAAAGCTGATTTAGAAATATGGTATGAGAACTTAATATGCTCTATATGATTATTTTTTAATTAATTATGTGCGTAGATTACACATAAAACTTTCATTTTGGCCATATATTATTTATAGAGCATATTAAGTTCTCATACCATATTTCTAAATCAGCTTTACAACTTCTTCCATGAGACTTGTCCCCTCATGTATATATATATATATATACATATATATACACTACAAACTTTTCAAGTAATTTTTCTTTTGAGGTAATGATAAAAATAAGTAGTGGTTTAATATTTTAAAAATTTTGATGTGATGATGATATATTTACTACAAACCTCTTAAGTTATTTTTTTTCTTTTTAAAAAATAAGTATAAAAAGTATGTTGTAGTAATATTTTTATAATTTTTAGCACGAGATTTTTTATAATAAATTAAGATATATGGTTCATGTAATTAACAATTCCAGATATATCAAAAAAAAATATATATATATATATATATGGACAAAAAAGGATATTATAACCTCAATTTATTTTTTAAAAGTTTTGAAATTGATAAAAGTAATTTTGATTTCTACTTTAAAATTTGTATTTTTAATTTTTACAATACACGATTAGATAGGTTTAAACAAAATCCACGTTATATATAATTTGTAATTAATAATTAGAATTTATATATAATTATTATTAATATAATTTATATAATTTTAATATATATATATATATATATAAAGTCTTAAAGGGGTGAATAGAATTATCGAATAATAATAAAAAATTAAAAAGATATGAACAAAAGTTAAAAAGAATATTAAGAAAGAATAATGATAAACATAAGAATTTAAAGAGTTTGGATTCTCAATAATCTTATGTTTCTACTTAACTTATCCCCAAGTTAGAATTTTAAATTATTACAATCTATTTCCTTAAATTGATTTTTACAACTTATATATATATAAAGTCCTAGAGGGGGTGAATAGGACTATCGAATAATAATAAAAAATTAAAAAGATCTGAACAAGAATTAAAAAAAATGTTGAGAAAAAATAATAATAAACATAAGAATTTAAAAAGTTCAGATTCTCAATCATCTTACGTTTCTACTTAACTTATCCACAAGCTAGGATTTTAAATCACTACAATCTATTTCCCTAGATTGATTTTTACAACTTGCGTTTTAGGCTCAACTCAAACCTTACAACTTGAGTTTTTTTAAGAATCACTCAAAAACCAATTCACAAGTATTTTCAAGGCTTACACTAAAACTGAATTCCAAAGTGTTTTAATGGCTAAACACTTAAACCAATTCCTTTATAATAGAATCTCACTTTCCGTTTTCTAATCCCATAAAATAGAAGAACAAGGATATCTATTCTAATACTCACCAACGCTCACAAGAGTATACAATAATAAAATGAATTTTGAAAGAGTTTAAAGAGATCAATTGAATGCTTAAAAGTATAAAATGAATAAATAAGTTTCTTAACCTCAAAATAATTCAGAGAGGTTATATTTATACTTAAACAATTCAATTATAATTGTTAGAAACAATAATTTCATAACAATAATTTCATTCTTAATAAAATTAAAGTCCATTTGAATGAAATTTGAACTTATGAGTTGCAATTTATCAAGTCTCAGTCGGGATATTATAAGTTCCGATCGGGACTAGCATTGAATAGTCGTTACGAGCTGTTGTATTTGAATTTTTGCTTTGGTCCCGATCGTGATATTAATGTCACGATCGGGATATTATTGTCCTGACCAAGACATTGGATCAAGATTAGTTCTGCCAAAAAATGAAGTTTTGCGAAAATTGGTTTGCCTTGGTCTTGGTCGAGACTACCCTAGTCTTGGTTGTGACCATGATAGAATTTGCACTTTTTGTAAAATTTAGTCCCTGTGTTGAGTCCGATCAAGATAGTGCTTTCTGATGTCTTTCCAAGATTAAAAATGATCGAATCAGCCTTAACTTTCTTCATAACAGTTGTAGATAATTATTGTATCTTTCTTTATCACTTTGAATCACCTTAATTGAACCTTTGTAGCTCAAGATATTATTGAAATGCTAAGAGTTATGCAACTTGAAATGAAAGCTGCATATACTGACTTCGATTCAAGATTTGCATACCTAAATGAGCTCAGATTTTGACAATTAAACTCAATTCAGAAAGCTTAAGATGTTTATTCAAAAGTGATGAGGATCATTTTCTCATTATAGAGCTCTAAAGATGTTAAAAAGTCTCCTTGAATCTTAGAGATTAAATTAATCCAAAAACATACTTGTTAATTTAGGTCATCAGGCAGCTCGTTAGCAAACCACTGTATATCCAAAAATGTATATTTTTTGTATATAATTATTTCTCAAAGATTATAGATTTGCATAGATTGAGAAATTTCATTAAAATACATATTTATACTCTTTTAAGGAGTATTTCATTGTCTCTAATCATTTAACAATTAAACTTCATGATAGCTCAACTTCCTACACACTTAGTTGAAATCATTAGAATCAAAATTGTTTGTCAAAATTCAAAATTAGAAGTTTAATAATGTAAATGGTCAACAATCTCCCCGTTTTTGGCTTTGACAACTAATTTGAAAAGGTAATAAATAATGTGTGTGTGTGTATAAAAAATAAATAACATGTATAAACATGTTAAATTAAAATAGCTCACCCTTTCAAAATAAATAGATGTAATAAATTGCTCCCCTTAATATATGCATAAAATCACTATCATGTACCAAAGCATAAAAGAATTAACAGAGCATATATAAGGATTTAAATAAATTGAAAAAATATTAAATAATTATAAAGGAGATAGTTTTAAGAAACGATACCAATTTGAAAGATAGTTAAAAAAATTTTCTCCTTTATATGAAAATATATTTCTTTATTTCTCCCATTTGTAGACATGATAAGAAATATAAATTTAATTTAAAATTTATTTTCCATGACAAAAATATAAAATATATCATGAGAGAATTATGACCTAACATAACAAATGTGTTAAAAACATAATAAAAATGTTTAACAATATGAAGGAAATAATTTCAAATATATATTCATGTAATGCGTCAAAAAAATAGTACATAGTACAACCTCATATGATCATATAGAGCTAATCATGTAGCACTTAGCATATTACAAACACAAACACTAAGCACAATTTATCACATAGCTTCTTCTCCTTTTTGTCAAAGACAAAAAGAACTAAAGGAACAAAAAAATCTAAAGGGAATAAAAGATCAAGAACCAAAACAATAAAAATAAAGATATACAAAATCGTTATAAAATCTATGCAATAATTAAAAAAATTAAGCAAAACAAGGTCTTTTATCACATATGATATATGATAAAACTAGCCACACTTACAATGTTACTATGCATGTGTAAATGAAATTATGTAAAATAAATTCAAACAATATTCTCCCCTTATTTCAAATTAAAAAAAATAGAATAAGGTTTGGATTAAAAAAATTAATATTAAGGATACACTATCATATAGTTATATCACTAACATAAATATATCTTTGAATTTAAATTTTCTCTCCCTTTAAAGAAATTAACTAAATATTCATGCAAACTCTATTATTTCTTCCCCTTTGTCAAAAGCAAAGATAAACCAAATTTTAAAAAATATCTATACCTTATCAAAGATAAAAAAAAAATTCCTAAGAAGAATTTATACATGAATAAATTAAACATGAATTTTGCATGTATAAACATAATTAAAAAAAGTTCATGCATAAACACAATAAATAAAAATTAAATAAACTCAAATATATCTCCCCCTATGTCAAAATGAAAAAAAATCATTAAAAAATGCATTAAAAAGGATACATTTACAATGATATTAAGATATCAATTGTAGGCAAAACATAAAACTAATAACTCATGATTTATATCCAAAAAATATCCAAAAAATAAGCTGAACCTAAACTAACACAAAATAATTATAAAAACAAACTAGCAATTCAAAGCTTAAATATGGAAAATATACTGAAAATAAACCAAATAGAAATTAACGAAAAATACAAAAAAATATAAATAAAATAATTAGTCTTATTGAGGAGGAGGAAAAAGGGAATAATGTTGCTAAAATAAAATAATTAATTAATTAAATTTAACTCAATAATTAATTATTAAATAGTAAAAAGAAATTTAAAAAGATTGTTAAGATCAAAACCAAAATTAATGACCAAAACAATTAATAAGCACGACATGATTTCATATGAAAACAGTTCAACCACCAATCAATATAGCATAAAATCAAGACACACTAGAACCATGCATCATATCAAGCTCATGCTTAATAAAATTCATTCTTTCCTTGCAAAGAGACTTAGTAAAAATGTCAGCTAATTGATGATTAGTATCAACAAATTCAAGAAAAATATCATCATTTTGCACATGATTACGCAAAAAATGATGTCTAACATCTATATGTTTAATTCTAAAGTGTTGAATGAGATTCTTGCTAAGGTTTATAGCACTTGTATTATCACATTTAATAGGAATGTGATTAATATCAATGTCATAGTCCAAAAGTTGTTGTTCTTGCTATAAAACTTATGTGTAACAATAACTAGCCACCACATATTCTACTTCAGCGGTGGACAAGGAAACTGAAATTTGTTTCTTATTAAACCAAGAAACTAAGTAGTTACCTAAAATTTGACAAGTTTCAGAAGTGCTTTTTCTATCTAGTAAACTACAGGCAAAGTCCGTATTAAAATAACTAATAAAGTCAAATGAAGAATTCCTACGATACCAAAGTCCTAAAAGCATTGTACCATAAAGATATTTGAAAATTCTTTTGATAGCATTTAAATGAGACTATTTAGGACTTGATTGAAATCTAGCACATAAGAAAGTAGTAAACATAATATCGGGTTTACTAGCAGTTAAATAAAGAAGGGATCTGATAATACCTTTAAATCGTTTTTCATCAATCGGTTTGCTATTCTTATCCTTGTTGAGTTTGGTTATGGTGCTCATTGGAGTTTTATTTGTCTTAGCTCCATCCATACCAAACCTCCTGAGAATTTCTCTTGTATATTTGGTTTAATTAATGAAAATCTCATTTTTGCATTGCTTGATTTATAATCCAAGAAAGAATTTTAGTTCTCCCATTATACTCGTCTCGAATTCTCCTTACATTAGTTTAGAAAATTCCTCACACAAGCGATGGTTAGTAGCACCAAAAATAATATCATCAACATATATTTGAACAATTAATAAATCATGCTTGGATTTCTTTATGAAAAGTGTTGTGTCAACTTTTCCTTTAAATAACCCTTTCTCTAGTAAGAACTTGCTCAATCTTTCATATGAAGCTCTTGAGCTTATTTCAATCCATATAATGCTTTTGAAAATTTAAAAGCATGATTTAGAGAATCAAATTTCTCAGAACCCGGAGGTTGCTTAACATATGCCTCCTTTTTAATGAAACCATTTAAAAATACACTTTTAACATCCATTTGATAAAGTTTAAAATCCATGTATGATGCAAATGCAAGTAGCATTGTAATAGCATTTAACCTTGCAATGGGGGAAAAAGTTTCATCATACTCAATGCCTTCTTCTTAATTATAACCTTTAGCTACTAGTCTAGCTTTGTTTCTAGTTATGACACCTTATTCATTCATCTTATTTCTAAACACTCATTTGGTGCTTATAATAGGATGATGTTTTGGTCTAAGAACCAAGGTCCAAAACTTATTTCTCTCAAATTGATTTAACTCTCCTTTCATAGCAAGAACCTAAAATTCATCATTTAATGCATCATTAACATTTTTTGGCTCAATTTGAGAAATAAAGACTAAATTAACAATAGAATTTAATTGAGATCTAGAAGTTACCTATTTTGCAGTGTCACCTATAATAAGATCTTGAGGATGTGCTTTCTTATTTATCAATCCTTTAGAAGTTCATCCTTTAAGGTAGGTTGAGATGTCTCCTCATTATCCTCCTTGCTTAGACTTTTAAGTTCCAAAGGCTTACTAGCATTTTCTACTAGAGTTTACATAATCTCGTTATTACCTACAAGATCATCAACACTATAAATATCCTTTATAGGATCAAGTGAGTTTGATTCATTAAATATAACATACATTGATTTTTGAACTACTAGAGCTTTTTTGTTAAAAACTTTATATGCTTTACTAGAAATAAAATAGCGTAGGAAAATTCCTTCATTGGCTTTGGAATTAAATTTTCCAAGATTATCCTTAGTGTTTAATATAAAACACTTGCATCTAAATACTCTTAGATATTAGATTTTGGATTTTCTATTGTTCCATAGCTCATAAGAGGTTTTATTCAAATTTGGTCTTTAGAAAACTCTATTTGAAATATAACAAGATGTGTTAATTACTTCCACCCAAAAGTATAAAGGTAAATTATACTCATGAATCATTATTCTAACCATTTTCATAAGAGTTTTATTTTTCCTTTTGACTACTTTGTTTTGTTGAGGAGTTATAGGAGAAGAAAATGTATATGAAATACCATTTTCATTGTAATAGGTTTTAAAAAAAATTCATTTTCAAATTCAATTCCATGATCACTTCTAATAGAAGAAATATAAAAATCCTTTTCTTTTTTAATTCTTTTTGCAAAATTTTTAAAATCTTTAAATGCATCATTCTTATGAGTAAGAAAATATACCCAAGTAAATCTAGAGTAATCATTAACTAATATATATGCATAGTGCATTCCACCGAGACTAGCAACTATAGTTGGTCCAAATAAATCCATATGTATAAGTTCAAATAGTCTAGAAATGGATACTACATTTTTTAGTTTAAATGAGGACTTGGATTGTTTTCCTTTTTAGCAAGAATCATAAGGTTTATCCTTAGTGAATTCAAGCTTAGGTAAACCAATCACAAGTTCATGTTTACAAAGATTCTTTAAAAGTTCAAAATTCACATGTCCTAACCTTATATGCCATGTCCATATGTCATGGGAAATAGACATTAAGCATTTGATGTCTTTATTATCAATTTTATTCAAATCAATAACATAAACATTATCTACTCTTTCACCATTAAAAATTACTTTATTTTCACCAAGACTACTAACAAAGCAATTTCTAGGATAGAAAGTCACTTTATTTCCCATGTCACATAATTCACTTATACTTAGTAAATTATGTTTAAGACCATCAACAAAAAACATGTGATGTATAACTAAGGATTGAGGATTACCAATTTCTCCAATGCCAATAATTTTTCCTTTTGCATTGTCGTTGAATGTAACATATCCTCCATCCTTAGCATCAGCTTGTTAAATTGCTCCTTATCTCCCGTCGTGTGCCTTGAATATCCATTGTCAAGATACCACTTACTTTTTGTTTTAACGGATTTCAAGCACACCTACACAAAACTATTTAAGTGTTCTTTTAAACCCAAACCTTTCTTGGTCTAAGTTGGTTAGTTTCAAGATAATCTAAAGGAAGCAAATTTATGTGGTCTTCTATAGAAGCACATATTGTTGGTATGTCCTTTGATCATGCAATATGAACATATGACATTTTCAAATTTGTTTCTCCTATGATGATATACTTTCCTAGTTCTCCTATAATAATATACTTTCCTAGTGTGTAAAACATGCCTTTTGTGTTGTGATTGTGTGTGTCTTCGATTATTTTAAGTGCAAGACATACATTAGCAATGACAATGTGTATTTTGATAGGTTTGTGTAACATGTTTATGTGCATTGTGTTGTGTAGCATGCCTAATATTATTATGTCTAGTGTACATATAAGCATGCTTGGGTTGAGGTGCTTTAGTTTGAGCCTTACCTCTTTGTGTTAATGAAGAATGAGTCTTATAAGACTTTGCCTTATTATTTATCATATGAGATCTTTTAACTTTAAAAGCTTGAGTCTCAATTTGTTCAAAAGTAGAATGAATGGAATTGCATGATGCTTTAACAAATTTACTATGTGATGATGATGATGAAGATGAAGCCGTTCCATTAGTATATCTAATTCCATGAGTATTTCCATGAAATTTTTTAGAGTCAAGTAAATTATCTAAACTCACTTTTCCTCTTTGGAATTTTGATATTAAATTTTTTAGCTTAACTACCTCATTAGAAAGTTTATAATTTCCATCACTTGCTTTCTTGAGTTGCCCTTCTAAGGAATTTGAAAATTTTAAATCACTAAAAAGTTTATAATTTGATTTAACAAGGCTAGAAAATTTAATTTTTAACTTTTTAAATTCCTTGGTTGAGCTATATAACTCATACTTATAATGCTTCTTTTTAAAAAGTAAGCTTTTGCACTTAAGTAAAAGTTTGCTCATAATAAAGCTCTCAACATCATCATTATCATCATAAGCACAATACTTATCACAAGAAGAGTTAAAAGTGGATGGTACCTCTTTTTCATCTTTAAGAGCCATGGAGCAAAGATTTACCACTTCTTGTTGTTCCTCTTCCTTTTCAAATTCAGAGGAGTCATTATCCCAAGTAGCTTTGAAGGCCTTCTTCTTATCCTTTGCTCCCTTATTCTTGAATTTGAGTTTAGGGCACTCACTTCTAATATGTCCTGATTTCTTGCATTAGTAGCAAGTAACCTTTTTGGTTTTCTTCTTACCTTCTCTTTGATACTTTTTGTTGAAGTCTATAGTTCTTGAGAAATTTTTCTTTCTTAGAAATTTTTTGAAACTTCTTGTAAGCATGGTAACCTCACTATCTTTATCACTAGAGACTTCAAGACTTTCATCTTCACTTTCATTTTTAAAGCTTTTAGTGTAATGATTTTCTTTTTTCCTTTTCTTCTTATTCTTCTCCTCTTTGCTTAATTATAAGATCATGTGTTAGGAGCTTTCCAATAAGCACATAAGTAGAAAGAGTAAAAAGGTCTTGAGCTTTCTCAATTGAAGTAACTCGAGATTCCCAATCCTTATTAGGTAGGATTGTTAGAATCTTCTTGTTTACTGCTTCCTTAGTGAAATGTTTATCGAGTTTTTTAGGGTTATGAGAAGACAATTGAGTCAATTTGTCATCTCTATGATTGACTTTTAAGGCTTCATCTTGAAGAGTTCATATTCATACATGTGAAGTTGAACCATTGTGCTTCTAACTTGCATGTTGCCTTCATAATGATTTTCTAAGTCTCCTACATTTCCTTAACCAACATGCAATGTTGAAGTTTTCCTCCTTCTTCTCTCATCATGGAAGAGACTAGAGTGATCATAGCCTTTTTATTTTTATAATTTTCCTTAATTTGTTCATTATTCCATTGGCTTCTTACAATAGTAGTTACCACACCATCAATGGTAGTTGTAGGTGGTTCCTAACCTTTTAGGATAATATCCTAAAGTTTGATGGAATCACAATCAAGGTATAGCTCAATTTTGAACTTCCAATGAGGATAGTCACTAGCATCAAAGAATGGTCTAAGTGAAGAAATATTTTGTGATTCACTCTCTATGATCTTATATTCTAGAAATAAATTTCCTAGAATTCAAGCTCTAATACCAATTGAAAGAGTCATAGAGGGGAGGGGGTGAATAGGACTATAAAATAATAATAAAAAATTAAAAAGATTTGAATAAGAATTAAAAAGAATGTTAAGAAGGGAGAATCGTGAACATAAGAATTTAAGGAGTTGAGATTTTCAACAGTCCTACGTCTCTACCTAACTTATTCCCAAATTAGGATTTTGAATCACTATAATCTATTTCCCTATATTGATTTTTACAATTTGAGTTTTAGACTCAACTTAAACCTTACAACTTGAGTTTTTTTAAGGATCACTCAAAAACTGATTAACAAGTGTTTTCAAGGCTCACACTAAAATTGAATTTCCAAGTGTTTTAATAGCAAAACACTTAAATCAATTCCTTTAGAATAGAATATCACTTCCCATTTTCTAATCCAAGAAAATAGAAGAAGAAGAATATCTATTCTAACACTCACTAACTCTCACAAGAGTATATAATAATAAAATGAATTTTAAAAGAGTTTAGAGAGCATAATTGAATGATTAAAAGTATAGAATGAATAAAAAAGTTTCTTAACCTTAAAATAATCTTAAAAAGTTATATTTATACTTGAGCAATTCAATTATAGCTGTTGGAAGCAATAATTTCATTCCCAACAAAATCAAAGTCCATTTGAATAAAATTTGGACTTTTTAAGCTGTAATTTGTTAGGTCCTAGTCGGGATATCGTCAGTCCTAATAAGGATGAGCATTGAATAACCATTATGAGCTATTGTATTTGAATTTTTGCATTTGTCTTGGTCGGGATATTAATGTCCTGATCGGGATATTATTGCCCCGGGCATTGTCCTACTCAGGACATTAGATTGGGATTAGTTTTGCCAAAAAATGAAGTTTTGTAGAAATTGGTCTACCTTAATCCCAATTGGGACTACCCTGGTCCCGATCGGGACCATGACAGGAGTTGCACTTTTTGTGCAATTTAGTCCCTGCGTTGAGCCCAATCGAGATAGTGCTTTGTGATGTCTTTTCAAGATTGAAGACTATCGAATTAGCCAAAACTTTCTTTATAAAGTTGTAGATAATTGTCTTAGATTTCTATATCACTTTGAATCACCTTAATTAAACCTCTATAACTCAAGATATTACTAAAATACTAAGAGCTATGCAACTTGAAATGAAAGCTACATATGCTAACTTTGATTCAAGATTTGTATACCCAAATGAGCTTAAATTTTGACAAGTATTTAGAAAGCTCAAGATGTCTACTTCAAAAATAATGAAGATCATTTTCTCTTTATAGAGCTTTAAGGATGTAAAAAAACCTCCTTGAATCTCAGAAATCGAATAAGCCCAAAAGCATACTTATCAATCCAGGTCATGACGCAACTTATGAGCAGACCACTGTATATCTAAAAATATATATTTTTGGTAAATAACTATTTCTCAAAGATTGTAGATTTGCATAGATTGAGATATTTCATTGAAATGCATATTTATACTCTTTCAAGGAGTATTTGATTGTCTCTAATCATTTAATAATTAAACTTTATGATAGCTCAACTTCCTACACACTTAGTTGAAATTATTAGAATCAAAATTATTTATCAAAATCCAAAATTAGGAGTTTAATCATAAAAATGGTCAATAATATATATATATATATATATAAAGGATATGATCATAAAAAATCTCCTTAAGACTAGCATTGACTTTAGTCAACTTTCACCTCAACAAAAGTCTTTAGGCTTCTAGTGAGTTACCTTCTAAAGGCACATTCACTTCTAGTAAGACATCTTTTAAAGACGTGGCCACTTTAGCCAGATCACCTCTTGAAGGTACACTCTACTAGATCACAAACAACATCTATGTTCCTATGTCTCTATAAGAAACAAACTCTCTTAAAATTTATCCATCACATAACCATTCCACCATTAGCCTGAAAACTATCTATAGGAGGTATTTCTCTCACTTTTAAATAGAGTCCACTCTAAATAAAAAAGGTAAGTTCAAATCCTAGTAAAACTTTATTTATTCTTCATGTATCAATCGATCTTAGCTTAAATATCGAAATGGGCACATCAAGAACACCTTATGACCCTATTCTTACATTTTTATTTTTTAGATTAACCAATCCTCTTCAAATAACTAATCCAATTTTCTAAGTCTAAGGTAAAACTCTTGGGAACCCTTTAATAATTAGTGTAGTGAGCATTGAGCTTTTTCTTATCATTTTCTAAAGTTTTGCTCACCATAGGCGACCATCCTCCTAATGAAAAAATGGGTTACGCCTCACTGTTGATCTACCACTCATAGGATCCTCAAGTTAAAACCCATTAATGTTGAGATAACCAATAATGATAATGTTTCCATGACTTCCACAAACCCTATTTCATGACCAGAATTGGCAATCCTTTATAAAGATTTATACACTCTCATGAAAAATGTGGAGTGAGTTATGGTTGTCCTTCTAAAAGCAATGCCAAAGCTCAATGAATCACTAGTCCAGAAATACAACACTCACCAAGTTCAAAAAGACAAAAATTATTGGAATAAAAAGTCTTACTTTCTCTATTGATAATGCTTCTTAGGATGAGCTTAATGATACAGAAGTAAAATGCATGGCCATAGTAGAAGCAAATGTAGAGAAAAAAATTCAAGAGGCTATGAAAAAAATATGGGGCTTTAGCTTTACAAGATCTTGCCAACACTTTGCCTTTGTCAAAATAAATTCTGGAGGAACCTTTTCCTTTAAAATTTAAAATTTCATAACTAGTACCAATTTGTGGAATCACTTGTCCAAATTTTATACCATCATGCATCTTTACAACACTACTCATGGTCATGAGGAGCAGGTCAGGATCGTGAGGGTTATCTTGGCAGCTCTCTGACAGCTAGTTTAAAGCTCTAATGGTCATATCTTTTATGGCTCACGACCGTGAACCTCCTCTCATTACCGTGAGCTAGTTTTGACTATAAAAAATTATTTTTCATTAAATGAAGAATGGTGGAGCTTGGGGATGAAATTAATGGTGTCCAACAACTAGATTTCAAGTCCTCTTTATAAATATGCCTTTGAAAACTTCATTTGTAAAGTTACACACTTTGATTGAGCACTCAACTTATTCTTAGCATTTGTAAAGCTCACTAATTCTCTTATATATTTTAATTTATTAAGTGTGGTTTTGTGATAGACTTAGGTTCTTCTTCTTTTTATTTCTGGGGTTGAAAAGGGAAGTAAGGAACTAAGTTTAAAAGGAATTGGTTTAAGTGTTAGCCATTAAAACACTTGGGTTTTGATTATGGTTTGAGTTGAACAAAGAAGAAGGAATTGGTTTAAGTGTTAGTCATTAAAACACCTGAGTTTCGATTGTGGTTTGAGTTAAGCATTAAAAAACTCTTATGTAATCAATCTTGGAAATAAGATTGAAATGGGCAATTGAAAATCCTAACTTAGGGATAAGTTAAGTGGAAATGTAGGATTGGTTTAAAATCTGAACTTTTTAAATCATGTGTCCTAATATATACTCTTCTTGATCTTATTTAATTTTCTTTAAACTCCAATAATTCTTGTTATAATTTTTTTAGCCCAATTCACCCCTTATAGTGCATTTTCATTTGGTATCAGAACTTGGGTTCTAGGTACATAATTGCTAGAATTCAAGATCATGGGGTTCTAGGTACATAATTTCTAGAATTCAAGATCATGAGGAGTGAATGAAGCTTTATTTAAACCTTTAGATCTTTCTTTGATGAAAGTGATTACCCACATTGAAAGCATAGAATGGAACTTTATTTAGATAGTGATGTAATAAAACCATGAGATGTAATTTTAAATTGGTGGAATCCTCCTATGGAAAAAGTATAAGAGGTTGAAGTTCCAAAAGATAGAGGAAGATAGTCACAAGAAGAAAAGGAAGAAAACTTTAAAAATAAAAGAGCCATAACCATTCTCCTTGCTTCTATGTCAAGAGAGGAAGGATCAAACTTCAATAATGCATTTCGGCCAAGGAGATATAGGAAACTTTAAAGGACCACTATAAAAGCGACATCCAAAATAGATCAAAAAAGGTTCAACTCCATGTCTATAAATATGAACTCTTTAAGATGAAGTCTCATGAGTCCATAATTGAGATGACCAATAGGTTGAATTCCCTCTTAATAACCTTGAGGAAATTGGGTAAGCACTACTCCAAAGAAGAAGTCAACACCAAAATCTTAAGAGTGCAACCCAAAAAGGAATGGGAATCAAAAGTAACCTTCATTGAGGAAGCTCATGATCTTTCAAAGCTTTCAACCAATGTTCTCATTAGTAAGCTTCTCACTTATAAGCTTACCTTGAGACAAAGGGAAGAGGAGCAACAAGGAAAAAAAAAAGAAAAAGAGCTTTGCATTTAAAGCATCATATGACTCAAATGATGAAAATGACATTAAAGAGTCAAGTGAGGATGATGAGGAGATTGCACCATTCACTAAGTACTTCATGGAGTACTTGAGAAAGAAAAACTTGAGCGAGCAAAAGGAATCCAAGAGATGTAGATTCAAGAAGGCCAATGAAGTCATATGCTTCAAGTGCAAGAGGTCTGGTCACATTCAAGGTGAATATCCTAAGCTTAAGCATAAGCATAAGGAAGTAAAAGAGAGGAGAAGAGCTTTCAAAGAAACTTGGGATGACTCATCCAAATTCGAGATAGAGGAGGAAAAATAAGAGGCATCAAACCATTGCTTCCTGACCTTAGAGGATAAATTTGAGGTATCTCTCTTGTCTAATTCTTCTTTTTATAATTCTTGTCATGACTTATATGATGATGAGCTTGATGAGGAGGAGGAACTTGATGATGAGAGCTCTTTAATGAGAAAATTAGTTTTAAAATGTCAAAAATTAATTTTAAAGAAAAAATATTATAAGTAAAAGCTTCCAAAATTATCTAAAGATTTTAAGGATTTGAAATTAGAATTTTTAAATATTATTTTCTCAAATGAGAAGATATTTCATGATTTAAAAGCTTCTATATTATTGAAAAATGATTTTGATAAAACTAATAAAGAAAATAAGTTACTTTTAAAAGAAATTTTAGAACTAAAAGGCACAATTTCTAAATTTCAAAAAGGAAAAAAGATCCTTAATCATCTCCTAGATAATCAAAGATCTCATGGTTTGAAATATGGACTTGGCTTTTCTAATAAAGACTCTACATCATCAAGTTCCCTAAAATTTATTAAGGCTACTCTTGCCTCATCCTTCATTCCTTATGAGAGTTTTAAAGCTTAAAATTCTAAGGCCAAAAGTCTTACGAATCTAAATGTCAAGGGAGAGCCTCACAAGGATCATAAAAAAACTTAACTTAAAAAGCCTAAATCCCATCATGCATTCATGTATCACAATAAAAGGCACACACATATGCACTTTTGGCTTAAAAAATTCCTACATTGTTGTGCTTATGAGATGCATTCTCATTTTAGAACTTTTATGTTTATGAAAGCTACCAGCCATCATAACTATGTTAAACTTCCATTTGTTGGTAGGCAAAATAGATTTTTAAAAATTATATGCTTTTATTGTAGGAAATTTGGACACACTAACAATGTGTGTTATTATAGAAAACTTCATCTCAACCTTCTACCTATAGACTATTTTGAGAATCATAAACCTAGATTAATTAAGGTTTAAGTTCAAAAAGTTGAATGATGATTGTTTTTTATGTGCCAATTATTGATAAATTGATAAAATTTAATTATTTAGCTTATAAATAAACTTGCACACATTAAAATTTTCAAAGCGAATTTGACCTTTTGCATGATTGAAATGATTCTCATTATTATTCAAATTTCATTTTCATTTAGAATCTTTTGTTTTACTTGGTATTTTATTTTATGCTCTCTCTTTGAATTACATATTGACAATCATAATTACTATTGCTAATTCATTAATGTATGATTATCAATTCTTCATTTTTTATTTCTTTTAACAACAATCGGTATTTGCAACTTGTTGATAAACCAATCTTTATAGTTTGCCAATAAATATTCAAATTTGAAGTTATCCAGAAAGAATTTCACCTTTGCATAATCAAAATGCTTTTTAAACTTTACTTACTTTTGATATGCTATTTTCTCATCCCTTTTCAATTAGTATTAAACCCCATTGGTATCATTTTTTTAATTTTAATTAATATTATCTTTCAAATGGTTTGCCTATTATTCAATTGGTATCTTATAAAAGGGGAGAAAATTGGCATGATTATTCTTTTAATACCTTATTTTATGTTTTATAAATGTGGAAAGAAATTAATTCTTTTTCATTTGACTTATTTTTCATTTTTTATTTCCTCCCTTTTTAACTTTGTCAGGGGGGGGGGGGAGAAATATGGCATTTTGAATAATATATGGTGTTTAACTTGTTTTTACTCACCTTAGCATATATTAAAGGGGAAATTTTAAAAAATCCTTGGTATATGATTGAGGGGGAGCATTAAGGATAAATGCACACTTATACACTTAACGATTTTTTATTTATCATTCAAAATTATTATCAAAGTAAAAAAGGGGGAGATTAATGACCCTTTGCATGATTAAGGTCATGATCAATCTCAAAACAACCTTAATTTTGACTTTAACAATCAATTTTTATTATTAACATGTATATTTAAGTGTGTTTCCAAGCTAGGATCAAAAGGATGCATTTGGAGGCTCAAGAGTCAAGTTTTTTAAGCTAGAAATGCTTTTCATAAGCTACCCTTATGATCATAAGCTATAGTCATGAGTAAGAGCTTGAAGAGAGCAAGAATCAAGCCAAAGCCCTACGCTCCTCACTAGCACTGCTCATGGTTGTGAGCAGTAGGTCATGACCTTAAGGGTCATCCTAAAAGCTCTCTAACAGCTAGTTTAAAGCTCTAATTGTTATATGTTTCATGGCTCATAATCGTCAACCTTCCCTTATGACCATAAGTGGTGTTTTCATTGCAAAAAGCTATTTTTCATTAAATAAAGAATGGTGGAGCTTGAGGATGCAATTAATGGTCTCTAACAATTAGATTTCAAGTCCCCTCTATAAATATACCTCTAAAAACTTCATTTGTGAAGTTGCACACTTTGATTGAGCTATTAACTTATTCTTAGCATTTATAAAGCTCATTAATTTGCTTATATATTTCAATTTATTTAGTGTGGTTGTGTAATAGACTTAGGTTATTCTTTTTCTTATTTATTGGGTTGAAAAGGAAAGTGAGGAACTAAGTTTAGAAGGAATTGGTTTAAGTGTTAGCCATTGAAACACTTAGGTTTTTGTTATGGTTTGAGTTGAACCAAGAAAAATTCATTTGTGTAAAGGTTTAAATTGAGCCTTGAAAAACTCTTATGTAATGGTCTTCTCTTACCCATATCGAATAAAACATATTGAGCCAAATCTTCTTCATGTAAAACTTGCTTTATTTAGATCGGGTATCAATCTTGGAAATAAGATTGAAATGGGGTGATTGAAAATTCTAACTTGAGAATAAGTTAGGTGGAGATATAAGATTGGTCGAGAATCCAAACTCCTTAAATCATGTGTCTTAATCTATACTCTTTTTAATCTTCTTTAATTTTCTTTAAACTCCATTAATTCTTTTTTTAATTTCTTTAGCTCTATTTAGCCCCTTCTAGGGCATTTTAGAGTATATATAATAATCTGCTGAAAGGTGATTATTATATGTATTAGTTTAGAAATTGTGTGGGGAATAATGACCTATCCAAAGGAGGTTTTTGTATATTATGCAGGGACTATTATGAAGCATTTGTATTTTCAAAATGCTTTAGTTTAGAGGGTTTATCTGCCTAAAGGGAATAGCTTTCTTAAAGATTAAAGTGTTATCATTTGTGAGTTTCACATGAAAAATTCTATTGCATGTGCATGTTCTTCCTAAAGGATAACATGTAGTGATACCATAATTTTTTTTTATGGAAAATTTTATTGCATGGACTTATTTTGTCCAAAGGTGAATATGTGGTGATGCTAGAATCTAACCAAAAATATGAATAGCTAGAATGATAATTTTAAGCTTTTGAATCTTATTTATAGCCTATTAGTAAATACATGCATTAATTGTTTATCTTTGAATAATTTTTATGAGAGTGAGACACAATATTAAAATGTGTAATTGCATAAAATTGTATAACTTTTAGAATTTTGTATTGAAAATGAATAGCCATATATTGTATGCTTAGTTTTTAAACATTGTGTGTATATTAGTAAGTGAGATTTGCTATAAGAAATAGTGTTTAAATAAATGAAATTATGTGAGAAAAGAATTTTATTTGTTTGAAGACTTGTTTTGAAATGTCACATATAAATATGTTATGTATGGATTTAAAAATCATTATTTTGTATCATTACATATTGAATATATATGAAGAAAATTCAAACTCTTTTAGACTAAGTTACTAATATGAAATACTATTGTCTAAAAGTATATTTGTGTAATTTCTTGTGTTGTTTGTGATGCTTTTAGCTTCTTATTTCAAAATTGATGTTGTTTTGAATATTTGTAAAGTTAATTTTTTTTAAAAACACGACAAATTTTGTGCTAAATATTATTTAAATATATATTAAAGGTGTGAGATATTTATGTTAAAATTGTTTTATTCTCATATATTTGTATGGGTACTTAATTTATGTGGGAGTTTTGAGATTATTTACTAAAGTAAATTTTAAATAATTTTTTTGTTTTAAAATTAATTAATATTTAAGAGTTTTTTTAGTGGTAGTGTTGAATTAATTAAAAGTTTTCTTTTATTAAAAATTATTTATTTATTTATCTTTAACTTCTTTAAATTTTCTTTTTTATTTTATATGGGTGAGATTTTAGTACTTTTAGTACTTAACTTTTGTCAAAATTTTATTTTATGTGTGAAACAAATATTCTTGCAAATAGGGTGAGAATTGAAAATTTTGGATTATTTGCTAAATATTTGCAATATTTGCAAGAGTGTGAATGAATTTGGAGTATTATTTTGTAGTTAATAGTTAATCATATTTTTAAGACTAAATAAGTATGATGTGTAATTGAGTTTTCTTAAAGTACAAATATTTTGAGTTTTTAAAGAGCGTTAATGCTCTCGAGTTTTAAGTTGGTACAACATTTTGCTATTTATTAATATTTTATAATTAATAACTTTTAAAGTTTAATGTGTTTTTGATTTCTCTGCATTGCACATGTGTAATTTGTGTAATTTGCGTTGATATTATTGGAGAGTTTATTTGATTTTCATATTCCTATGAATAATAAGGTGATAGTTGTTAATGAATTGACCGTTGTGAAGTTAATAGCAAGAAAAGATATGTTATAGTTCATATCGTTAATAAATAATTTTATACTTATCTTCTTTGTGAGTTTATAAAATAATCTTTTATAGATTATTAAGTCTGAGAGTTCACTTTTTTTTTATGTTTGGGATTATAACAATAAGCTTTTCTTATATTTTTGTAGTGATTTATTATGATTAATGGTTTGTTTTATGTTATAGATTGGTTGATATATGTAAATAAATCATTATTAAATATTAATATGTTTGGGAAGGTTTATGTATTTTCAACTATTAAATTTATGAGTTTAAAAATTTTATGCACTTGCAAAGTTGAGTAATTTTCAAATAAGCGAGTGCATTTATATTTTTTGACTAGTGGGAGGCAGTTTTATATTTTCTTATCCATTTTATGAAATGATTATTTGATAATGTTTTAATGGGGTTATTAAATAAGATAAATGGAGATGTTTAATTTCTCAGTATTAATGGTTTAGAAAAGTTTTATTTACTTTGAGTATTTGAGTTCTGTTGATATTAAACTCAATGTTTGGGTATTTTTGCAATGTTTACACTGTATAAACTCAACTTATATATATATTGAGAAAACTTTTAGTGATAAATATTTATGGGAATTGTTAATATTGAGATGAAGTGATATTTATCTTCATCTAAAAATTTGAGACATTTATATGGCATTTGAGAAATTATCTTTTACGTGAGAGTATCAAATAGATACATACTTAAAGATAATGAAGCATGGATTAAATTTGCCACTTGTTATTGGTTGTGGAGTTATAGAAGAGATATTATTATAATATTTTATGTCATATTTTACTTATGAGCATATTTGGTGTTATTTTTGTTTGAAAGATCAACATGTATTTTCAAGCATATGGTATTGAAATGTCTTATTGTGAATATTATTGTGGATAATTTAATTGGCGATGAGATTAAATTGCACAATAGCAATAATTTGTTGATTCACCAATCAAATTATACAGATACATGACAAAAATGCTTGTTAGAGATACAACTATTTTCTTAATTTTTAATTCATTTGATTAGTGAGAGTTTGTTGTTTGTGGTTGAATACTTGCATTAAGTTTTTTCATATGCATTGGTCATTATCCATATATGTTTTGTATGATGGATATTCAAATGTGATATGATTTGATAATCATTATCTTGATTTACTTGTATATTGAGTGATTGCATGCAATAAATTATGATTAAAGTCTTAAGACATTTGTGTTTTCATCTTAAGAATGACCTTTAATCATTATAAATGATTTCTTTTGTGTTTCTAGAAACAAGTGGTGGTGTTTAGCTAGAAAAACTTAAGACATTTGTGTTTTAGTTTTAAGTGTGATCTTTGGTCATTATATGAGTGTTTCCATTAGAGTTTAGGAAACAATTGTGTGAGGGTTTCCAATTGTGGTTTTAGAAACAATTAGCTTTTCGAAGCTTATAGATTTCTCTTGCTCTTGTAAGCATGTGTGCATTAAAGAGAAATTATTATGAGGATTGATAGTGAAAAAAACATATTGATCACATTTGGGTTGCTATTTTCTTACTACACTTCTATACCATAATCCATGTGGATTAAGTCGTTTATATTTGTAACTATGGATTGACATTGTGTCAATAAAGGGTATGATTACCACCATGATCCAATATAATGATTTAATGTGGACCGGATTATTATAAGGTTCATTTTTCTTAAACTATATATTTTCGAAACTTGTAGCTACATTTGTGTTTTTTATTTAGTTTGGTGTCATTTTATATAAGTATTTCAAAATTATTAAAAACTCACAATTTATGTTGTCCTATTGGAAAAATGTTAGAAATTTAGTATAATTTGGGTTGCTATTAATTATAAGATGTTTTAATTTGTAAAAACTAATTAAACAAATATAGTTTAAGAGAATGTGTGGGGAATCCCAATTTGTATTTGAAGTGATCGTATGTGTTATGAAATTCTATGCATCTTAATGGGCTGGTA
This sequence comes from Mallotus nudiflorus, assembly GCA_947683625.1. Lineage (NCBI taxonomy): Eukaryota > Viridiplantae > Streptophyta > Magnoliopsida > Malpighiales > Euphorbiaceae > Mallotus > Mallotus nudiflorus. The sequence continues at coordinate 633,634 of CANTUR010000732.1, read as the reverse complement.
TGGTAAGGCGGCAAATATAGACTTAATTCTACTAGGATTAATAATAAGGTACATCTAGAAGATTTTTTATATAATAGGCTAAAATCCCCTCTCCATCATAAAATCTAATTTTTTAGTTTGTTCCATTGATAGCTGTCTACGTGTGAGAATGATAGGAGAGAAAAATTTAATCTTTTATTTTTTTAATATTAATATTAATATTATACTCTTTTATATTGCAGTAATAATTTAAAGTAAGGTATCTTTGCATCGAATATAAAATAAATATGAAATTATTTTTGTTAAATTAATTATTATAATATTTGATGTTTTAAATTTATGTACTATATTTTATAATTTGCTTATACACTCTTAACACTCGATACTATGACAATTTCTTAGGTGGAAATGTTTTTTCTTTCCTACATTAGAAAATTAAATTGCTCAAAATAAATAATAAGGCTTAGTATATTCAAGTTGACTTCAACTTTAGAAAATAAATTTTAAATTTTTCTATACATTTATATAAATATAATAAAACCTTAAATTTCACCTCATGATGTTTCCCACTTTATTTTTATTTATATATATTTAAAAATTTTAAATATTAATTTATAAAAGTCTTTATTGAAGTTTTTTACTAAATCACTTAATTTATATGAATTTGTCAATTCATGACTTGCGAAATTACTTTTATGTGATTTTGAAACTTCTCTTTTATTTTTTTATTATCTAAATATCTCTCAAAATTAAATAGATAAAGTATATAATCATAATAATAATAATCTGCGCACCATGCGAGATGAATACTAGTTTAATATATTATTGTATAATTATTGAAAAACAAAAATAAATGGCTAAGGGTTATTATTATTAACCATGTAAAATGTTAAAAATTAGTTTCAAATTAATAAAATTAAAATTAAAATTAAAATAAAAAATTTAATTATATTATCTTTTCTGGTTAAATATTATTTTAATTTATATAATTCTTTTGTGTCTATATCAATAATAATTTATAAACTATGTTAATTTCATGAATTTTCAAAATTAAATAGATTTAAAAGAAATTAAAAATTAAAAAATAAATAATAAATTATCAAAAATTAGTTTTGTAGAGTTCATGAGTAAACCCATGTATCTGGCCAAAATAAACCCGCAACTTTATATATATTTTGAAGAATGCTTTAATATAATATTCAATAGGCTATTTTATCTCAAAATTTTAACCAAGTCAAGACTTTATTATTTTATTATTATTATTATTTGACTCCATGGTTGTTGATGATGAACTGGTAGACATTAATTCTTGATATGGAGATTTGAAGAAGATGCAAAGATGGAGATCTGCCTGTAGCTAATTCACTTGGTAATCAACTAGTTAAAATCTTTGTATTTTTCTATATATTTTGCATGAATATAACTAGCTAGCTCTGAAATTGTAACTCTGTTTGCATCAATTTACAAGCTTGTTTTCTCATATGAAAATTTGATCTGGTAGACATTAATCTGGACTGATTTTGATATTCTAAGTATGCATATAAAATTTATTTTCTTATATGAAATTTTAAATCACCGAATCAATATTAAAAATTACTTATAGTTTCTCATTGTTAATATGCTACTTTTTTTTTTTTGGTTGGTGGAAAATGAAAATTTATACTTCAACAATCTAATGTTTCAAACATCACTATGATCTGACACTATGAGCCCAATCAAATATTTTATAGAAAGATACAATATTTTAAAATTTTAATTATGGTAAAATTGCCAATGGTTAACGGTTGGATTTCTGTTCATTTCTAATCAAGTTAATATTGTTCGTTCTTTGTATTGCTAGACCTGAGTCCGAACACATAGAGGGGATTGGTAGAGATAATTTGAAGAAATTTCAGTAAGATGTCTTCAATTTCATTTGTTGGAATTGATTCACGCATCCAAAGAGTTGAATCGTTGCTATGCATTGGATCAACAAATGTCCACATTGTTGGAATTTGGGGAATGGGTGGCATTGGGAAGACAACCATAGCTCAAGCTGTGTTCAAGCGCAATGTTGCTTTCTTTGACTCCCACCATTTTTTTGCTAATGTTAGACAACAATCAGAAAAGCTTGGATCACAGCATTTGCGAAACCAACTCGTTTCTAAACTATGTGGGGAACGTCAATTCAATACAAGAACTTCTAATATTGGATTCACTTTCAGAAGGAATAGAAATTTTAATAGAAAAGTTCTTGTAGTTCTTGATGATGTAAGTAGCTCATTGCAAGTGCAATAATTGCTAGTTGAAGGACGCCAATTGTTCGGCCAAGGAAGCAGAGTCCTTGTAACAGGTAGAGATAGGCAAGTGCTCAATAATGGAGTTGATGAAATATATGAAGTTGAAGGGCTAAATCATGATGAAGCTCTTCAACTCTTTAGCATAAATTCCTTCAATCAGAATCACCCTCTTGAAGAGTTTATGCAGTTGTCAAAAAGGGTTATATACTACGTGAAAGGCAACCCATTAGCTCTTAAAATTTTTGGTCGTTTTTTGTTTGATAAAAGCAAGAAAGATTGGAGAATTGCATTGGATTCACTGAAAGAAACATCCAATATGGACATAAAGAATGTGTTAAGATTGAGCTATGATGGACTAGAGGTTGAGGACAAGGATATATTTCTTGATATTGCTTGTTTCTTTAAAGGAGAAGATGTGCAGCTTGTAAAGCGGATTCTTGATGGTTGTGGTTTCTTTGTGGAGATTGGAATTAACAACCTTGTTGATAAGTGTCTCATTACCATTTCTAACGACAAGTTGTGGATGCATGATTTGATACAAGAAATGGGTTGGGAAATTGTTAAGCAAGAATCCACTGAAGAACCTGGCAAGCGCAGTAGGTTATGGCATCATGAGGACATCTACCATGTTTTGACAAAAAATACAGTAAGAAGTGGTTAATGTCAATTTTTATCAAGAAATTAATTTTCTTAATTCTTTTATATAATGTTAAACAGAAATGGAAAAGTTCCTTTGAATATTCATACGAATTTCCTTTAATCTGATGAATTTGGTTACTGGGGAACTAAAGCAGTTGAAGGCATGAGTTTAGATCTGTCTGAAACAAGAGAGTTACACTTAACCTCTGAAGCTTTCAAGAAAATGTACAATCTCAGATTGCTCAAGTTTCATGATTCTGACTTTGAAGATTTTTGTAAAGTGCACTTTCCTGATGAAGGATTTGCATTACCTTCAAGTAAGTTGCGATATCTTCATTGGTATAAATACCCCTCAAAATCCTTGCCTTATAATTTCTCTCCAGAAAACATTGTCGAGCTTAAACTTCCTCATAGTAATGTTGAACAACTCTGGCAAGGAATACAGGTATATATTGGTCGATATCCATTTATCTCTTTGCTCCTGTAAAATGAATTGTCAATCAATGTTAACTTGTAATGGTGATAATATGCATCTTGATACAGTGCTTTGTGAAGCTAAAGCGAATCGACCTGAGTTACTCTGAGTCTTTGACTCAAATCCCGGATCTTTCAAATGCTGAAAACCTTGAGAGCGTGAATCTTAAAGGGTGCACAAGCTTGGTTCAAGTTCCATCATCTATTCAACATCTCCACAAGCTTGAATATCTGAATGTGGAAGGTTGTAGATTTCTTAGTAGTCTTCCCAATATGATTGCTTCGAAGTTTCTGAGAACTTTGAACCTAACTGGCTGCTCAAATCTCAAGAAGTTCCGAGAGATTGCAGGTAATGTGGAGGAACTGTTTCTAGATCGCACTGCTATAGAAGAAGTTCCTTCATCAATTGCATGCCTCACTAGGCTTAGGTCTTTGTATCTAATAGAATGCACTAAGCTCAGGAGTTTACCAGGCAATATTTGCAAGTTAAAATGTCTTCAAATGCTAAATTTAAGCGGCTGCACTAGACTTGAGAGTTTCCCTGAAGTCCTGGAGACGATGGAAGGCTTAAAAGTCCTTTATTTAGGTGATTGCAGAAATCTTACCAATCTTCCGAGCAGCATCAGTAACTTGAAATCTCTATCACAGCTTAATTTAAGGGGGACAAGGATTAAAGAACTACCCTCATCTGTTGAGCATCTTACTGGCCTTGATCAATTAGAACTAGAGAAGTGCAAGAACCTTGCAAGTCTTCCTGACAGCATGTGTAATTTGAAGTTTCTGAAAAATCTTAACATTGCTGGTTGTTTGAAACTTGACGAGTTGCCAGAGAGCATGCATAACTTGGAATCACTGGAGGAGTTAGATACAAGTGGAAGTGCAATAAAAGAACTTTCATCTTCTATAATACATTTGAAAAATCTTGGAAGGCTATCTTGTAAAGATTTAGCAGGTTTATTACAAATTCCTGTAGAGCTAGACAGCCAATCTTCATTGAAGACATTACTTCTAAGTGGAAACAACTTTGAGAGCATACCTGCAGACATCGAACACCTTTCTCAGTTACAGGTGCTTGATGTAGGTCATTGCAAAAGGCTTCGTTTTTTGCCAGAGCTTCCTCAGTCTCTACAATTTCTGTATGCACATGAATGCGCATCATTAGAAAGTGTACTTAGCGGCAAAAATTTTTGTGAGCTAGATTATGAACCTGGCAGTAACAATCGCAAGCATTTTGCATTTACCAATTGCTTCAGAATAGAACAAAAGACACACAGCATCATTATGGCAGATGCAGAGAGGAGAGTTAAACTTGTAGCATCTGTATCAGATCAACTCTATAATGATGGGGTCTCTCTTACACTTTTCTGTGTATTTCTTTATATGCACATGCATGAAAGAATCTGCACAGATGTGCTGCTGTCACTAAATAGGCATTTCTTGTTGTAATGCAGGGTTCAGTAAAAATTCATTTGCCCGGAAATGAAATTCCAAAATGGTTCTGCAACCAAAGTCCCGGATCTTCAGTCAGCATGCAGCTGCATCCTAGCTACAGTGAGCTAAGAGGAATTGCTTTATGTGTTGTCCTTGAATTTGAAGATTGCTACATGGACAGGGGCTTGATTGTAAGATGTAAATGCCACTTCAAACCCAAGCATAGAGGATGCACTGATCTCAATTTCAACTTAAATGTTTGGCGTGATTGGTACTATAAACCACTACCCTTTAAGTCAAACCATTTGTTTGTATGGGATGATCCTTGCTTCGAAGCTAAGGAAATTGAGGATAAAGATTGGTTTAGCAAATACAGCGAGGCCTGCTTTGAATTCTACCCTCTGGACTACAAGGAAAACCTCTTACAGGACTGCAAGGTGAAGAAGTGTGGAGTTCTTCTGCTACTTGATGACACCGCAAGTGGCAGAATTTCCGGTTCTGACGAGGAGGAAGAGGAACCATCTCTTAAGAGATTAAAATGCCTCCAAGATTAATCATGTTAATCAGCACATGATTAATCAGAATTCTATCAATTCTGATCCTTCAATATTAAAATGCATTTTGGTGGAATTGTCAGTTTTCTGATAGATGGTGCAAGTGAATTTTTAAGAATTTTTTAACTATAAGGCCAACTTCTGCATTTTATGCCACAATCGGAATACTATCGAACTCCTCAAGGAGAATATCAAAGGCAAGGTCAGGAAGGCAAAAGTTGGTTTTCTTATAATATGATGTAGCTGGATCATCCAATCTCTATGTTTTTTTTGTTCGAGTTCAGACCAGGTGGTGGGTAAATTCAAAAATTTGCATTTTTTTGTCTTTTATAATAAATTTGATATTTCTGTTATTTGTTTTTCTTTTGGGTGATGTCTAATCCATTGTTTACTGAATCTGGAATCTTGATTTATAATAAATGTAATTGGCGTTTTGTTTTGTTTGTTATAGATTGATCTTTCTGTGGCTTTTAGGTGATTAATTTGTTGTTTGATTTTTACATTAGCTTGAGTTCGATTATATGGAGATGTATATAATGTGAATGATATGGCAAAGCATGTCATTTTGCCATTTTTTTAGTTTGGTTTTTTATTTTCGTGGAGCTGAATCAATGCAATAAAGGATGGTGATGTTTGTTTTTGTTTTGTGGGTACTACGAATTTCGAAGTGGTTGGTATCACGAAACTTACAACTTTTGAAGAATGTTTGTTTTGGATGACTACTACTGGTTTTGGCATTTCATTGAGCATCACAGAACTGAATTGGCTGTGATCATACTTCAATCAGAAAATGCCATGATTGCTTCACTAATTGATTGATCCATTTTTGTTTGATTTTGTCTTACACATGAATTATAATTATTTTCCTTTGTTTTCCGTATGAGTTTGTGTGTTTATATATGTGTATGGTGCAAGGAATGGAGATGGTGTGGAAGTTGTTGATTTGATCAAGAAGGATATGTGCCTTGATAAATTTTTGTGACTTCTGCAGGTCTCTTCATATGGATTTTAAATCAGTCGTGGATATGATAGAGGCCTCTTCAGGTACCCGTTTTTCTGGATTTCACATGAATGGTTTAGGGTTAACATATAGAGATGGGGCAACCAACATCTGTGAATGTAAGGATGGATAGACAACCATTTGTCATTGGTGAGGCTTCTTGCAGTATCCAAATTGGTCTTATGTTAAAAAATCCATAGTTAGTATATACTATTATATCTCTATTTATTCAGCTTTTGATTATATTGAAACCATCTGTCTTACAAGAAAACCGTGTTCCAGTTAATAGCGTGCTGCAGGTTTGATACTCAAGGATGTAAATTTTATATTTTATTCTTTTAGTTGGTAGACGAAACTACTTAAATAGAAAACAAAATGAGATGCTCTTGGAAAGAGCAAGTGTGCTTATGGAAAAAGTAACTCAAACCATATCTCAACTGGCCTTTTATCTTTAGCAGTGAGATTGTGTGGATGAATTTGATTGCTAATGTATGTGGCACGCTTCATTTATAATTTTTTTAGTTGATAAATTGTTTGCTCTCTGCCTTCCATGTTGAAATTATATAGTCACTTGCATCAATTACGTATAACAATATTTTTTTTTTTTTTTGGTTCTGTGATAGCAAAGCATCACCTCTTTTGAAGAAAGAGTTGCTGAGGATATATAATAAACAGAAAAGAAAGAGAGAGACTTTAAGCAAGAGAAAGAGACTCTGGGGAAATGGCATTTTCAAATCTTCTCCCATGCCCCCTTGGAAGTGACCTGAATATGTTGGTGCTGAAGAGGTGATGCCACAACTGGTACTCTCGATACATGACATACTTTTTTCACTGTGAACATGCTTATCATGGCTGATGCTGGCAATTTCAGGATCCAACATGCATTATATGCAAGCAGTATCTTTATCTTTCTATAATTGTTTGCCGTTGTAGGCCCTCTGCGTTTGTATGCATGGAGGTATGCAAATTTGATCATCATTCATTTTGAAAGTCATTTGATTGTCAAAAATGGTAGACTTATAATTCATTTTGCATCTTTTAAGTTTTGATTATGTGTTTTGCCGCTTCTGATGCTTTGTGTTTTTGAAAATCTTTTCCCCTACAATGACAAACTACATTTGGTCCTCATGCAGCATTGGGAGCACATTTGTGAATGCCGAGCCACTAGATTTCGCCTTCTATATCGTTGTTCCTTGGCAGAATTATATGATTGGATAAATGTGAGTCTAATGAGACATCGCAACGTGACAGCTTAATAAGGCATAATTCCAGTTCCAATGACACAAACTCCTTGATGAAGAAGGTTTGCTCATGTCTTTTATTCTGAAATCTTTATGCTGTTGTCTGGATTATCTGAGATTGCTAAATTCTCCAAATATTGTGTTTATGTGACAAATGTTCTCTCCTATAAATTCTCTTGAAGTCCTGTAAAGCACTTATTCTTTGTAGAAAAAGCAAGCTAACTCAAATCCTAAAAGACTCTTTTAAGTAAGGCCCTACTCTTATCTAATTCATTGTAAAGTATTAGCATGTGTTAGAGATGACAGAAAAAGTAAATAAATATATGATTAAAATTCTGAACATTGGAGGCATAGATATGCATTAATTTTACGTGTACATACAGTACTGAAATTGCTTTAGAGAGAGATACTTTAGCTGAAATTTTTAGTATTGACAACTATTACTATTGAATTTATTGATTTATTCATTGCTTTCGTGAAGTCTCTTTTTCAGCTTCATTGTAGTTTGCATTTTTATTGAATTCTATAAAGGACATTAAAAATTTTTAGTATGTTGTGTTTTTAGATATAGAATAATATATTTATTGAGTGTCCATTTAGGGCATGTTTATTTGGGCTGAAAATGACTCAAGAATGACTCATTTCCATTGTTGATGTTTGTTTTGTATTACAACCTATTAGGAATGAGAATCCATTCCCCCTCAAAACCTAGGTAAACAAACTCATTCCACCCTCAAACCCATTGTTATTTTATTTTATTTTATTTTAGAAGTGTAGGTGGAGGGATATTAAAAGTCAAACCTAAACATTGGACTAAACTAATTCACATGTTTTATACATAAAATAACGTATTGTCATCCATTAAAGAGTTTTTTTTTATAAATATAATTATTTTAATTGTAAATTAAACTTTTTATATTCGTGTTTAATATATTTTTAAAATTTTTTATTTTAAATCTATTAGAGTTATAGCTCGTAGCAACCCTTGGTAATCAATCAATTAAAAAAAAATATGAATTAACCTTCGGCAATCAATCAATTAAAAAAATTTAAAAAATTAATTTTTATTTTATTTTATTTATTTTAGTTATTTTTTGTTTCAGTATTTTTTAAAAATATAGAACATTATGAAAAAATAAATAGTATTCCGATTCCATTATTTTAACAAAAACTTATAAAGAAATTAAATTTTTCTCAAAAACAAAAAAGGAATTAAATTTTGATTCCAATTTCACAGTGAACCAAATAACAAATATAAATATTTATTCTCATTCTCATTCCTCTCAATTTCCATTTCCATTTCCCTTCATTCCGATTCTGGACCTTAGACCAAATGCACCGTTAAAAGAAATGTATCCTTATCCTACGGTTGCTGCTTCCTCAATAAAACAAAGGGAACTACTCCATGGCTTGGCTCTCCCTTGCACATAGGTACAATGCTCTTGCTTCATCTTCTCTTTCTTTTAGCTTACATACATTTTTTTATTAAGGGATGTGATTTTTACTTCTTCTTTTTTTCCTTTATTCTTGCATTTTTAGTTTCTAGAATTGTGGCCTATGGGGTATTTAGGAGAGGCATTATTAGCTTCCTTATTAACAAAGAAGATCAATGTGTATTATGAAGCACCCCGACCATATTCCAAAGTCAACCAAAAGAGAAACCTTAAGGTCAATGAACCAGGCATATAAAATTAAGTTTTTTCTTAACCCTGTCCATGTAACAATATAAAATCACATACACTATTTGGTCTTCTGTGTTCAAGTACATGTGTTTCAGTTTCGTGATTGTTAATGAAAATAAAGCAAAGCTAAAGGAATATTAATTATTAAGAAAATAACATTAACTAGTTAATATTTGCACATATCAAAAAAGCTTTTTATTGTCTTTATTTGCAATAAAAAGGAATTAGCCATCCATAATATGCACCCATAAGAGATTAATAAGATAGTCTCTGTAGAAAAAAAGGAGAGAGAGGGAGCACTTGCTATTATGTAGGACTTGCTATTACAATTAAGGCTGAGTACGGTCTAGTTCAATCTGGCGATTTGGAAATTTTTGAAATTAAATTGAAAATAAAAAATTTAAAAATATTGAGAATTAGAATCAAAATTGACACTAAAATCTTCGTCTTGTATTGTTCCAAAATTTCAGAACAATACAATTCGAAAATTGGATATTTCAATTCAATACAGAACAGAGATTCAGAGAATTATACAATATATACTATTTTCTAAAATCTTTAAACATCCATAAAACTTAAATTTTCATTAAATATATCTACAACAATATTAATATTAGTTAATAATATTACTTAAATAATATATATAAAATTCTTTGGTCAAATATAATTGTAATCAAAGTAACACAGAGAGAAAAATAGGAATTGATTTCTTGTATTTTTTTTTATCTTCAAGTGTCTAAGTATATATATATATATATATACACACACACACACAAATTAGTATGATCATTTTCAACACTATATAGTTTGCAGCACCTGCAACCTGTCAGACATAGCCTGATTATCAAACTATATGTAACCTGTTACACATAGCTTGATTGTCAAACTATAAGGCTCTAAAAATCAAACTTTCATACACAGTCTGTAACACTCCCCCTTAAGCTGAAGCATAGATGTTGATCATGCCCAACTTGTTACAAAAATAACTAATTTGAATCCTATTAAGAGCTTTTATAAAGATATAATGATTGACAGTTGGAGATGACATATACTGGCTAATCATACTAACTGAATATGCAATATATGGACGAGTGATAGTAAGAAAATTCAAATTCCCAATCAATCTTATATATCTCTCAGAATCTTCAAACAATTCACTATATTTTATAAGCTACAAATTAGGAACCATTGGGGTACTAAATGGTTTAGTCCCCAATTTTACTGTTTCGGATAATAAATCCAGTACATACTTTCTTTGGGATAAGAAGATTCCTTTCTTGCTCTTGGTCACTTCAACTCCTAAAAAATATTTTAACATTCCTAAATCTTTAGTATGAAACTAAGTATGGAGAAAGGATTTAAGAGATGAAATCCCTGTGGTGTCACTACCAGTGATCACAATATCGTCCATATAGACGACAAATAGAATAATGTCACCATCAGATTTTTTATAAAACACAGAATGATCATACTTACTCTTTTGCATGTCAAACTTCTTAAGCCTAATTAAACTTGCCAAACTAGGCATGAGAACTTTGTTTTAAGCTATACAAGGACTTAAGAAGTCGACAAACTTTCCCATACTCCCCTTGAGCAATAAAACCAAGTGGTTGCTTCATATAGACTTCCTCCTGAAGGTCGCCATGAAAAAAGGCATTTTTTATGTCTAATTGATGTAAATGCTAATGATAATGAGGTAGTCAAACCAGCCAATAAGTGAATAAAAAATAGGCAGTAAAAACCCTGTCGTATAAATTAAAATAAAACAAAATAAAATAAAATAAATAGGACACTTTTTTTTAAAGTAAGTTCAAAAAATTAAAAAGCAAATTTAGAAAGCTCATGACTCAATTAAAGTCATAGCTAATTTGGCAGAAGATTAATAAGGTTGATTTATACTATTTGTGGTTAAAGAAAAAGAGAACCCAACCCAATTTCACGCAGTTATTGGATGAAAAGGAACTCTTGTATACAGTACCTGTCCACTATCTGGAAGTAAAGGACAAACAAGAACAAGAAAAAGGCAAACAAAAATGAGTCAGACGAAGGTAACTAGAGCAAATTTTGGTAGCGCACATGCCTCCACGTGCTGGTGAGTAGGATTGGGACAACAACTTTTGGCGACGCGTGAGCCTCACATGCTTAGATTCAGGTTGCCGGATTATGGGTTCTGACTAGTCAGTATACAGAGCTCCTCCTTGGGCTGGCGGTGTTAACAAAAAGTCCTCCGAAGGTGGGAACCCGAATCACCCTCACTTACACCCAGAACAACCCAGAATTTGTTTACTTTCATAAGAACAAAATACAAAAACAAAGAAATATAAACTGATATATTTTTTTTTTAGAATAGAGAACCCTACTCTGATACCATGTAATTAGAGTAACACAGAGAGAAAAATAGGAATTGATTTCTTATGTTTTTTTTTATCTTCAAGTGTCTAAGTGTATATATATATATATATATATTAGTATGATCATTTTCAACACTATATAGTTTGCAGCACTTGCAACCTGTCAAATATAGCCTGATTGTCAAACTGTAAGGCTTTGATAATCAGATTTTCATACACAGTCTATAACAGTAATTAATATTAGTTAATTCTTTTATTTTATTATTTTTAATAAAAGAATTTATATTTTAATTATAATATTACCATTAATTATTTATAAGTAGTTAAATAATATTTATATATTAAATTTATTTTTATAACTTATATATTATAAATATATAAATATATAAATGTAGGCGGCGGGGTTTAGAGTACGCCCAAGTGTTTGGCGACCACTGCACTGTATGGGCTCGAGGCCTACTAGGAAATACGATATAGGTCTTGGGTCTATTCGGAGATGGAGTCGCCATCCGGATAAAAGCTGAGACATACTGTACAACAACTGGATCCCACGGAGGTTCCCAGAAGCCATCATCAGATATCGGGTTTGGAAATTGGGTATGAGCATTTGAATGCTCACCCAACCTTGCGGTTGGCCTCCGTTTGCACCATGCAAGGTTGGCCACTCTCCATAATGCACATGGTGTTGGTATATGGAACCAATAAAGTGTTTTACATTTTATTACCATTTAATTATTTAATTATTTCCTCATTTACATTCAAAGTTACACTTGCCTTCATTTACTTTCCAAGTTTTATAGTTAAGTCCAAGTTTGCACATTAATCCAATTTCATGCTTTTGAGTCCTAATGATTGACAGAAATAAAATAAATAATAATTTACAACTATACATTCAAAATTAAATAGGGGAAGGGATTAAGGATTACAACGCTTTTAGGCAAAATAAAAGAATAATATACAGAAAATAAACTAAACATATATCGAAAGTAAACTGACAAATAACATAAATACAATGATATAAAAGGGGTAGCTAACAAAGATGACTACTCAATGATGAAAATCATCAAGTAATTCCTGTAATAAACACACAGTTAGTTCCTTCTAAAACATAAAATCATATGTGACAATGCTTACAAAGATATGTTCTAAAGAAAAGGGGATTCATGTTACGAACTAAGCAAATCATCAAATAATCAAAATAATCACCATCATGCAATGAAATAGCCATGCTTAAGGTCAAAAGACACATATCAAGTGGACATCACGTGTAATATCCCATATTTTTAAATATTTTTATACTACATCGGGATATGCAGTGTTAATAATTTTTGTATATATTTATGAAATTTTTATGAGTTTGCTATTTAATTAAAGCTAATTTTAATTTTTTATTATTATTTTAAGTGTTTTACGTAAAATTTTCCCGGGACTTGCATTTTCAGAGAAATTTTCACGTAAATAATTTACCATTAATTATTTTAAATAGATTTACGGACTTGCATGAACTCATATATATTTTTAAAATACTAAATAACGTATATGTGTGTATTTATTTAATTATTTAGGGTTTAATTAATTACCCTAATATTTTATTATTTATTAATTTATTTTAATATTTTTTAATTATTTTTAGGTGTGTTAAATTATTAAAATATTAAATTATAAGTGTGTGGTGTACATTTAATGTGTGTAATTTTATATTATTTTAATGTATAGTATAAAGTATATATATATATATATATATATATATTTAATATTAAAACAAAAAATAAAAGTTGAGTTATTTACAAAAATTGCCACCCGAACTCCCTCACTCCCGATCACCGTCCCCATCACCGTTCCGCCACCTGCCGTCCCATTTCCTTGTCGTCGGTGTGCCTCCCGGCGTACCACCTCCTTCCTTAGCCTTCCCTGCCGCCTGCTGCAGCTGTTTCCGGTGTCTAGAAGCCATTTTTTATCGAAAAGCCAAAAGTGGAAGCTAACGTCGTTCACGACGATTCCGACCACCGTTTTCGATACCGCCGGTCTCTTTCTTCTCCTTGAGCTCCAGTGAGTGTGATTCCAAGGTTTTTTTCACTTAAAATGGTCTTGATTTGCTTAGGTTTCGATTTTTTAATTTCAGCCTATTATGGTTCTTAATTTTTTTTGAACTTCAATTTGATTGATTCATGAAAAATTCCTTCACAAATTTTGATCCTAGTAGCTTAATCTTCATGTGTGAATTTTTGTGGAATTTTTGGAGATTAATTTGATTTTTGGGTATTTTTGAATATTTTAATATTATTTTCTAATTTTCTGAAATTAATTAATTAAATTATGAAATTGTGTTTTATGATAAATATAGGTGTTGAAATGAATTATAGAAATTTATTTGGAATTTTTATGAATTTCTATGTATTTATTTTGAATTATTTAGGTTTATGTAATTTTGGGAAAATTAGGTAAATTGTGTTTTTAATTGAAATTAATTAGTTAATTGAGTTTAATTATTGATATTATTGATAAATATGTTGAGAAAATTAATTTTTGACAATTATATTATTTTTGGTGAATTTTTGAAGTAATTTTAGTATATTTATATATATAGGGGTATTTTGGTAATTTTACCCTAAATTGACTAAAAATGTAATTTAATTGGTTTTAATAATTATTTAAGGTATAAAAATGATTTCTACAAATTATTTAGTATTTTTAATTAATTAAAACTATTTTTCGTGAATTATTTTCAATTAAATATATAATATACGATTTTACTAATAAAATGAGTTTTTATCAGTTTTTAATATGTTTTAAGGTTAATTATGTAATTTCTACTTATTAAATGTATTTTTGTGATATAAGGACATTTTTGGTATTTTTATGTTATTTTGTGAATTGTTGACCCCGGTCGGTAGACTGTAGTTTGGAGTTTGACCGAGGGGTGGTGGATGTAATTCTGTGTCTATTTTTCGAAGTGTACTTCTTTGCAGGGCTGGCTCTACTCTTTGAGTAGAGAGATGTCCGTTTTACAGGGGAGGTTCTGTCGAATTTTCGATAGAAATATCGTAAAACGTGATGTCCGGTCAAACCCTAATTTTGATTCTGTGTCCAATATTCTAAATCGAGTTTCTAGGATTTTCTGTTAGGTTTATTCTGATGTCTGTTATTTTTGTATGTTTTGTTGCGCCGAGACCAAGGGCTAGTGAACCAGGCCCGTCGGACCCATCTCGAGGAGCGCACTAAGTGTGAGTTACTATTCTATATATATATGCTTTAGGATGCATGATTTTAGAAATATATGTTTTATTTTGATTAAATATGCATAAATAATGTGATCAGTATTTAAGTTTATTTTAAGTTTACTTTTGGTTTATTTTTGGTATATATTAAATTATATGCATGCTTTATTAACCATTTATGTTTAAAATGTTTTTAAATACATTTCTAGCTTATTTTGTAATTTGATTGGATGTGTTTGACGTATATATACTCGAGATATACCTGGTTTACTTTTGGTATATTTCCAATATATATATGGTTTATATTGTTATTTTATTTAAATTCATGCATCATTTATTTGTAAATGAATGTTTTATATTTATTATTGAAGGATATCAATAGAACGTGCTACCTAGTGGGCAGCACTAGGACCGAGTACGTACCGGTACGCTTATAGCATTTGGGCTATATTACTAACCAGTTTGTGGATATTAATTGGATATGATTATTTTGATGTGTGATGTGATTTGGGTGTGATTGCTGGAGCTCGGTTGACCTAGTGTCTCGGGGCCAATCACACTAACAGTCAGACTACTGGAGCTCGGTTGACTTAGTGTCTCGGGGCCAGTTTACTGTCCAAATGGAATAAGTGAATATTTTGGAATAAATGAGCCAGTGTGGCTAGAGTGTTGTCTAACACTGTTTGAGGTCGCGATATTCTAGGGTTCTATTTGATCGTTCATAAACGATGATTTTCAATAAAATATATAAAATGATTTTACTGCATCTGTGTGTATTTGCTTGTATATATACATATTAGATATATACTGTTGATTGTATGCATTTTCACTTAGTATGCATGTATATATATTATAGTAATTCACTCAGTGAGGTCTGACTCCCCTCCGTTGACCATTTTTCAGGAGAGTCATCGTCTTCAGACCTCAGTAGCAGGCCTGTACGCCGGATTTCTTCCGCCCCGGCTTCTTTGTGTAAACTGCTTATTTGAGTCTTGAGTTTTATTTTTATAATCTAGACACTGCAGTAGTTGTAAATAAATTATGGGTTTGATGTATTATATTTATATGAGATATGTATTTTAAGAATTTAAACTGGATGTGTATTCAAAGGATTTATCTATATATGAGATATGGATATTATTTTGATATTTATGATTTTATTCCGCTGCACAGTATTTTATTTAATTGTGATATTGCATATTTTATTTTATTTTTAGGCTTGCTATGGGTTCCGGATTCGAAAGAATTCTCGTTCCCTAGCGTCGGTCATGGCCCCTGTTTTGGGTCGTGACATCACGACAAACATCAATATAAAAAGTAAAGCTAGAGGCGGGCCATCCTGTCAATGTGGCGATTGCCACATTAATGAGGCGATTGCCTCATTGACATAAGGCGACTCCTCTGTGATGAGGCATCGCCTCATCAACAGAGGTCCCTGATGTATTTAAGGCTAAAGAATCATATAAAGCGTATAAACAAAGAAGACAAACTCCTTGGAGGCTTATTAATGTGGCCATCGCCTCTGTGATAAGGCGATCATCTCATTGACAAGAGGCGACACCTCTTCCTGATCAACAGGCTGATTTCGACTCTCAAAACGATTAGCCTCCTACTTTAAACAAACGAAACATGCATAAATACATTCAACAAGCACCAAATTACAATTACTGCAAAAGTCTTTAAGGATCACATCAATGAAACGAGGTATCAAGCAAAGTAAACTAAAAATATACTTAGAATATACTAATGACTTAGTTAGCACTAGTAAGAAGACACAAAATGATGAACATGTTGAGTTTAAGTGCAAGTTTTTACCAAAATGAGAGGCCCTCAAAGATGTATCCTTGATTATAATCTTCACTAAGATGTGATTTCTACCTTGACACAAGCTTTCTTCCTTTTTCTCCTAGGAAATGTGGGCTTTCTTTAGCTAGAATTTACCTTTTCTTTCAAGACGTTTTTTCTTTTCTTCTTTTCTCCCCAGAGCTCCCTTCCCTTTTTTTTTTCAATAATTGTCTCCCTCCTTTTCTTTTTCTCTCTCCTTTTCTTTTATTCCCTAGCTTCTCCATGCCCCTAAGCCCTCTAGCTCATCATTAGCCTCCAAAGCCTTTTTCTCTTCCCCAAAAATCTCTTCCTCACGCGAACTCAAGTCTGGGGTGTGGGGCTCACACCACTTGGCTACCATGATTACATGTTCAAGTTGTCTGCCATAGAGGCGGTGCCTTTTCAATGAGGCGATCGCCTCATTGCATTGAGGTGATGCCTCTTTGGCCCGGGCCTGCGTTGGGTCAGGCGGGCTTGGGCCGATTCTAGACAATTGGGCTAATTTTTGGGCTTTTTAGGCTTTAGGTTTTTAAGTCCACTTTCCATTAGAAATTTAGGTTTCATTCTCATGTCTAAGTTTCATATTCTCATCATTAGGCTTGACAACGGGCCGATCAAACTGGGCATCCCTAATTTATCCCCTAACACGGGCTGACCGAATCGGATGTCTACAATAAATAAATAAATTTTGGTCTAATACAATTCAGCACAGTTCGATTCAATTTAGTCTAGTTCTCAATTCGGATATTTATAAATATCCAGGACCATACCAAAAATTTTTTATCAGTATAATTCGGTCCAAATAAAATTAAAAAGTCAACTGTTGAATCCAATTCTGGAAATTAGAAGTTACCATTCATCATTTTAAAATATTATTAAAATGCACTTGCTAGGAAGAGTATAAGGTGATTCCATCAGTAAAGAAGAGCTGAAGGAGTTTTGGGAACAAATTTCCAACCAGAGCTTTGATTCCAAGCTTCAAACTTTCTTTGACATGTAATGTTGTTGTTGACTATTGTTTTTTTTTTTTTTTAAATGCTCTTGAAGTTGCAAGTGTTCATTAAGTGTTAATTGATGATTCCTTTTTATTACTATATATGATTGTTTTGTTTCCTTCCACAAAGCAACGTGGGATTTTAACATACTAGCAGCTCCCTTAACTTTTTTTCTGCTTATTGTACGTATATTACTCTCCTCATGCTTTATAAATTCAAAAACTGTTGTCAGAGTTTGAGAAATGGAATTTGTATAGCTAGCAATAGCATTGGATATATAAAAATTAACACTATGTACAGGATACATGTGAACTTTTTTCACAAATCATATATATTTATGGAAATAAAGTATTATATTTTGCATATTATGTGTATGTGTATCTGTTTATGCCTCTATCCTCACATCACAATAGCAAATATTCAATGCGCAAGGGAGAAAAAAAAACCTTGAAACAGTATAATATATATTCACTATGGTGGAATTTGGTGCAAGTATAATGAGCATAACAAGGAATAATTTAGCACTGATATATATATTTTGGAAATTAGAAGTATACTATTGCATTATTTTGGCAAGGGCAAAGGATCATTTTAGCCCCTAAGGTTTTTATTGAGGCTCGAATAAGCCCCTGGTCGAATTTTAGACTAAAAAAAGCTAGAGTTTTTCGTTTTTTAGCTTTTTAAGCCCCTCTTTTAATTGAGATATTATGCAGCCGTTAGTATTGCTGACATGGCTAACAGTGGACCCCAGTAAACAAAACTAATTTTAATGGTGGACCTCACTAACATTTGCATAGCCATTAGCTATTTTGTTGCTTTCCTCCATTTTAACTATGCATGGAAGCTTGGCTCATCGTTCTGATCTCCCTCACAAGAATTCGATCTCCACTCCAAATTAGGTCCCTTATTACTCTCCACGTAGGCTCTTGCCCCACCATCTGTATCGTTAGCTGCTCCCTCGCCCACCAAACTTTGATCCAAAACAGTTCCTGATGAGAAAAGAAAGCTTACAAATGAGGAAATAGTTAGTTTATTATCAGAGCTTTTCACCGGAGTTATAGAAACTACAACTTTAGGTCTACAATGGATCATGGCGAATCTAGTTATTATGTCCTTCTCCAGTTTATGCAAATGCATGTGGCAGGACTAAAGCCAAACCTGATAATTTTGACTGCAATTTTGACTGCACGCTCTATAATAATTTCATGTTGCAGCAGAGGAATGGGATGAAGCAGTTAAAGCAAGAAGGAATATGAAGCCCCATGTCCAATATTTTCATTAAGTGCACTGACAACACATTTATCATGCCCTAAACCTTGCTTAATCACATACCCATTAATCTGAAGCCCTATGTCCAACATTTTCAAGTCTCATATTGTTGAGAGCACACTAGATATGCTCATTCCATCATGTTTAAATCCTTCCAAATGCATCTTTTGTTCTGTAATAACTGCATCTAAATGGTGCCTGCTATGATTAAACCTTGCAATCATTCCATTCCAAGACAACAAATTCAATTCCACCCCTTTGTCAACCCTTTTAGAAAACAACTCCTTTACATCTTTTACACAGCCCTTACATGCATAACATGCTGGCAAAACACTATAAGCAATAACATCTGGTTGAGACAGCTTATCAAACACCTTGTGAGCATCCTTTACCCTGTTGCATTTATGACACACGTGGACAAAACCAAGAACAACAATTCGGATTATTAAGAATCTTAGAGTGTGTGAAGATTGCCATATGGTAATGAAACTCATTTCCAAGATTTACAATAGGGAGATTGTCATGCGGGACTAATGTCTTAGTGTTGTTTACCATGTGGTAGTGATGGGACTATGGTGTTATTATGTGCTTGCTTGCTGCTCCTAGTGGTGCAGCTTGGTACTGATGAGCCAACAAAGGCTGCTGTTGTTCTTCAGAACAATCCCGTCTCTGATTAGCCTGAGCACGCTTTAGCGCAGCCATTAATGCATTAGAGATTGGAGGGATGACCATATTTTGTGCATTAATTTTCCTTTGACAATAGAGATTTAGTTGAGAAATAACAATCTTTCGAGAAGTGGTATTTGTCTGCATTTACCATACTACCCCCGCCCGCTTAAGTAGTGTGCATTCATTTTCCTCTGATAAATAATAATCTTTTGGGCAATGATATTGTCCTCATTTACCATACTGCCCCTAGCTACACAAGTACTATGGATTCTTTTTTCTCGGACAAAAGAGATTTAGCTGACAAATAATAATCTTTCTAGCAGTGATATTTGTTGACAAAGAAACTCTTTTTTTATCATATTGCCCCAGCTTCGGTGCATTTGACAGCAGAAATTTAGCTGATAAATAACAAATCTTTTGGGCAGTAATATTTGTCCGTATAAGATAAAAAAAATATACCATACTATCCCATAAGTAGGGCAGTATTTATGGCTCGCTTGAAAAATATTTCCATAATCTTTTTTGCTGACAGAGAGTCCAATCCCAATCCCAAAGCTAATGTTAAAGAAAAAAAATTGAGCTTACGTGGCCTTTAGGTTATCTACCATCAATGGCGATTAAATGAAACCTCATATCAATAGTTTCTAGAAACCTATTCCCAGGATCCAGGCTTTAAACATAAGTCAGTAATAGACTAAAAAGGAAGTCAACTTTAGGACTAAGAAAGGAAAAAGAATTGACATAAGCACTAACGAATGTGACATAAAATAATTCACGGCTCCGAGATGATGAATCTTCCGTAGGGTGGCCACCTTTATGAGCATATCTTCCATCTTGAACTTACTATGTAATAAAGTATATTTATAGATATTCGGTTTGATCAGCATGCAACGTAAACATAAATTAAGTGATGAGAAAATGTAAATATTGAATGTAAAAAAGCTTAAATATTTTTTAAGAATGGACTTAAAAATCTAAGTTCAAACCTGAAACCCAAAAAAAAAAAAAAAAAAACTTAACCCAAATGCTTGAAGTTCCGTATTTGGTCCAAAGACCCAACCTTGGGATAGAACCAAAGAGGCGACACCTGACCAAATAGACGCATACTTTGGTGAGGCGATACCTTTTTAAAGTCCATTTGCATAAGTATTAAATGGAGAAATGACAATGATGGACAAATGAGTGGGCCCATATCTTACTGGTATTGGTCCCTGAATGTGAATATATAGTCTTGGGTGGTCAAAATAAATGGCTAAAAAGGTACACATAATGAATAAGATGTAGGGGAAGGAGGTAAGATGTCTTGTCAAAAGGTATGGAAAACCTAAAAAGTTAGAAAAAAGGGACTTCAAAAGCAGGAAGACATTTTGAAGAAGGGGGTTGGCTAGTGAGAGAGCTAAAACTAAGAAAAAAGCTTAGAGAAAAAAGGAGAAGTAAATAGAGTTTGGCTTAAAGATTCATTCTTGAAAGAGGAAGATGGATCTCTTGCATTTAAGTGAAGATTGTAATCTAAAGGTTATCTTAAAGGGCTGAGTTAGGAGCATCAAATCAATCATAGGAAGTGAGAACCTCCATTTTCAAAGTATTGAATTCTTAATTTACATAAATCTTTGTTTATTTGCTTACTTGTTCTTAGATTTATTGTTCATTTTATGTTATATTTACAACATGATCTTTTAAATTACTAGATATAGTAAAAGGTTTTTAGTCATTTGCATTTGATTTTGTTTGCTTAAGATTTAAGAAAATATAAATTTGCTACTACTGTTCGTCAAGCGACACCCCTTCAAAGAGGCATCGCCCCTTTAGACTCAGGCGATGTGACATCGCCCTTATGTCCAAAGGCGTCTCCATATTAACAGAACCATGCGAAATTATATTTTGATCTCTTGTATTTATCTTATGTGATTTTGCATTCCTTTTACTTGTTTTCATATTGATACACTTTAATCTTCAGTGTAATCATCATGACAGCTTACTTAATTAAGTATTCATGCGATTATTGCCTCTATCTTACATTATTGTCACAACCCAACCTGAGAGTCATGACCGGCGTTAGGGAACGAGAATTCTTTCGAATTCGGAACCCGTAGCAAGCCTTAAAAATAAAAGCATGCAATAATTAAATAAAATATGCACCAATTAAAATCTTAAACCAATATAATAAAAACTTCTGTCATATCATATAATAAAATATTTCGTACAAAATTCAGAGAAATGCCTCTGAAATTACAACCAACATTCTACAAATATAAAGTATGACTACTATTGCAATTTTTTAGAGTACAATAAAATCAAGTGAGTAATTTACATAAACAAGTCAGGGCTGAAGAAGTCCGGCGGATGGGTCTACTATTAAGGCCTAAGGAAGAAGAATCTCTTGTAAAAATAATAACTGAGGGGAGTCAGACCTTATTGAGTGAATTGTTATATTATATATACATGCATTTCCTAATGTCATATGCAATCAATCATCCGTATATATGATAAATATATATATAAGCATTTCACACATATGCTGAAACCACTTTATATAATAAATGATGGAAAAACATTTGTTTTTATTAAAGGATTAAATAAAACCCTAAGCAACCTCAATCAACAATAACTCTTTAGCTATACAGACTCACTTAATTCCAAATTAATTCACTTATTCCATTATAGACAGTAGACTGGCCCCGAGACACTAAGTCAACCGAGCTCCAACAGTCTCACTATCAGTGTGATTGGCCCCGAGACACTAGGTCAACCGAGCTCCAGCAACCATACTATTCAATCATATCAATCTCAATCAATCATATATTACCTCAAGTGATTCTCAACTCAACCCTAAATCTATCGCACCGGTATATACACGGTCTTAGTACTGCCCACTAAGTAGCATGTTTTATTGATATCCTTCATTTAAAATTAAACATACATATGAGAAAATAAATAATGCATAATAACTTTCATAATAACAAAATAAATCATATATATACCAGAAATATACTGAAAATATACTAAGTATATTTCAAGTATATATATGTTAAATAAATTCAAAATCAACCATAAAAATATGCCAAATAAAAACCAATAATATACTAAAAACATTATAAGTATATATAAAAAAATATAACATGCATTTATTTTGAAATATATAAAAAATATACTAAAAATATACCTAACATATACTAAACATTTAATAAAATAATTTATGAACAAATACATATTAAAACATGTATATTCTAAATCATGCATCCTAAATGCGATGTATATATAAGATAACAACTCACAAGTTTGAGCTCCTCGAGATTGGCTCGACGGGCCCGGTCTAATAGGCCTCGGCCTTGGGGCAATTAGAAAATAAAATAATAACGAAATTCATAATATATTCTAATTGAATATTCTAAGAATTTCTAAAAAAAGATTCTAACAAAGGATTGAAAATTCAGACAAACATAGAATTTCTGGATCGACCCGATATCACATTTTACAAGAATTCTATCAAAAATTTGGCAAAACTTCCTCTGTAAAATGGACATCTATCTATTAAAAAATAGAACCGATCATGTAAGAAAGCACACTTCTAACACTGAATACTCAACACTTTCGGTTGGAACCCTGAACTGCACAATTTTCCAACTGAAGTTCACAATTTCACCAAAAATACATTTAATATAATAAATATATTAAAAATCAATAAATTCCACAAAGATCCTCAAAATATTAAAATATAATATATTTAAACCTTGAAACACTAAATATAATTATTTTCACAATACTTAAATAAAAATCTCAAATAATAATATAATATTATTAAAAATCCAATTTTTCAATAATTCAATATAAAATAGTAAAAATTCACTTTTATATATTCAAATAGCTTAAATAGCCTAAATATATATTAAAAGTTATTAAAATCCATTTGATCACCAATTTAGTAAATAATATATTATTTGAAAATAATTTTCAAAAATTAGTATTAATTAGTTAAAAATATTAAATAATTTATAAAAATCATTTTATTACCTTAAATAATTCTAAAACCATTTAAAACATATTATTTAACTATAATTTTCACAAAATTACACAATTAACCCAATAATTTAAAATATACATAATATAATTAATATTCCTCAAAAATTATATAAAATCATTAAAATTATTTTATCAACATATATTATTCTAATATTATCTAAAACACATAATTAAACATTATTTTCAACAATAACACACTTCTAACCTAAAATTCCAATATATACCTAATATAAAAATATTATTAAAAATTATATAATATTCTCAAAAATTATTTTCTCAACACTAAAATTAATATAAACTTATAATAACACTAAATTAATCAAATTCATAATTAAAATAATTAATTAACAAAAATTAAATAATTAATAATAAAATAATAAAAATTAACCAAAATTCAAATAAATTCCAAAAATTAAAACAAAAATATTTCTAAGAAGATCAAGCTACTAGAATCAATGTTTGTTAAGGAAGATTGCATGAATCCATAAGATTCAACCCAAAAAATTTAGAAACCCTAATAGCCATAAACCAAAAACTAAGAAAAAACTAACAAATGGACCACTGAGAGCTCAAACTGAGCTTGAGATCAACCTCCTTAAAGCTCAAGGAGTTGAACAGAATCGGAAAAGCTAGCTGAGGTGGTCGGAGGAGGAAGCGACGACGAGGAACCACCTGTTGATGCTGTTGATGCTTGCTATCTTCAGGCATTGCGAGGAGGAAGATGGACTAAGGAGGAGATGACAGTGGTGATGGCATAAGGAGGAAGGTCTGACGGTGAAGGCTGGGGTGGCTCCGGCATGAAAAGAAGAAAGGCACGGTGAGGGTTAACTATCGAGATGAAATGTAGGAGGGAGATGGTGATGACTTTTGTTTTTCTTCTTTATATATATATATATATATATATATATATATATATATATATATATATATATAGTCATACACACACAATATAGTATAACCATACATATATATAGACACACATACACTAACAATTAATAGTAATAATATAAACAATATTAATGAAATAATCTAATAATAAAAATAATAATGATATGGTACTTAAAATAATAATAATATTAAAAATAACACTATCCAAAAATAACATCAATAATATTAATCCTAATATTTAAATAATAATAACTTTTAGAAATATATTTTTACTTAAATAAAATATTTAAAATAACATATATGAATAATATTCACAAATAATGATAATATATAAATAAAATTCAAAATTTTATTAATACTACATATCCCAAAATATATTTTAATAATTTAAAAATTCGGGTCATAACAATTAATTGGTTTACGAATTAACTTTATGGTTTTCTTTTGTAGGATTATATATATATATATATATATATATATATATATATATATATATATATATATATAATAATAATAATAATAATAATAATAATAATAATAATAATAATAATAATAATGTTTTGTTTATCGCAGGAACTTTAGGATGATTTAATCATCAAAATTTATTCCTTAATTAGCTCTTGAATTTATTTATTTACCTTTATTGTTGTTGCTATTACATGATCGAGGATTGTAATCTTTTATCCTCCCTCCACTTCTTTGTATAGATTTTGTAAATTGTTATTTGTAATAAATGATGGGTTTATGAGTATGGAATTGGACTAATGTGTAAACTTGGATTTGAATATAAAATGTGGAAATTGTTTGGAAAGTAATTACAATTCGTATGTTAATAAAGAAATAATTTAATAATTAAAGGTAAAAAAAATACAAAATATACATGGAGGCCAACTACAAAGTTTGGGTGGGCATTCTAAAAGCCCATACCCAGATTTTGAAACCATTCTCTAAGGATGGCTGTTGAGAACCTCTGTGAAATCTAGTTACTGTACAGTATGTCCCAGGTCTTATCTGGGTGGCGATTCCTTCTCCAATTTAGGCTTTAAGCTTATTTTATTTCCTAGTGGGCCTCGAGCCACATAGTGTTATGGTCACCAAACACTTGAGTGCACTTTTAACTCTGCTGCCTGCAGTGGTGACTCCATTCGGGATAGAGAAACTGATTATAGTGTTTTGTATTTTATCATTTTTAATTATTCCTTTATTTCTTTTGCATTCACTACACATTTTCACACAATGAGCACTCAGTCCCATATAACTCGATGATAGTCATTGTTTTATTGTCTGTGTTTCACTCAAACTTGGTAGTGGAGTATTTGATTATTATCACTCATAGCACATACTCATCCATGTCATATGGACCCTTGAGTGGGGAGACGTAATGGAGGTACATCACTATAGGAGCCAAAGTTTATTACCTAAGACTCAACTCATGTAATGATTTAGCAACCCAAGATTTTTGCCCAAATGCATATGCTTTATGCCATATAGTAATCTTTGGAATAAAGCCAAAGTCCATTGTAAATGGACCATGTTAAAGTGGGCCTTTAATGCCTACTATAACCTGCTAAAATGGAATTTAGATTTATTCAAAGGAATTACTACTTGTTTGTTCCATCTTAAGAGTTGTCTTGCATGCGTCAATTTTATTATCCCCTATTGATAATTAAAATCCAGACCAAAAAATTTTAGGATAAGAAACTCACCATTGAACATGTGTGTAGGAGAAATAAGGGTGGAGATTATCGTTTGAGAGTTTTGTGTTATGTGTAAATAGAGTGTGTGTTTATTTTCTTTTTTTAAATAATAAAATAAATCTGCATATCATGCATACATGTCATGCATAATTTCTAACTTGTGGTGGTTGTGGATATAGATTCACATTAGTCTTCTACTTGGACACGGTCTAACACTGGTTGCCTGGTTAGAACTTCCAAAGAAATAGCAATGGTAGGTTTTCATCGTGATGCCTTCAAAGAACAATTAAAAGTAGAAATAGCCAAGCAAACTCGGATGATCATGTGAGAAATGATGGTAGAAATGATAGGATCAGCACCACAACTACCAACGTTCGACCTTAATGCTAAAAATTTTACGAGACAACAAATAGATAATGATTAAGAAACTTTGTTGGTAGAACCTATAGGCTGACAAAATATGGACCTCTCTGAGATTACAGAAAAGACTGATTAGGCCAAAAACATTACCAAAGCCATAGCTTAAGTCCAAATGATGATGAAGCAAAAAGGAATCGATGCTCTAATGGACTATACCAACCTCGACTTAGATGAGGATGATGACCCTTTTCCCCAAAAATTCAAGTTCCCTGACATAAAGAAGTATGCTAGAATTGATGATCCATACATACACTTAAAACAATATATGACCTATATAAAGGCCATTGAACTGACTAAAGCTCAGATAGCCAAGTAATTTCCTATGTCATTAGAAGGTGCTCCAATCCGTTGGTACTACACCTTAGAACCACATATGAAAAATGACTAGAAAGAACTGTGTGCTGTATTTGTAAAACAATATGGGTTGAATGCTTAAATAGAGGTGTCTCTAAGAGACTTGTAGAACACTAGGCAAAAATTTAATGAGTCCTTTGCTGATTATCTATTTAGATGGAGGTGGAAGCTAACACAAATGAGGCATAAGCTTGTTGAGTCTGATCAGTTGATGATATCGATGGAAGGTTATGTTCCATTACTTTTTAAGAAGCTAAAAGACCTTAGGATTTAGAATTTTAAGGAATTATACATGTTTGGGGTTTTGAAAGAGTTAGATTTGGCACAAGAAATGAAATTCTTCAAGGGAAGGTCTGGGGGTAAAGAAGTGAGTGGATCAGTAGTAGTGTGTAGATTAATGCCATTAGGCAACCTTAGAGATTCTTTAACTTGGGTAGGCCTCTTTTGAAAATTTTAGAGAAGCTAATGGAAAAGAACCTTTTATAGCCCTTACCCCCGAGACCACCTTTACTAAATTCCAACCCAAAATTCTACTACAAGTTCCATCAAGCTATTGGACATGACACTGATAATTGTGCCCAACTGAAAAATTAGATCCAAGACTTGATTGATTCAAGCAAAATCACCGACCTATAATCTAGAAAACCAAGCACCCAAAATAATCCCCTACCAACTACATAAATGTCCCATCACCAAATGCACCTACCCTCATGATTAACATTGGTTTAACTGAAGAGCAAGTCCTGAACTCTTTCATTAATGCCACACCTAATTCATCAGAACCTAGCCTTGAACCACAAAAGACCATAATCCATTAAATTGCTTATTAGTGTGGTAGATATCTGAAGCTTAGATGAAGAAGGAGGATAAGTTGACATGTGGGATAGTGATGAAGAAAAAGAGATATAGTTAGTCAGGAAGATTACTAAAAAGGAAAGGGAAAGGATGAGGACTAACCAGTACCTGAGGTTGAAACTAAAATTGAGAATAAAAAGGTAGAAAAATAAGAGCCAAAGAAAGAAAAGAAGTCTGTAGCTAATGTTTGGGAATTGCTCATGAATTCTAAGACCTATTGGGAGGCCTTAGTCTAAGCTTCGGACCAAAAAAAGATCCTTAGAACTTACACTCCTAAGCAGATGATGAATTCTTTGATTAAGAGTCCTAGGGGAGCTATCATGTTCACTGACGATGACCTGCCATTGGAAGGAAGGGAGCACTATAAAGACTTATTCATTAAGCTGAAGTAAAAGGCAAGTTAACATGTTGTGTAATGGTAGATAATGGTTAAACTATTAACATGTGCCCTCTCAAGTTTCTGCTTAAGCTCGGACTCACTGTGGCAAATCTTAAGCCATCTGATGTGATTATCAAAGCATACGATGACACGAAGTGACTTGTTGAAAAGACCTTTTGAGCTTAAGTCAAGACTAGACCCATTAAGACTTGGGTCAATTTGTATGTGAGCAACATCCCAATTACTTTTGCCATTTTATTAGGAAGGTCATGGTTTCATCCTTTATAAGGTGTACCTTCCATTATTCACCAAAAAATCAAGTTTCCACATAAAGGCAAAGTGGTCACTATTTTAGCAAAAACTGAGGCTGTTGTAGCTGCTTTGAAACTTGCTCCCAAAGAGATCCTTGTTAGTCATGGCTTTAGTGAACAGGGTCAACGAAGCTATTGTTGAGGAGGAAATAGTAGAGAACTTGTACTAACTCCAAGATCATAAGAGAATATTCCTGCTGCAGAGCTGAAAGACGCTACTGATAAGGAAAAGGAGTTGGATTTTAAGACCTATGTTCTTAACTCTATCATGGATGTTTTCCATGATGGTTTTGATATTTCTCTTGCTACCTTGTTTGAAACTGATGATCTTTTTTATCTAAGGTTGATGTAATGAAATTTGACTTTACTTATTTATGTGATATGTTTCCTAATGGTTATTCTATTTGTGATGATCATTTCATGTATATATTTAACATTAATTCTGTGCAAATTGAATCATTTAATCTAGGCACAAATGATAACCCTAAAAATATACTGATTGCTTTTTGTTTAACTCCTGATGAGAGATAAAAAATGAAAGAAACCTTAAAAAGAAGACAAATGGTATTTACTTAGGGCTATAAGGATATGCTTGGAATTTACAGGGAGATCGTAGAACATAGGATCTCCATGTATCCTCATATCACACCCATAATGTAGAAGAAGAAGAGGTTAAGGCCATAATAGGCTCTTTTGATTAAAGAAGAAGTTGACAAGCAGTTGAAGGTGAAGTTTTTAGAAATAGTAGGAGACACATAATGACTGACATATATAGTTATGGTTCTAAAGAAAAATATAAGAGTCATGATGTGTGTGGACTATAGGGATTTAAACAAAGCGTGCCCAAAAACCCTTACCATTTATTGACACACTTGTCGATAGTACAACTTCTAGTATGATGTATTCTTTCATGGATGGCTTCTCAAGATACAATCAGATCATTATGGCAGTAATCAATAAGCTGAAAATGTCCTTCACTACTGAATGGGGTATCTATTGCTACTCGGTCATGCCATTTGGGTTGAAGAATACGAGGGCTACTTATTAAAAGATGGCTACCACTTTATTGCACGACATGATCTATAAAGAGATAGAGGTATATATGGATGATATGATAGTAAATTCCTTAACTAGAGATGGGCACTTTAAGGCCCTAGACAAGTTCTTAACGAGGGTTGAAAAGTACAACCTCAGACTAAACCCAAAGAAGTGTGTCTTTAGGGTAACATCTAAAAGTTTCTAGGACATATTATTAGTCAAAAGGGAATAAAGGTGGATCCATATAAGATTAAAGCAATAAGAGAGAAGCCTGCATCAAAAAATGAGAAACAAGTTAGGGGATTCATTAGGTGGTTGCAGTAGATTCATAGCCAAGATGACTGCCATTTGTGAGCCAATCTTTAAAATTTTAAAAAGAATTAACCTATAATCTGGGACAATAAATGTCAAGTGGCTTTTGAAGCTATCAAAAATTACTATATGAATTCCCTAGTTTTATAGCTGCCAAAGCTGGGCAAATCCTTAATTTTTTATCTGACAACTGAGAAGGATGTAATAAGTGTGATGCTAGCTCAAGAAGGTGAAGAAAAAGTTAAGCATGCTATGTATTACATGAGTAAGAAACTTTTATAGTATGAAGCCAACTATAGTCTAGTAAAGAAGACATGTTTGACTGTGATTTGGGCAACCAAAGAGCTTCGACATTAGTTCCAATCTTATAGGGTTTAAGAGGTTTCTAAGCACGACCCCCTTAGATATCTCCAGTAGACTCTGTCACTTATAGGAAAGTTAGCCAGATGGCTGGTCCTACTTACTAAGTTTAATATAGACTACATGACAAAGAAAGTAGTAAAAGGAAAAGCAGTAGCAGACTTCTTGGCTCAAAGTTTGGAAGACGATGAATAGGAATGGGAATTGTAATTTCCAGATGAACGTCTAGAGGTAATAGAGGTCCAAGGATGGAAAACATACTTTGATGGGTTGGTTAATAATAAAGGGGCAGACATTGATGTAATGCTAATCATAATAGAAGGAGAGATGATCCCGATAGCAAAAAGGTTAGAATTTGAAGTGACCAATAATCAAGCAAAATATAAAGCCTGCATTTTTAGGGTTGGAAGCACTTTAAAATGTGGGGAAGAGAAAGTCACAATATATGGATACTTTATGCTAGCAATTACATAGATTTCTAATAAATGGGAAGTGAGAAAAGATAAACTAAGATTATATTGTGATTACTCGGCCACTGTTCTGTTATCTTTCACTCAATGCAGATTTGTATATTTGCCATAGGAGGAGAATCAGATGGTAGATGCTTTAGCCATGTTGGCTTCAACATGGGAAAGAGGAAAATAAATAGAAGTCAAACCCCTTATTCTTGTGAAGTCTCAAACCCCTTATTATGAAGAGATAAGAGTAATGCCAGTCGACCCTGCAGAAAAGTCCTGGTTTCATGATTTACAGCAATATTTATAAATAGGACAAGAAATACTTTCTGTGAAGTCTCACTAGGGAGAAAATCTTAAAAGAGACGGTCTAGGCAAAAGTTAGAGACAAAAATAAAGGAATAAAAAGGGTTCTGTTGGATTGAAAACCTTAAAAGAGGCAGTCCAAGCAAAAATTAAGGATATATAAAAGGAGAGAGAGTGAGAGGAAAAAATAGTTAATTGGAAAACTTATAAGGGTGAGCCAATTAACAACATAAGATATGTCAAAAGCAAAATATATAGTCATCTTGTGCTTAAATTAAATGGAATGGATTGCCTTAATTACTGTTGAACATTGTATTAAATGTTTATTACAAACTGTTTAACTAAAGAGGGAAATCCCATTCAATAAAAAGCAAAATGATGATTAAACTTCATAAACTACTTTTGCTTTCTTTTCTTCATAAACTACTTTTGCTTTCCTTTCTTTATAAACTACTTTTACTTTCCTTTCTTCTGTTAAACACTTTGAGCACTTAATGTTTGCAACTCTCTTGTTCTTTTATTTTTCATAAACTCATCCTTCCTTGTTTATTGTAACCTTGTACTAATCATTGGTGGACTGGTCTCTGTTGTAGTTAATGTGTCTTTGAATAATTTTGTGAGGCCAAGTTGCAACCAAGTTGTCCAAAAAGTTATGAGAAAAGGGCCCTGGATCGAACTCATGCACTAGTCCCATAATTAGTTATTTTTATCCATACTATTGGCAAAGACGGGCAAGATTGTAGAAAGTGGCAAAATGAATACCAGCTATAAGGACACAGTGGGTATAGGATTGAACGGTCATGTGCTGCAGCCTCCACCATGGACATATCTTTATGGTATGGGATGAAGTCTTCTCCTCCACATGCTCCAAAAGTCTTCTAGCATGGGATGGAGTCTTCTGGTATGGCAATGCTTTGCTTTGTAATGTGCAACATCTTTGGGAGGCTCAAGTAATCTCAACTTTTTAAGAAACTGTGCCTGACAGGGGTAAATGAGTGAAATGACAGAAGCAGAAAATAAAGAAAAGATGAGAAAAGCTTACCTCTAGCAGTAATGGATTTCCAGAGAATTGCTTAGTTTCTAGGAAGTTTTCTAGTCTAATGATGGTTTCTGCCATAATAAGGGGAAAAAGATTGAGTCCAGCTTCTACTTGATTTAGGATGTGGAGAACTTTTGAATCATAGTTGCCAAAAGGAGAAATAAGTAAGAATTGTGCATATAGACAAAAAGCCATCATTCAAGGCCAATAAACCTTATTATTGTCCATAGCTGTAACAACCTTGAGGAAGGATTCTATCAAAACTTTAGAATTGAAGATATGGTGTAGGGAAGACTGAGGGGAAAGATTGAACAACCTAGTCATTTTATATTGAACAGAGTGTAAATCTAGAATTCCATTATGAGAGATTGCAATTTGATAAGTAGAATCCAGTTGACAACCCAAGATAGCTTCGAATTCCTTTGGCAGGGGGCATATCTCTAGTGTGTTAAATTAGAAGACATGTTTTCTTGGATCCCAGAATTGAGCCACATCATAGAGAAAGGGAAAGTATATCTTTCTAGCATATAAAGACCTGAAGACTGACAAATGAGAGGGCCCTAATTTTGCCAATAATTCACCGTTTAAGGTTTTCAAGACCAGTTGTATTTATTTAAGGCTTCTCTAGATCATGTTTTGGGATTTTGGAGCTGTTTGGAGAGAGAAAATAAGGGGTGGCTGTATGGTTGGGAGTAAATATAGTTGATCTTATAAATGGAGTTAGGGATTCAGAAAGGAATTTATAGATCAGGCGCTAAGGCATTTGCCTCTTCGATTAGGTGGCACCTCATCATAAAGAGGCATTTCAATATCACCTCTTCATAAAGAGGTGATAATCTCTTTAACAATCAGGGGCATATTTTAGTTGTATTATTCTGATTAGTTCTTCTTATTTCATTTCATTAATGGAAAGTCTATATGATTGAAGGATGAGTTTGTGCAAGATTGTATTAGAATGATCAAAGTTCCTCATTGAAATAAGTTTGAATGTTTGAACATCCAGACAAATATAAACACAAATATCCAAAATGATATCAAAATAATTTTGCATCATCGGAATCAAAAAATCAAAAAAGGAAGCCTAAATCCTAATTTATGAAGCCTTTGACTCGGTTGTCACGACCCAAAATAGGGGCCATGACCGGCGCTAGGGAACGAGAATTCTTTCGAATCCGGAACCCGTAGCAAGCCTAAAAAATAAAATAAAACATGCAATAACAACAATAACTGTAATATATATATACAGCGAAAATAAAAATCATAAATATAATAATAACATTCTCATCACTGGATTTAAATCAAATCTCATCTCATCGCATATATATAAAATCTTTCAGTACAAATCCAGTTTCAATATAATACATCTCTTTAAATAAAATACATGAAATCTCACACTTTAATTCACAACTACTACAGTGTCTAGATTATAAAAATAAGACTCAAGTAAATAATTTACACAAAGAAGCTGGGGCGGAAGAAATCCGGCGTATCGACCTGCTACTGAGGTCTAAAGATGTTGACTCTCCTGAAAAATAGTCAACGGAGGGGAGTCAGACCTCACTGAGTGAATTACTATAATATATATACATACACAC
>CANTUR010000731.1:600000-909433 GCA_947683625.1 Mallotus nudiflorus | reverse complement strand
CCTTTCTTTGTTTCTCTCGGTGCCGGAATTAGGGAGGAAAATCGATGACCTTTTCAATGAGTTTTCGGCCATTCTTGGGCTTGAATCGAAGCTCTCGACCCAGACTTCGATAATTCTTGATCAATTTTGAAAAATTTAACTGGTAACAACTCCAATTTCACAAAATTTAAATTTGGGTATTTTTATTTAATTATGAAATTGAAGCTTAATTTGATTTTATTTGATGTTGGTTATTTAGGACTAATTATTGTATGCATTTTAAGGTTTCCAACCATTATTTTTGTGAATTTTTAGAAAATTTTTGAATTTCCAAGGTCTTGGGGGTTACTGTTCACGACACTATTCCCGAGCCAAAAAATTTTACATTTTTAATAAATTCTACTAGTTATTTTAAGCAAGTTTTGTTAAGGAAGTTTATTAAAATTATGTACCCGAATTTTTATTACAAATTTTGGAATATTTATGTCAAAAGTGAATTTTTGAGAAAATTAGTATAAATTTGTAAATTTTATGTTTTAATTGAAATTATAGTGAATTATGATGTTTTGGGTAATTTTGAGTAATAAATAATATTAAAATATTTTTTATGAATTTATTCCTATTTTTAGCTAATTATGAGTTATTATCGAAATAATATTTAAATAAAATAGTATTTATGATTTTTATGATTTAAATGAGTTTTTGGTTGCTTAATTATATAATTGAATAATTTAATTAATTTTTGATAATTAAATGCTATTTAATTTCAAAAATTTGAATAAGGACCTTTATAGCATAAATTGATTTTAATGTGAATTTTATTAACTATTGTATAAATAATTCCCTTTTATGCTTTATTGTATAAATAAAATTAATTTTGATATTTAAATGGAATTTTTACTGAATTATATTGTGAATTATAAAATTGGTTCTCAATTGAACATAAAGTGTAGTTCAGAGGTCCGGCCCAAGATTTGGAGTTGTTGTAGTTATTTGAAGTGTTTTTCTGTGCAAGGTTGACCCTATTTTCATAGCGAAATGTCTATTTTACAGAGAAAACTCTACTAAATTTTTAGGAGATTTCTTATAAAATGTGATATCGGGTCTATTTTAGTAGAGTCGTATTTAATTGAGTCTTTTCTTAGAAATCTAGAATTTATAGAAATTTTGGTTTTAATTTCCTTTTATTTATTTCTTTTTTTTAGTCATGCCTCCAGTCGAGTCAATAGATCAAGCACGACTGCACAGAGGAGTGTATTCCACCTGTTAGTTAATAATTGAACTATATATATATATATAAGAGAATTTATTAAAGAATTTTTATTATTATAAGAATATCTATTTAAATTAAATTCTCCTATTATTATTATAATTATATTAGCATGTTTATATTAAATTTTCACATAATTAGTAAATTTTATTTTATTGTAATCTTTCTTGTTTATTTATATTTATTTATTTTTAAAATAAATTACAATAGAACGGACTACTTGATGAGTTTCACTAGAACTGTGTGCGCACCGGTAGAGTTGAGAGTGAGTGGTGAATGTATGTGGCTCGGTGATGCTTTGCTCTCAGGAACTGCCAGTAAATATCGGTTTAAGTGAATTGACTGTGGCTGGTAGCTCAATTGATGTTTTGCTCTCGGGAACCAGCAATCTTTGAATTATAAAAGAGCTGAAAGACTATTAGATTTGTGAACTAGAGTTCTACCTAATTTTCTTATAAAATGATTTAAGAAAGCTAATTATATTTTATATAGTATTTAATGAGTTTTAATTACCTCATTTCGGTAAAAGATAATTTCAATAAAATTAAATAGTTTAAATTATAAATTATAATTTTTTTATTTTCATAAACATATTTTAAAGGAGATTTTTATATAATATACATTTCTTTTATTAACTTACCTAGTGAGGTCTGACTTCCCTCAATTATTTTCAGGATCTCGAGAGTCACCTTTCGGTCAACCTACCTTACGCCGAATTTCTTATTCTCCGATTGTTTTATATAGGTTTATTTGAGATATATTATCATTATGTATGTATTTTAAATCGAAAATATCGTAGTAGTAGGAATGGTTAAATATTATGTTGTATTTTATCAATTGTCGTATGTATTAAAAATTTGTACTAAAAATTATTATTATTATATATATATTTTCTAAGATTGTTTTGAATATTAATTTATATGTGCTATTTATCTTTATTTAAATATTTCATTTTATTATTATCTATATTTTATTGAAATTTTTCTTAAGGCTTACCATGGGTTTCGGGTACTTTATATATTCTCATTTTCTAGTACCAATCACGTGCCCCTTTTTGGGTTCAAGTCATGACAAAGTTAGTATCAGAGTTTTGACTCATTTTAATATGTGTTTACGGTCGTCAATGTCTATTTTTCATAAACTATTGCGGTAATAGGTTGATAATTGTTATTTGTTGTCTTCCTTGTTTCTTGCATTTTACGCTTATGTAGTATTTTTGTCTTGTCCTGAATTCATTTGTGTCTCTTTTTAGAATGAGACAAGCACAAACTACTCCTGCTGCGGAAGCAGCTTTTGAAGAGAATGACGATGAGCAGTCTGTTCAAGATGAGATTCTTCCTCCCACTCCTCGATGCAGAGTCAGAGGCAGAGGCAGGGGTTGAGCTAGAGCAGTAGCAGCTCAGAAGCAGGAACAACCGCAGGTAAGGCCTGAAGTTCCAATAAAGGATCCTGTAGCCTTTACAGTAGGTATAACAAGAATTAATCAAGGCTTGGTAGCTCTTAACCAAGCAATACCCCTGGTACAGTAGATGCTTCAGCAGAGGACTCAAGGGATAACAGATGTTGATGCCACCCTACTGTTCTCTAGAGTTAGGCGAGTTTCTTTCAATGGTACATGTGATGCTCTAGATTTCATAAATACTATTAAGGCCAAAACTAGGATAGGATACACAAAGTACTAACAGATTATGATAGTGGAGTTATTTATGTCAGCAACAACTCAAGACTAGTTCATACAGTCCATCCAGCCCTTCATGACTACGATGACCTAGTTGGATTTTAAAGAGAGGTTTATGAGGTTTTTCTGCTCAGCATCGATAAGAGAGAACTACAGATGGTAGTTGCTGAACATTGCCAAGAGAGATCGATCAGTTAAAGACTACATTCGAGAGTTCTTCAGACTATCACGTCATGCTACGGATGTGATGTAGGATGAGATAAGAGCAGTGGAGCTCTATGTGACTGGGTTAGGCCCAGCTTATTTTGGCATCTAGACAGAGGGTCGCAGCCTTGAGAGTGTGGTTGAGGAGGCCAGACAGCTTGAGTGGAGACATATCCTATATGGCATCATACCGAATCCTTATAAGAGTGGTAGTAGCATATTAGCTCAGGGGGTTCAACAGCTTTTTTTCTATATAGGTAGCACGAGTCCTCAGTTAGGGGGTACTTCTTAGCAGAGTAAAAAATTTAGATCATATCAGACTAGTAGGCATAGTTATGCTTAGAGACGTAGGAGTGGCAAAATTGTTAAATTTAGTGTTAGTGCTAGTAGCAGCAGCAATGGTCAAAGCTCCGGACATAGCAGTTCAAGATCTGGGGCTAGTGCATGTGCCATTTATGGGAGAGTGCATCAGGGTTCGGATCACTTATCGCCAGGAGTATATTTTCGGTATGGACGGTTTAGGCATTTCGCTAGGTATTGTCCTAATTATGGGTTCCAACCATCATATGCTCAGGGATCTTCTTCATCAGTCAATCAATTGTATCTACAGGTGCATCAGCAGTATCAGGCACTTATGTATCCTCAGTAGCAACCGACTTAGTACCCGAGCCAGTAAAGCAGAGGTTTTGTAAGTAGAGCTAGGGATAGAGGATATGCACAGTCGTCCACTTCATAGTAAGCATGTTGTGGTTAAGCCAAAGTCTTCACTTTAACTCCTCAAGATGTTATGACAGGTATTCTCTCAGTATGCTACTTTAAGGCTAGAGTCTTGTTTGATCCAAGTGCTTTGCACTCTTTTATATCTCATGCGTTTGCTTTTAGAATAGCATGTCAACCTTTTAAGATGTTGATTCTCTTATCTGTAGCACTTCCATTTAGTGATGAGTTAGAGACATATGTGTTCTTTCCATCTTATCCAGTGTTGGTGGAGGGTAGAGAGTTGCTAGCAAATTTGGTTTTGCTGGATGTAATTAACTTTGATGTAATTCTAGGGATGGATTAGTTGGCATAGCATTATGCCACAATTGATTGTCGAGAGAAGGAGGTAATTTTCATAATTCCATCTGATGAGGAATTCAGATTCCAAGGTGACAAGTTTAGAATTGGTGCAGATTACTTCTGAGAAGGTTTCCATTATTTAGCAATGTTTAAGGATAGCCTTCAGTAGGCAAAAGAGCTATGCAGACCTAAAGAGGAAGAATATGTCCTTTTCCATTAGAGACATGGTGTTCCTGAAGGTGTCTCCAATGAAGGGGGTTATGAGGTTTGATAAGAAAAGAAAATTAGCCCTGAGGTACATTTGGTCATTCAAGATACGTTCAAAGGTTGGCTTATAAATTGGTGTTGCCACCTGAATTATCTCAGATTCACCTGATATTCCATATTTCTATATTGAGGAAATATGTTCTTGATCCTTCTTACGTTCTTCATATTAGTATAAGGTATGCCCTAGTGGCATTCTTATAATTATTTAAACATTGTATATAATCCCTGTGGCAATAAAATATTCTTTTAAATAAATATGTTATTTTTTGAGTATTTATCCTTTAGTATTATGTTGAATAAATTTATTATCAAAGAGTTGATAATATGAGTTACAAATTTATTCAGTACATTTACTATAAATTATTCGTAATCGATTAATTAATATTTGGATAATATTAATTAGACTATCACCTCTGTCTATTTTTCTTGATTAGTGTGAGAAACTAATAGTAGGAGGTAGTGAATCTCATCCTACTTGATATGAGTGATCATAATAGACATGTGGATACTCATTGGATGGGTTAATCGAATAGTGACATTAGTATTGTGATTGCAAGGATATTCACATATAATCAACAATCACAATCTAGATTATAATGGTGCATATAGTCCTTTGACTTGAGGTGGCGTAGTCATCCACATTTCTGTGGTTAGAGTTTGTTACCGCTGACATACTTGTGTTAATCATTACATGGGTATATGGCATGTAGTGGCTCTAATTAGTTAAATGTAGGGATGAATGTTTAACCAAGATGGGATTCATTACCTGGTGTGAAACGGCATAGATCCTATGCTATCTAAGTTTATTCTTGATGAATAAATTTCTAGCCAGGATAAATACAACACAGTCTGAAAAAGAGTTTCAGTACTAGAAAGATTTATAGTATTTATTGTATTTTATCAAGAATTAAAACTTAAGATGAGGTCATATAATAAAACTATTAGAGTTTGATAATACCTTGACTCTAGGCTATATTAGGATCTTTAATGAAAGGAATTTAGTGCACGATAATTATGATCAGGTTCATGTGAATCATAATATGCATTCATTTCTAATTGGGTAGCTGTGATATCAATACTAGGGATCACTCACAGCTTATGAGAACTAAATTTGAATAATTGGGATTTTCACATTTAGAATTAAAAAGAGTTTCAAATAATATTAAATGTTAATATTATATTTTCTCATTGTCATTTAGACATGAACCTAGTAAGTCACACCTAATAGAGTTTTATTTATTCACTATAGTATTAATCTAATTATTGATTAAAAGAGTTTAATCAATTAATCAAGATTAATAGAATTAGATTTATGTTTTGAACAATGATTCTAGTATATCATGAAATCTAATTCAAATAAGAGTATTATTTATTAATTAATATTGGATATTAATTAATATATATTAAATTAATATATATATATATATGTTGTTATTTATTTATGGACTTATATTAATGGTCCAAATTGGTTTGGACATAGGCCAAAATTTATTTTGAACCAAAGATTAATTAAAGTCCATATTTATGTATATGTAAAATTTAATATGTAAAATAATACATTTGATGTATACTTTACATACAAATTTATACATTAATATGTGTAGGTGTCAAGCTCAATTATTGAATAAATAACAACATATATATATATATATATATATATATATATATATATATATGTTGTTATTTATTTATGGACTTATATTAATGGTCCAAATTGGTTTGGACATAGGCCAAAATTTATTTTGAATCAAAGATTAATTAAAGTCCATATTTATGTATATGTAAAATTTAATATGTAAAATAATACATTTGATGTATACTTTACATACAAATTTATACATTAATATGTGTAGGTGTCAAGCTCAATTATTGAATTAAGCAAGGTGGCATATTAATTAAGTGGATATTTCTAAAGTATGCCTAAGGTGTCATTTTTAATCATTTGGATGGTTAGGTGTATACCTAAGGTGGCATACTTAATAATCACTTAATTAATTAATGCCTACTTTTCTTTAGTGAAAAATTACTACACATATATCTTTTGATATATCTAAGGCAAGTCAAGTGACTTGGTAAGAGAAGGGAGAGAAAAAATAATGCTTAAGTGAGTTTTTGCTTAAAGAGTTAAGAAAAATCACTAAGTAATTTTGGTTATGATAAGATCATAAACCAAAAATAAACACAACATATACTAAACATATACTCTATACTTGTGCTCTTAATTAGATTAGTACAAGTTACTAAGTTTAATTAACACAAGTAAGTGATAGATAAGGCTTTGATATTTCAAACTAGAGGCCTTACATTTAGAGGGCTAAGCATTTGATTCAAGGAATTGAACAAAAGGAATACTAAGCTCTACAACAAGTAAGTTTACAAACTTATAATTAATTAATTATTTGTTTGTATATTGCTTAATTTATTTAGTTGTGTATTTCAATGCAATTTGAATCCTGGGCAAATGAAATTCTTCATTTTATGAAAGGTTATGATGAGCAAATTTTTAAAATTTACTCTATTTAGACTTGTGCTTACAACACATGTATTATATATAAATACCATAACTGATTTCTAACACTTTAGCCTCAGACAGTGGAGTTCAGTGAAGATCTGTCGTATGAGGAATATCCTATGGCAATTATAAATAGTCAAGTTCGTTAGCTTCGCACCAAGGAGATCTCGATGGTGAAGGTGTTATAAAGCAACCACAAAGCAGAGGATTGCACGTGGGAGACAGAGGCAGTGATGCAGGTGGCTTATCCCTATTTTTTCCATTAAGATTTTGTATTTTATTT
The DNA here is from genome assembly GCA_947683625.1 of Mallotus nudiflorus. Taxonomy (NCBI): domain Eukaryota; kingdom Viridiplantae; phylum Streptophyta; class Magnoliopsida; order Malpighiales; family Euphorbiaceae; genus Mallotus; species Mallotus nudiflorus. The sequence goes on along the minus strand of CANTUR010000731.1, from coordinate 902,181 downwards.
GGATGAATTTTTTTTAGGAGGGGAGAATGTAAAGACCTAAATTTTCATGAATTAAATTAAGAAATTAATTTTCAAGATATACAGAGTTTTCTGGGCGTTCTTAGACTTGAATCGAAGCTCTCGACCAGTGCTTCAATAATCCTCAATCAATTTCGAAAAATTTAACCGGTAACAACTCCAATTTCACAAAATTTAAATTTGGATATTTTTATTTAATTATGAAATTGAAGCTTAATTTTATTTTATTTGATGTTGGTTATTTAGGACTGATTATTGTATGCATTGTAAGGTTTTCAAAAATTATTGTTGTGAATTTTTAGAAATTTTTCCAATTTTTTGGGTCTCAGATAACTATTCATGACACAATTCCCAAGCTGAAAAAATTTTACATTTTTAAAAAATTCTAATAGTTATTTTAAGAAAGTTTCGTTAAGGAAATTTATTAAAATTATGTACCAAATTTTTATTACAAATTTTGAAATATTTATGTCAGAAATGAATTTTTGAGAAAATTAGTATAAATTGGTAAATTTTATGTTTTAATTGAAATTATAGTGAATTATGATGTTTTGGGTAATTTTTGAGTAATAAATATATTAAAATAATTTTTATGAATTTATTCATATTTTTAACTAATTATGAGTAATTATCAAAATAATATTTGAATAAAATAGTATTTATGATTTTTATGATTTAGATGAGTTTTTGGTTGCTTAATTAAATAATTGAATAATTTAATTAATTTTTGATAATTAAATGCTATTTAATTTCAAAAATTTGAATAAGGACCTTTATAGCATAAATTGATTTTAATGTGAATTTTATTAATTATTTTATAAATAAATGCCTTTTGTGCTTTACTATGTAAAAAAATTAATTTTGATATTTAAATGGAATTTTTATTAAATTATATTGTGAATTGTGAAATTAGTTATCGGTTGGACATAAAGTATAGTTCGGGAGTTTAATCTGAGATTTGGAGTTATCATGGTTATTTGAAATATTTTTTTGTGCGGGATTAACTTTACTTTTATAGAGAGATGTCTATTTTACAGAGGAAACTCTACTAAATTTTTAATAGATTTCTCGTAAAATATAATATCGGGTCTATTTTAGCAGAGTCGTATTTAATTGAGTCTTTTTTTAGAAATCTATAATTTATATAGTATTTAATGAGTTTTAATTACCTCATTTTTGTAAAAGAAGATTTCAATAAAATTAAATAGTTTAAATTATAAATTATAAATTTTTTATTTTCATAAATATATTTTAAAGGAGATTTTTATACTATATATATTTCTTTTATTAACTTACTCAGTGAGGTCTGACTCTCCTCAATTATTTTTCAGGATCTCGGGAGTTACTTGTTAGTCAACTTACCTCATGCCGGATTTCTTTTTCTCCGGCTGTTTTATGTAGGTTTATTTAAGATATATTATCTTTATGTATTTATTTTAAATTTAAAATACCGCAATAATAGAAATGATTAAATATTATGTTGTATTTTATGAATTATCGTATGTATTAAAAATTTGTTCTAAAGATTATTATTATTATTATTATTATTATTATTATTATTATTATTATCATCATCTAAGATTGTTTTGGATATTAATTCATTTGTGTTATTTATCTTTATTTAAATATTTCATTTTATTATTGTTTATATTTTATTGAAATTTTTTTTAAGACTTATTATAGATTTCAGGTATTTTATATATTTCTATTCTATAGTGCCGATCACGTACCTCTTTTTAGGTTCGGGTCGTGACGTTTTATCATTTAAAATCTCTTGATTATTAATTAACTAAAGATTGTTTTCTTTATTCTTAAAAAGCTTTATCTTTCTTATGAGACCTTCCAGCTTAAATTTTTGAATTAGTCAAAACCATTAGGATGTTGAGGCATAAAAAAAAAAAAGATTTTTTACATAAATATATCAAAAACCAAAAAAACTTTGAAAGCTAACCTTTTTCTTTCAAATATAGACTACTCATTTTATCACTCTTATTTTTAAGATTATCTTTTTTTTTTTAGCATTTTTTCTCTTTTTACTATTTTTTTCTAACATTTTCCTTTTTACTGATTTTTTTTCAAACTTTCTTTCCTTTTTTCTTTGTACTTTTTTTTCAACGTTTTGTTTGTTCTTTTTTTTGTTCAATATTTTTTTGCTTTATATTGTATTCATCTATTTTTTTTTTCTACTGTCTTCCTTTTTTTTCTCAATTTTTTTTGTTAATCATTTTTTTTCAATTTTTGTGGTATTATCTTTATTTTTTTTATTCTCAATATTTTCTATTTTTTTTGCTCAATATTTTTTTTATCTTAAATTTAATTTTTTAAATTGAATAATTATGAACAAAACATATTTCAATTGTTGTTAAATCAAGCAATAAATATTTTCAAATATTGTAACAAAAATATATAAACAAAATTTTCTCATTTTATATTCTTAAAAAATAAGGATTTTATTTTATTTTATTACTTTAATTTGTTCATTAAAATGTCTAATAATGTTTTAAAAAAAATTGATATTTATTAATCATTAATATGTAATAAGTTTACGATTCTTATGATGTATTTAGAATATCAAAAAAACCAAAAAAATAAAAAAAATCAACGAACAAAAATAACTAAAAATAACAATTGAAATAACAAAACAACAAAAATCAACAAAATTTTACAGTTATTAATTGTTGTTAGTTTTGTTGATTGACAGTTGTTGATTTTTTTTGTTTAGTTTTTTTAATTATTTTTCATTATTAATAATAAAATTTTACTTTTATTAGTATTAATGATAAAAAAAATAAATTTTTTGACATATTTCATAATTTTTTTATTGTTATTTTTTATTTTTAACAAAAATCAACAAATATAAACAAACAGAAACAACAAAAATAATTGAAAACAACAACTAAAACAATAAAAATCAAGAAAAACAACATAAAATTGTAGTTATTGATTTTTGTTGTTATTTGTTTTTTTTTCATCATTGATAATAAAATTAAGACGGTAAATGTAATTTTTACTTTTATTAGTATCAATAATAAAAATAATTTTTTTATATATTTCATAATTTTTTATTATTTTTATTGAAAAATAATTATTAAATACTATAGGTAATTTTTACTTTAATTAGTTTAATTTTAAAATTCTAAATAATTATGAAAAATATTATTGAAGACTATGGGTAATTTTTAGTTTAATTAGTTTAATTTTATATTTTAAATAATAGCAAATTTCAAAATTAAAAAAATTGTTATTTTAAATATAAATTAAATTATTTAAAATATATAAAATAAACTTAAATTAAAAAAGATGAATTCAAAATAATAAAAGAATTAAAAAGAAAAAAAGAAAAATGCCGAAGATATATTTATTAACCGTTTTCAATAATGTACCAAAATGAGGCTATAAATGAAAGTACGGAAAATAAATCTGAAAGAGAAAAATTGGGCAGGCCACGAATGATAACAAGGTTCGACTTGGCCCATATGTGTAATTATTTCTCAAAAAAGGCGTTTTTTTTTTTCTATTGTTGAGCAAATATATTTTTTTTCCCGAAAATAGGGGAAAATTAAGACAATAAGGCCCAACGTAGAAAACCCAATAGCCTAACATAAAGCAAAATCAAACAAAATAAAGCCCGCCCAACCCAACTTCTTACAGAGACTAACCAGGCCTAATATCTTTCTTCTTCTTTATTTTTTTTTTAAAAAAGGCTTTAATTTTTTTATAGTTCTTAACAAAAATTAATAACTATTTTTAAAAATTAAAAATTGGGAAAATATATATTTAAATCAAAACTTCCAAAAAATTAAATTAAAAATGTAATTTATTTTTAATTAAACAATATTTTAAAATACATAATTTTTTTTTATTCTAAAACCTTTATATATTATTTTGTACATAAAAGGGGATTAACATGTTGTTCAATTTGTTTATAGATGAGTGAATGAAGTAGGGCTGGGCTCCTCAAGGGGCATAGGTGAGGTGATGCTTCAGTGTATTAGACCCACTGCTATGTTATGAATCAAGGTTCGCTGGATATGTGTGTGACATGCAGCTTCCAATTTTCCATTTTCTGTACTATTTCACCAAATTGACAAGCCATTAGTTGACTATGGGACCATTTTAATTTGTTCATTGAGTAGTATTCTCTCTTTTTTTTTTTTTTTTAATAGTAGAGACAGACCAAATAATTGTTACAAATTTAGTTGGCTTATCCTTATCCCTCAATTTGGAAGATCACTCTATTCCAGTCCCCACCACTTCAATATCAGTATATTGATAGCAGAACTGTCAAGGGACGCATGTGTTGTAATAGTTTGGAATTTATTTTTGGAGCTTTTGTTTATTAGACTTTGATTTTCAGTTTTTTTTTTTTTTAAGAAAAAACTATAAAAAAAATATACAGAGAAACAAAAGAATTTTTTCAGAATTAAGATTTTTGAGCATTGAATTATAATATAAAAACTAGCTAAACTGAATCAAAACCCGTTATATTCAACTGTAGTTCAGTTATCACTTGCCGCCTGAAAAGCAAACTGTTACAAATGAAGTCAGTCAAGGAGCAAGATGGTTAGATAAAATAGAAGACGAGGTCAAGCTGTCGGCAGAATATAGCACCCTCTTGTTTCTATTTTAAAAACATTTTTATTCTATTATAATTTTAGTGAGCAATTCAGTTCTGTTGCAAATTTTTAAAATTAATATATATATATAATTAAACTGTAGTTTTAATTTATTAAAATTATTTAATCAATTTTTTTCAAAATGTATATTAGTTATAATTCATGCAAAAAACATATTCATGATTAGTTATTTTTAATTTTGCTGACCCGTTATAAATATTCAAGTTATTTTTGAAATAATTTTAATTTGAAATATAAATGAAAGAAATACTATTTCAATAGGGGCATAAAACCAAAGTGAAAGTGACGATGTAATAATGTAGTGTTGAAAGGCATATTCATGATAACCATAAGGTATGCTGGTGGTTCTGATGGCAACTTTGATATTAGAAATGCTGGTTTGGACTCCTACACCATGCCAGTGTTTTTGGATAGCGTGGGCCTAACATTTCTGAGGTTTTCAACCATTTAACTTGCTCAAGGATTGCTTTCACCCACCTTTCTTGTCCTCTTTGCATCAGTTTTCACCCAAAGTCCTCCTTTTGAAGACAACACTATTATTCTATGTCTTAAAGATCTCCATCCTCTTTTTCAAGACAATACAATTATTCATATCATTCAAAATCATCACAACAATTTTATATATTATTATATTATTATAAATTGACTATAATATTATATAGAACATATATATATATATATATAAGTTAATAATATAATTATTCATATCATTCGGAACGATCACTACAATTTCATATATTATTATATTATTACAAATTGATTGCAGTATTGTAGAAAATATATGTATACAGAAGTTCTAGTAGAGGATGGGACGTAGAAGTCAAAGGATCTCCAACTTTACCAATTAGATTGGCGATTTTTTTTAATACTAATAAATTAAATATTTTATTTTATTTTTTACTCTTTATCCTCTATTTTTTTTAAATATTATTCTATGTCTTAAAGATCTCTATTACACTTTCTTCACCTTATTTATGTCTAAATTAGGCATGTCATTAGAACTACTAGATTAAATTATACATATAATTAAACTATCGAAAATTATTCAAATTTATATATATATATATATATACACACACACAAAAGTCTATAATAACATTTATACTATCAAAAACAATATCATAATAATGGAAATTTATAAGGATAAATTGCAATTTTTTTCGTTTAATTGACAGTACATTTTATATGTATTGAAATTTTAATTTATAGGTGATCGGAAATTTAACTCATCTAACTACTCAACATTGGACAGGATAACTTAAGGTTAGAATTTAGTGGAAAAAAAAAAAAAGAAAAAGAAAAAAAGAAAGATAGGAAAAAAGCCAAAAACATGAACATCAGAAATCTCGACAACAATTGCTATAAAAAAAAAAAAAAACAATTTCCACGTTTTCTGATGAACCCACCACTCAATCAGATAATTTTTTTTAATTAAATTTGATGAGATTTCATTCAGTTTATTTGTACATGACGTTTTACCAAATAAAGAGGTACGATAGAGTCAATCGAATCTGGCTATTTCTTTAACCATTCGCCAATTTTAATTTATCAACATCATGATCATGAACTCATAATTCCATTTGATACGCATCACTTATCAACAAAATAATATTTAAATTTTCAACAAAAAAATTATTTAAAATGGATAGAACTTTCACTATATTGGGATTCAACTTAAATATAACTAATTTATTATGTCAAAATGTAAAAAGTAAGATATTTTGGATTGTTTTTGGAAAAAAAAAACAAAAAATCACTCAAAAGCAGAAGAAACAATAAAAGAAGAAGAAAAAACCATGGGAGGCGTAATAGAGAAGAAGAAGCAGAAGTAGATACGAAATTAGATAACATGGGAATTGAGAGGAACCAAATATTAATCTGTTAATTTTTTTAAAATTAGTTTATTATAGTGTTTTTTTTTTTATGAACTACAGGATTCAGAATTTATTAAACGTTGATTAATTCGGTTAGATCCGAGTATGATTATAAATACAATAAAATTTTTTTAACAATTATTCAATATAATTATATATATTAAAATTTAAAATTAAGTAAAAATAATTTCATACTTATTGATTCTAATAATTGTTGGTATTACATTGAGTATTTTTATGTGAGCTGACTGTGGTTAGAACAAAAAACAAATCGTCAGGTAGGCTATCACAGTTAACTACTCATCACTCGATAATACCAACAAGCATAAGTCCGAAATTAGACACAGTGACATGATCTGGCTTTGTTTTGTGGCTCTCAAAAGCGTAGGATTTTTTGTGGAGCTCAATGCAAGATTAACAAGTCCCCTCTTTTTTTTTTTTTTTTTCAATAATTTTTAACAATTAAAATTTCACTGTTATATCAATTTGACTTAAAAAAATTTGTGGTCCATCATTTATAATTCAAATAATGAATATTGTAAGGTGAGATTATGAGTTCAATTATTTACTTCATCTTTAATTCTCAATTGTTAAAAAAAATTATGAATATCTTATTTTGTTAATTATGTACATAATTATTAATTGACAGATTAAAATTATTACTATAATTAAAATAGTGAAAGGGTTTATTTATTTATTTTGGTTAAAGTCTGAAAATTTTATTATTATTATTATTATTATTATTATTTGGTATTAATGATATTTTTCAAATCATATATTACATTTACTCAAAAACAAATTGATAAAGAAAATTTTCAAAAAACACTTGGAGAAATAATTCAATAAATATATGATTTTTAATTGTATTAACAAAATTGTAAATATGGAAATGAAAAATGCGTGAACATTCTCTAGTCTCTGCTTACATATATATATATACATTGTACTCTTACTAATTGTACAACTCATTAACAAAATACTAACCAATAATATCCAATGAGAAATGGACACATCATCATAAATTAGTTGATAACTAATGTGCTAATAAAGAGTTATCGTTCAGTTGCTACTGGTGATCATCTTTAAACTTGATTTGCTTGGTTAGCTACTGTTGGAACTCTTAGTTAATAGCCCCCCTCAAGGTGGAGTGTATAGGTTTTGTACATCCAACTTGAGAATAGAACGACGAAAAGGTGCAGAAGACAAAGGCTTTGTGAAGCAATCCATAAGCTGATGATGGTGCGGATCGGAAGAAGACGGACCAAACTTTCTTGAACCTTTTGACAAACAAGATGACAACTTATTTTGATATGTTTAGTGCGCTTGTGGAAGACTGGATTTTCTGCAATTTTAATGGAAAAATTATTATCATAATAGATTGTGGCAGGACGAGGATCAAAATGGAAATCGTGAAGTAAATATGAAAAATATTGAATTTCGCATGTGACAGCAGCTAGAGCATGATACTTTTCTTGAGCTAAAGATCGAGAAATGATATGTTGTTTCTTAGATTTCCATAAGACCAAAGCAGATCCAAGAAACACATAATACCCAGTGATTGAACGTTGAGTGTCCACATAGGAAGCCTAGTCAGAATTAGAGAAGGCTGTAACATGAAGATTATTGGTCGAAGAAAAAAAGAGCCCTTGACCAAGAGTCCCTTTGATGTAATGAAGAATGAAGTGAGCAGTTTGCAAATGAGTGGTAGTAGCCATATTGGGATAACTGTTGGACCGAAAATGAAAGGTTTAGTATAATAATAGTAAGATATAGAAGCTTATTAATCAAACGTCTATACCCTGTAACATCAGGCAATAAATCACCATCATTCTTCAAAAGTTTTAAATTGACAGGTATAGGTGTTGAAGCTTGCTTAGCTCCAAAGAATCTTGTGTGAGTAAGTAAATCCAAGGCATATGTACACTGACAAAGATTAATGCCATGAGCAGAACGTGCAACCTCAAGTCCTAAAAAAAATTGAGTGTACCAAGATCCTTTATGCGGAACTAAGCATACAGAAAATTCTTAATCTCTGCAATGCATTAAAATCATTGCTGGCCACTATGACATCATCTACGTAAACTAACAAGGCAAGAGTTAGTTAAGAAGTACACTTAAGAAAAAGTGAAGAATCTGAAGTAGCTTGATGAAAGCCTTAGGTGAGCAAAGCAAAAGTCAATTTAGCATTCCACTGATGACTTGCTTGCTTCAAGCCATATAGACTCTTGGTAAGACGACATACTTGGTTAGAATCTACAACTTGGAGACCAAAAGGTAAGACCATATACACTTTATTTAAATCCCTATGCAAAAAAGCATTATTAATGTCTAATTGGTGCTAGTGCCACTCTTTATTAGCTGCAATAGTAAGTATAGTTTGAATAGTACTCATTTTAGCAACAGGGGAAAATGTATCCAAATAGTCCACTCTGGATGTTTGCGTGAAACCCTTAGTAATGAGATGAGCTTTGTACTTTTCAATGGTACCATTTGTCAGTGATATGCACTAGGTCAATCATTTGTGATTATGTATTGACTTTCTTATTTTATTAATAAAGAGGTATTTCATTATCATTTGATTTTATGATAATTATATGAATGGTTAATTCTTACTAAGGTCATCAAGTATGTGACTTGATAGTAAAACCCTTAGATTAAAATAAGAGTTTTATTCTAATTATCTCTAGCCATTTATTCATTATATAAATATTAAAGTATTAAGGCTAGTATGATGTTGACAGATGGTTATGTTTTACTAATCATGAATATGAGATATTAAGTCAACTCATAGGTATATGATGAGAGATCATGTACTGGATTGACCCACTATGAGAATACTATATAGATTATTGTCATAAGTATTTCTCATCACAGTAATTTTATTTCGGTCCGTTGACCTTGAAATCATCATGGATTTCTACATATCTATTTTATGTTTTGACACATTCTAACATTGTCTTTAACCAGATGATTAAATAGGATTTTGTTGGATATGAAATTAGTTATGTGAGGAATGTGAGTGATTCAGAAGGAATTATCCCTCATTAATATGAGAAAGATATCTATGGGCCCCTTGATGAGATAGAATGAAGGAAAATGCATGGCCATACTGAAATGAATTGATAAAGAGTTATCATTTTCAATCTACTTGGAATCAAGTCATAATATTGAACTATATAAGGATGACATTCTATGCCTTATGTTCAATTAAAATATCATGTGATAAAGGGACGATAAAATTCACTATAATCAGGTTATGTCGGATTATTGACTTCATATGACTTGGGTAGTCATAATGTCTTACTAGAGGCCACTTATGACTTATAAGCCTAAATAGAGATTTAGGCCCACCGCCGATGTTATGTGAACCTACAGGATCACACACTTAGAACAGGTCCAAAATGAATATGGGTTTAATAAGCCCAAAATAAACTCTGTGGAAATAAATAATTAAAGTGTTTTATTTATTTAAGATAAATGTTATTTTAAATAAATAAATAAGATATTATTTCTGATTTATTTTTAATATAAAATCAGAATATAATAACTGAGAAATTACCAAAAGGTCATTGTAGGTGAAACCCTAATTTGGAGTCTATAAATATGTTATATTTTCTAAGGTTTAACTCACTTATTTTTCCTGCCTCCAAATTCGTTTTCTCTCTTCTTAGAAAATAAACATAAAGTTTTTCTTTTGTTCTTGATTTGTGAGACAATTAAGAAAGTTGCTAGCACACACTCCAATTCATTTTTGTGAAGGGCTGTTTGTGTGGATACCTATAAAGGATACATCCTTTTGGAGACATTTAGATCCGAACAACCAAAGCAAAAAGCTCGAGGTAAAGTGTCACCAGTGTGAACCTCCTCTCATCCTTCCAGAAAATCTTACATTTTTTGCATTTTGGTGAGATTATTGAAACATTAGATTTAATCAAGCTGTGTTTGTATCACGAAACCCAACAGTGGTATTAGAGCCACTTGTAATTCAATTAATTGATTTTATGTATATGTGATATATGTTAGGGTTTATGATTCATTTTTTAAAAGGGTTTTCAAAATTATCAAAAAGGGTTTTGATTTGATTTGTTTTGTGACAATTCTTAGTAATCTATTTGAAAATAGAATTAAACATTAATTTGATTAATGTTTATAATGGTTTAATGTGATTAAATTAAAAGCAGTTTTTGATTTTATGAATTCAGAATGTTGTTTCATGAAAAATGAATTCAGTATACTGTTTTACTGAAAATGAATTCTGTATGATGTTTTTATGAAAAATGAATTAAGTATAATGTTTTATTAAGGATTTGTTAATGAAACAGAAATTTTGTTTTCGAAAACCTAATCAATTAAGGATTTATACATGTTATGTATTCTATTTTGATTAATATGATTAATTGAAACAACATATTTTTTTTATGTTTTAATTAAGAAAATCGTTTTCTATTTTGATCAGGAAAATCGTTTTTGATTAAATCTGAAATAGAAATTTTATGATTATGTAGATTATGTGTTAAAGGGCAATCTATTTAAATGTTAAACAGATTATGCAGAATGAATCTATTTTATACAGATTCGTTCAAGCTGTAATTTTGATTACAAAAATTAGGGTTTTCTTAATAGATGCGTTTGTTTAAAAAAAAATTATTTTTGATCTATTTTGAACAGATTTTTCAAAATGTAAGCTGTTTACAGAAAGTGATGTCATTTTAGGCAGCAGCTGATTCAATAATATGATTACGAAAATTGGTTAGTTACTTCCTTGGCGTAAATTAGGGTTTTAAGGTGGTTGTTTTAATTGAGCATTTTTGTCTGTTTTTGAACAAATTGATTTTATAGTAATTTGATTATGAAAATTCATTAACGTTCAGAAATTTGAAAGGCAATTCACCGAAGAGTTAAGGTAAAGTGTTTACCATCGAACCCACTTACTGGCTAGTGGGACCACCACCTGAGGTGCTGCCTCCGGACACCGCTAGGGGTGCTGCCCCTAGGACCCCATAAGGGGTGCTGCCCCTTGACCCCGAAAGAATTATCACATTATTATTTTTTTTAAACATAATAATTAGATTTGCTAACTAAATAGATTATTATGTTATACATGTTTGTTGTTTAATGCATGGTGCATAACATGGCCCTTAGACCAATGTGATTGGATTTAATTTTTATGGGTTATAATTTTAAATATGGCTTGCGAGTTATTTTTATTTTATTGTATTTATTTTATTAGAATAGTGTAGAATAAATTACAACAATTTATGTAAATCAATACCCATGGTGCAATTCAAGTTGGAGGCTCAATTTGTAATTGTAATATTACCTAGGTTTGACTTTTAATCTTCATATTGGCTTATGAAAATCAACTTAGATTTGGGCCATACTATGTCACATTTATTTTAGTTGTTATGTATGTGATGCCATATGATACCATGCAATACAACATAATAATAACTAAATAAGATTAAATAAAGATGAACCCTCATTTAATATTAAGTCATTATAATGCCTCCCATAAATTCAACACTTGTCAAGCCTTAGATTATTATATATGGGCCTGCCAAAGCAGGGTGTATAAATTTATCCAGGGAAGGCAAGTTGGATAATGGTGCTATCCAAATGTTTGATATGGTTTGACTTAAACTAGGTTATCAAAATGGTTTTAGACCTAGGGCATTAGATGCGATTTTTAGCCATGACATGTGATGTCAAATCCCATACCATCCAAGAGTTACATGAGATGTAATTGATAAGAGTTATCTACCTAAATAACCATATTTTAGGCAATGAGCCAAAGCTCACTTAGAGTATGGTGAAATATGGATCTTAGGCCACTAAAATTTATAAATTAACTTAGAGGGTTATTGATTTAAGTAAATTTAGTAAGAGTTTTTAATTATGACTCATACATATTTAATAAAATACTAAATGGACTTTGCATATATTTGTTGTAGATAATGACTTTAAACACTACACCTACCATGTCACTGTGATCGATCCTTGAGAAGGATAAGCTTAATGGGACTAACTTTCTTGACTGGTATAGAAACCTAAGAATTATTTTTAGGCATGAGAGAAAGGAATACATCCTCGATCGACCCATCCCTGAGGAACCAACTGCCAATGCTCCTAAAGCACAAAAGGATGCTTATAACAAGTATCTCAATGATTTTACTGATGTCACTTATGTTATGCTTGGATGTATGGAGTCTAAGCTACAAAAGCAACTGATGGAAATGGAGGCTTATACTATGATAGGCCATCTCAAGGAAATGCTCTAAGAGAAAGCCAGAATTGAAAGGTTCAATACCATCAGGGCATTGCTTTCTTGCAAGCTGACTATTGGTGGTTCTGTCAGTCCTCATGTTCTCAAGTTGAAGGGTCATCCTGATCACTTGGACAAGCTTGGTCTCAAGATTGAACAAGAACTGGTTATGGATATTATTCTCCAATCTTTGCCTGAAACTTATGATAGCTTCGTTATGAATTTCAATATGCATAGTATGGAGAAGACTGTTTTAAAGTTGCATAGGATGCTGAAAACTGCTGAAAAGAACATCAAGAGTAACGCCAAAGATGTTCTCATGGTCAATAAAGGAAAGGGGATGAAAAGGGTTGGAAAGGGCAAGGTCTCTAAAGGCTTTTAGAAGCCTAAGCCAAAGCCCAAGCCCAAATCCAAAGCTGAACCCAAAGCAAAGAAGGAATTTGCTTTTTCTATAATGAGCCAGGCCATGGGAAAAGAAATTGCAAGCTCTATTTGGATGATCTGAAGAAGAAAAAGGGTGGTGAGACTACCTCTTCAGGTATTCATGTTATAGAATTAAATCTATCTGCTTTTGATTCTGATTCTTGGGTATTAAATACTAGATTAGGATCTCACATTTGTACAAATGTGCAGGGTCTAAAAAGGAGTAGATCATTGGCAAGAGGCGAAGTGTACCTATGAGTTGGCAATGGAGTAAGAGTTGCTGCTTTAGCTATAGGAACTTATGAGTTACCTTTGCCTAGTGGACTTGTTTTATCTTTAGAAAATTATTATTATATACCTATTATATGTAGGAATATTATTTTTGTTTCTTGTTTGGACAAGAAAGGGTTTTAATTTATTATTAAGAATAATAAATGCAATATTTATCAGGATAACATTTTCTATAGATATGCTCCATGCACTAGTGGACTTTATGTTTTAGATGCTGAAGACACTAATAAAATGCCAATTTATACCATTGATATAAAGAAGTCTAAATCTAATGATTTAAACTCGACCTATCTCTAGCATTACGGATTTCAAAGCTACACCAAAATGGGCTTTTAAATTCATTTAATTATGAATCATTTGATACATGTGAATCTTATTTACTTAGAAAAATGACTAAAACACCTTTTACTGGACAGAGTGAGCGAGCTAATGACTTATTAGGCCTAATACATTATGATGTAAGTGGACCATTAAGCTCAACTACTAGAGGAGGTTTTCAGTACTTCATAACTTTCACAGATGATTTCAGTAAATATGGTTATCTTTATTTATTGAAACATAAATCTAAATCTTTTGAAAAGTTCAAAATTTTCAAGAATGACGTACAAATTCAACTTGGTAAAAATATTAAAACACTAAGATCTGATCAAGGTGGTGAATATTTAAACCAAGAATTTACAAATCATCTTAGAGATTGTGGGATTGTTTCATAATTGACTCCTCTAGGTACACCACAATGGAATGGTGTGTCTAAACACAAAAATCAGACTCTATTGGATATGGTTCGATCTATGATCAGTTAATTTGATCTTCTAATCTCTTTCTAGGGATATGCTTTAGAAACTTCTGCATTCATTTTGAATAGAGTTCCATCAAAGGCAGTTGAAAAAACACCATATGAGACATAGACTGGAAAAACTCCTAGTTTGTATTTTCTTAAGATTTGGGGATGTAATACTTTTGTGAAGCATCAAATCTCTAATAAACTAGCACCCAAATTTGACAAATGCCTTTTTGTGAGATATCCTAAAGAAACTAAAGGATATTACTTCTACAATGCATCTGAGAACAAAGTGTTTGTATCTCGGAATGGTGTATTTTTGGAAAGAGAGTTTATTTCCAAAGGAACCAATGGGAGCACAGTGAAACTTGAAGAAATTCAAGGCCCACAAAATAATGTTGTACCTGATATGGAACCGTAGTTGAATCAACAAGTACTTATTGAGCCTGTATAAGTACCAAAAGGCCCAAGAAGGTCTGGTAAGACATGTTAAACCCCCATTAGATATGGATTTCTTATAACCGGTGATAATAATATGTTAATTATAGATTAAAATGAGCCCACATCCTATCAAGAGGCCATAAATAGTCCTGACTCTGAGAAATGGCTTAAAGCCATGAGATCAAAAATGCAATCCATGTATGATAATCAAGTATGGACCTTGATTGACCCAAATGATTTTTTAAAAACTATTAGGTGCAAATGGATTTTCAAAAAGAAAACCAACATGGATGGTAATATGCATACCTTTAAGGCAACACTGGTTGCAAAAGGTTTCAAACAAACACATAGTATAGACTATGATGAAATCTTTTCACCAGTGGCTATGCTAAAATCTATTCAAAATCTCCTTACCATAGTTGCATACTATGATTATGAGATATGACAAATGGATGTCAAAACAACATTTCTTAATGGAAACTTACTTGAGGATGTGTACATGACATAGCCAGAGGTTTTTGTCAGTCCTAAGAATTTTGGAAAGGTATGCAAGCTTCAAAGATCCATTTATGGATTGAAGCAAGTATCTCGAAGTTGGAATATTCATTTTGATGAAGCAGTCAAAGAATTTGGCTTCATTAAAAATGAAGATGAACCTTGTGTATACAAGAAAGTTAGTGGGAGTGCTATTGTGTTTTTAGTGCTGTATGTGGATGACATACTACTCATTGGAAATGATATCCCTACTTTACAAAATTTTAAATCATGGCTAGGGAATTATTTCTCAATGAAAGACTTAGGTGAAGCTGCTTATATATTAAGCATCAAGATCTATAGAGATAGATTTAAAAGGCTTATTGGCCTAAGTCAAAGCACTTATATTGATAAGGTATTGAACACGTTTAATATACAAGATTCCAAGAGAGGATTCTTGCCAATTTTGCATGACATTAGTCTTAGTAAGATTCAGTGTCCTATGACATAAGATGAGCGAGACCGTATGAGTAAGATTCCATATGCTTCTACTATTGGATCTATCATGTATGCAATGTTGTATACTCGACATGATGTTTCATATGCCTTAAGCACAACGAGCAGATACTAGTCAGACCCAGGTGAAAGTCATTAGACAGCAGTTAAAAATATCCTTAAGTACTTGAGAAGAACTAAGGATGTATTTTTACTGTATGGTGGTCAGAAAGATGAGCTAGTTGTAAATGGTTACACAAATGCCAACTTCCAAACTGACAAGGATGATTTTCGATCACAGTCAGGATATGTGTTTTGTTTGAATGGAGGTGCAGTGAGCTAGAGGAGTTCCAAGCAAGACACCGTTGCTGATTTTACAACAGAAGCTGAGTACATAGCTGCCTTAAAAGCAATTAAAGAGGCTGTTTGGATCAAGAAGTTCATAACTGGGCTAGGTGTTGTTCCTAATATATCAAATCCAATGAACTTGTATTATGACAATAATGGAGTTATAGCCCAAGCTAAAGAGCCCATATCACATCAGAGATCCAAATACATACTCAGGTGTTATCATCTCATTCGAGAAATCATTGAGAGAGGAGACATCAAGATATACAAAATACCTACAAATGATAATGTTGCTGATCCACTGACTAAGCCTCTTTCACAGCCTAAACATGAGAGTCATACTAGGTCTATGGGTATTCGATACGATGTTGATTGGGCTAGTGCAAGTGGGAGATTGTTAGTGATATGCACTAGGTCAATCATTTGTGATTATGTATTGAATTTCTTATTTTATTAATAAAGAGGTATTTTATTATCATTTAATTTTATGATAATTATATGAATGGTTAATTCTTACTAAAGTCATCAAGTATATGACTTGATAGTAAAATCCTTAGATTAAAATAAGAGTTCTATTATAATTATCCCTAGCCATTTATTCATTATATAAGTATTAAAGTATTAAGGCTAGTATGATGTTGACAGATGGTTATATTTTACTAATCATGAATATGAGATATTAAGTCAACTCATAGGTACATGATGAGAGATCATGTACTGGATTGACCCACTATGAGAATACTACATAGATTATTGTCATAAGTATTTCTCTTCACAATAATTTTATTTCGGTCCTTTAACCTTGAAATCATCATGGATTTCTACATAGCTATTTTATGTTTTGACACATTCTAACATTGTCTTTAACCGGATGATTAAATAGGATTTTGTTGGATATAACCTTGAAATATCATTTTTAGTCTACTTAGAATCAAGTCATAATATTGAACTATATAAGGATGACATTCTATGCCTTATGTTCGATTAAGATATCATGTGATAAAGGGATGATAAAATTCACTGTAATTAGGTTATGTTGGATTATTGACTTCACATGACTTGGGTAGTCATAATGTCTTACTAAAGGCCACTTATGACTTATAGGCCTAGATAGAGATTTAGATCCACTGTCAATGTTATGTGAACCTACAGGGACACACACTTAGAATAAGCCCAAAATAAATATGGGTTTAATAAGCCCAAAATAAACTCTGTGGAAATAAATAATTAAAGTGTTTTATTTATTTATTTAAGATAAATGTTATTTTAAATAAATAAATAAGATATTATTTTTGATTTATTTTTAAAAGAAAATTAGAATATAATAAATGGGAAATTACTAAAAGGTCATTGGTAGGTAAAACCCTAATTTGGAGTCTATAAATATGTTATATTCTTTAGGGTTTAACTTATTTGTTTTTCCTGCCTCCAAATTCATTTTCTCTCTTCTTAGAAAACAAACACAGAGTTTTTCTTTTGTTATTTATTTGTGAGAGAATCAAGAAAGTTTCTAACACACACTCTAATTCATTTTTGTGAAGGGTTGTTCATGTGGATACCTATAGAGGACGCATCCTTTTGAAGACGTCTAGATCCGAACAACCAAAGCAAAAAGCTCGAGGTAAGGTGTCACCGGTGTGAACCTCCTCTCATCCTTCCAGAAAATCTTACCTCTTCTGCGTTTTGTTGAGATTCTTGAAACCCTAGATTTAATCAAGTAGTCGAATTACATGGATACAGGTTTGGGAACGTGATAAATTTTTATTTTTTCACTGCGTTTGTATCACGAAACCCAACACCATTAGCTCGATATTTAACCTTATAAACCCATGTGCAACTAATGGGAATTTTAGAAGGTAGTAAAGAAGTAAGGTGGCATGTGTTATTAGCTTTAAGAGCCTGTAACTCAACTGCCATAACATCTCCCCAACATTGATGTTAAATAGCCTCTTAATATGTTTAAGGTTTAGGAATAGCAAAAATTTGACAAATAAAGTGTTTATATTGAGGTGAGATATGTTAATAAGTAAGGACATGAGAGATATGGTGAGGTGTGGTATATAAAGAAAAGGAGGTATGATAATCTTTCAAGTAGGTAAGTAGTTTTGAAATTCTAGTAGTGTCATGACCCAAAACAGGGAGTCATGACCGGCGCTAGGGAATGATAATTCTTTCGAATCCGGAACCCGTAGCAAGCCTTAAAAATAAAAGCATGCAATCTATATAATAAAATAAATAAAACATTATGCAGCGGAATTAAATCTTAAAAGTGAAATAATAGTTCATCAACTCATTTAATAACATAAAATCCTTCAATACAAATTTTCGGTTTAAACTTTTAAAATTTATATCTCATACATATATAATACATACAGTTCACTGAAACAACTATTGCAGTGTCTAGAATATAAAATAAAACTCAGGTAAGCAGTTTACATAATAAGGCCGGGGCAGAAGAAATTTGGCATACAGGCATGCTACTGAGGTTTGAGGACGAAGACTCTCCTAAAAAATATCAACAGAGGGGAGTCGGACCTCACTGAGTAAATTGTTATAATATATATACATGCATAACTAAATGTCAAATGCAGACACTCAATAGAATATATAATAAATATATATACAGGCAAGTACACACAGATGCTGAAATCACCTTATATATAATATTGAAAAATATTATTTTATGAAGGATCAAATAGAACCCTAAATGATCGCAACCTCAAATAGTGTTAGACAACACTCTAGCCATACAGGCTCACTTATTCCAAATAAATTCACTTATTCCATTTAGACAGTAGACTGGCCTCGAGACACTAAGTTGACCGAGCTCCAGCAGTCTGACTGTCAGTGTGATTGGCCCCGAGACACTTGGTCAACCGAGCTCCAGCAATCACACTCTCAAATCATACCTCACATCAATTAAATCAATCAACAAGTCATAATCCACCAATAGGTTAGTAATTTAACCTAAATTCTATCGTCGTACCGGTACGTACTCGGTCTTAGTGCTGCCCACTAGGTAGCACATTCTATTGATATCCTTCATTTAAAATAAACTCATACATTCGTAAAATAAATGATGCATGACATTAATTTAAATGGCAATATAATCCATATATATACTAGAAATATACCAAAAATAACCTAAGTATATTTCGAGTATATATATGTCAAATAAATTCAGTGCAATTATAAAATAAACCAAAAATAAACCATTTATATACTTAAAAACAACTTAGGTATAAATTAAAAGTAAAACATGCATTTAATTCAAAATATACCAAAAATATACTAAAAATAAACCTAAAATATACTGGAGCAGTTATTAAATCATTTATGCATAATTCATACAATTAAAACATATATTTCTAAAATCATGCAACCTAAATACACATATATATAAAATAACAACTCACAGTTGTGTGCTCCACGAGACGGGTCTGACAGGCCTGGTCCACTAGGCCTTGATCTCAGCGCAACTAACAAATAAAATATTAACACGAAATTACAATAAATCTAACGTAATTTCTAAAGATTCGATCTAGAATTCTAGACACAGACAAGGAATAGGAATTTGACCGAATGTCACATTTTATGAGAATTCTACCGAAAATTTGACAAAACCTTCTCTGTAAAACGGACATCTCTCTACTTAAAAAGTAGAGCCGGTCTTGCAAGAAAACACACTTCAAATATAGGATAACCACATCACTCCTCGGTTGAATTCCCAAACTATAATTCCATCGACCGATGTTCACAATTCACAAGATATACACAAAATACATTAAAATTTCAAAAATACCAAAAATACCCTTTATATACCAAAATATAGCAATTTAGATATTTAAACACTAAAAATAATTATTTTACCGATTTTTACCTAAAAATCCTAATATTAATATAATATTATAAAAATCGATAATAACTCGATAAATACACCAATATTAATGAAAATTCATTTTATAAATCCAAATTACTTAATTAGCCCAAAAACATATTAAAAATCACTAAAAACTCATTTATTTACAAAAATAGTATATTATATATAATTTGAAAATAAATTTTGAAAAATAGTTTTAATTAGTTAAAAATAGTAATTAATTTGTAAAAATCATTTTTATACCTCAAATAATTATTAAAACCAATTAAACTGAATATTCAGCTAATATTACTACCAATTTACCAAAATACCCCTAATATATAATAATTTACATAATATACAATAATTATTCAAAAATTCACTAAAAATTATATAATTACCCAAAAATTATTTTCTCAACATATTATTGAATAAAATCAATAATCATACTCAATTAACCAATTAATTTTAACAAAATGCACATTTAACCTAAATTTCCAAAATTCACCTAAACTAAATAAAATTATATTAATTACACAAAAGTCACAAAAAATTATAAATTAGATTCTAAAATTAATTTCAACCTCTATAAACAACAAAAATCGCAATTTCACAATTTATTTAATTAATTTACGAAAATTAGAAAATAATAATAAAATAATAAAAAATTCACAAAAATCAAAATAAATTCCAAAAATTCCAAAAAAAAATCCAGAGTGTATATTGAGCTAGTAGAAGAAACTTTTGTGAAGGAATTAAGCTTGAATCACTAGAATCGAAGTTCAAAAAAATCAAGAAACTCAAATAGCCAAAAATGAAATCAAGTTCAAATCCTTACCAAATCAATTTTTCAAGCTAAAGGAAGCTTGGAATAGGCTTCTATGGAGTTCTAGGAGCTCAACGGCATCGGAATCACCGAATTTGGTGACCGAAAACGCCTTGAACGGAGGAGACTTGATTTTCGTCTTCTTCGGGTTCTACAGCGACCACCGGCGCCGGAGAGGGTGGAGGAGCAGCTGGGGAAGGCGAAAACACTCCGAGAGGCACACCAACGGCTTGTGACCGGAGTTACAGAGTGAAGGGAGGGGGTGAGGGCGTCGAGAGATGGAGGTAGGGGATGAGGGCAATAATCGTAATTTCTTTAGGTTTATATATATATATATATATATATATATATATATATATATATATATATATATATATATATATATATATAAATTAATATATCTTTATATTAAACACAATAACTTTATAATATACAAAAATAATACACCACACACTTATCTTATATACATATTTATATATACATATATACACATATATATACAAATATATCACACAATAATAATTTAACACATACATAAAAAAAATAACCCTAATAATATATACATATATATATATATATATATATATATATATATATATATATATATATATATATATGCATGTATACGTATATATTAATATTCAAAATTTTCAATTATGCATGAAACCATGCAATTTAAGAAAATGATCTAACATTAATAAATAAATTATTATTTAGGTATTATTTTCCCAAAAATATAGGTTTCGAGAAAATTTTACGTACAAAACTTAGAATAATTTAAAAATAACAATAATTATTAACAAAATAATTAAATAGTCAAATATATATATTAAAATTATTAATACTGCATAACCCGATACAATATAAAAATATTTAAAAACATCGGGTTATTACAGGTAGATTTTCGAAGAGTGGAAGGGTGACTCCGGACTTTAAAATCTAAAGAAGTCGATGGTACATCAGAAAAAAAATGATGAAAAATATCATGTAAAAAGTTTAAATTAGAAGATGAATGAGATCGAACCAAAGGAGAAGAAAATTGGTTCAAAGGAAAAGAATAATAAGGTGTAAAAGAGAAAGGAAATATTGTTTCATGAAAAATGACATGTCTAGATATAAATACCTGCTTAGAATGAAGATTATAAACTTGAAAGTCCTGGGGTTAGAAGGATAACCAAGGAAGACACACTTAGAGGAATGAGAATCAAATTTTTTTCTATGTATGGGTATAGTTAAAATAAAACATTCACAACCAAATACTTTCAAATGTCTATATGTTGGGACTGTATGAAAGAGAATTTCATAAGGAGTTTTATTATCAAGAAGTGAAGATGGTGTTCGATTAATCAAATATGTAGCATGAAGAACACAATCAATCCAAAAAACCAACGGAAGGTGAACTTGAATAGAAGAACATGACTAACATTCAAAAGATGTTAATGTTAATGTTTTCTTTTGACGATGCTATTTTGTTAAGGTGTGTATGGACAAAATGTTTGATGAATGACTCCTTTTGATGCAAAGAAATCATGGAATGCAAATTCTTTGCCATTATTTGTACGAATTTTCTTAATTGTGACAAAAAATTGATTTTCAACCAAGGAGAAAAAATTCTGAATCAATGAACGAGTTTCATGTTTAGATTTCATTGGAAAAATCCAAGTATACCTACTTTTATCATCAACGATAGTAAAAAAATATTGATGACCATACACTAATGCAGTAGATATAGGCCCTGAAATATCCATATGTATTAAATTAAAACAATAAAGAGATATAAAAGTACTTATTGGAAATGAAAGCCTTTTTGTTTACTAAAATGGCAAATATCACAATTTTCATAAGATAAAACGATAGAACTATCTAAGTTTTGAAGAATTTTTAACCTGGAGGAAGAGGGATGTCTAAGTCAAAAATGCCACAATGTTTTGGAAGTAACATTATTTGAATATGAAATGATAGAACAAGTAAGAACAAGAGATTTTGTAACAAGACTTTTAGACTTTTTAAATTGATAAAGACCATCAACTTCATCAGCTGTACCAATCGTCTTCAAACTTTGTATGTCCTATATGTAACAACAGTGAAGTAATATAACAAGAAAATAATAAGAAGTTTTTATTAGTTGGCTGATAGAAATCAGATTAAAAGTAAACTGAGGGACGTGTAAAACGTTGTATAATGTTAGTTGAGAGTTGGGTAGCTTAATAAACAAATTATGGATAGGTTTATAGGAAGAAAATCTATAAAGAGTATGCACAATATGGTTAGTTGCTCTTGTGTTAACAATCCAAGTTAACTTATAAAGCTTTGAGGCTACAAAAAAAATTAGGAGTGAAAAATATACCTGAATCAATAGTATGATTAAGAGAAGTAACAACATTATTGATAGAGGATGTAGCACCTACATTTGCATTTTGCTGATTAGACCGAAGCAATGCCAATAATTGATTATATTGATCTTTTATGAATGTCATAGTATTTGCATTGCTTTCAGTTTCTTCATTAATAATTTTCTTGGCTTTGCCTTTGTTGATAGCTATAGTAGCTTTTTCACCTTAATTAACCAGAAAACTATCAACTTGATTCACTGAGCCACTATAGTTTCTGTTTTAAAGTTTATACCTAGGAGGATACTCATGCTTCTTGTAACATTTATCTACTGTATGTCCTGGTGTTCCAGAATGTATACAAATAGCTTGATTCCTTAAATTTCCTATTGGATTTTTCTTCAAATGATAAGGAACACTTGCATTAAAACTATTTACTTTGTAACCAAAAGTAAGTGCTCATTTACTGGCATAGAACACTATAGACTCATTTACTTTTTGATCTGGCATGCCTCTTAGTTGACGCTCATGTTGAGAAGAATTTATGATTTTATAGTTGAGAAATCACCATTCAAGCCTTTCAAAAGTTGGATAATGTAATCTTATTGTTGATAGCCTTTGATCACATCAAATGCATTACAATTGCATTGAGGCATACAGATGCATCAAGGAAGTGGTCTCAAATTAATTAACTTATTCCAAAGCACTTTTAAATGAGTAAAATAATTTGTAATTGATAATGAACCTTATTTCAATAATGCAATTTCTTCCTGTAAGTTTGAGATATGCATAACATCTCCTTATGAAAATCTGTCATACAAGTCCTTCCACAAATCATAGGCAAAATCAATCCAAATCACACTTTGTGCAATGGACAGTGACAATGATTTTTCAAGCCAAGAAAGGACCATTGTATTTCATCTTTCCAAAATGAAAAACAGAGGATCATTATGTTAGTAATATACACTAGGTCAATCATGTATGACCATGTTTTGACTTTATCATTTTATTTAATAAAGAGGCATTTTTCATTATCATTTTGTGTTATGATAATTACTTGAATAGTCAATTCTTACTAAGGTCATCAAGTATGTGATTTGATAGTAAAACCCTTAGATTAAATATGAGCTCTATTCAAATTATCCCTAGTCATAACAATATGTTATGACTAGTATGATATTGATTGATGATTATGTTTTACTAATCATGAATATGAGATATTGAGTTAACTCATAGATACTTATTTGGGAAATAATGTACTGGATTGACCCATCATGAGAATACTATATAGATAATTGTCATGAGTAATTCTTATCATAATAATATTGATTTAGTCCTTTGACCTTGAAATCATCATATATTTCTATATAACTGTTATATATTTTGACACAATCTAACATTGTCTTTAACAGGATGATTAAATAGATTATTATTGGATATAAAATAAATTATGTGAGGAATGTGAGTGATTGAGAAGGAATTTGACCCTCGTTTAATCTGAGTAAGATATCTATTAGCCCCTTAATAAGATAGATTGAGGAAAATGCATGGTCATGCTAAAGTGAATTGATAAAGAGTTATCATTCTCAGTCTACTTAGAGTCAAGAAATAATATGATTGAATTATATAAGGATGACAGAAACTATATCTTATATTCAATCAAGATATCATATGACAAAGGGATTACAATATTTATTATAAATTAGGTTATGTCGGATTATTGATATCACGACCCAAAACAGGGGCCATGACCGGCACTAGGGAACGGGAATTCTTTAGAATCCAGAACCCGTAGCAAACCTTAAAGATAAAATAAAACATGCAATACTAATAATAACAACATAATTAAATAAAATATTATGCAGCGGAATAAAATTATAAATATCAAAATAATATTTCCACCAAATGAAATTAAATCAATATCCTCATCTCATATATAAATAACTTTTAATACAAGTTTTAGTTCAAATTCTTAAAATACATAAGTCACACAATTATAATACAATATCTTTTTAACAATTTTACAACTACTGCAATGTCTAAATTAATAAAATAAAACTCAAGTGAGCAGTTTACATAATGAAGCCGGGGCGAAAGAAATCCGACATACAGGTCTGCTACTGAGGTCTGATGAAGATGACTCTCCTGAAAAATAATCAACGGAAGGGAGTCAAACCACACTGAGTGAATTACTATAATATATATACATGCATACTAAATGACAATGCACACAATCAAAAGTATATATATTACATATGTATACAAGCAAATATACACAGATGCAATAAAATAATTTTATATATTTTTATTGAAAATCACAGTTTATGAAGGATCAAATAAAACCCTAGAAAATCGCAACCTCAAAACAGTGTCAGAAAACACTTTAGCCATACAGGCTCACTTATTCCAATATATTCACTTATTCCATTTGGACAGTAGACTGACCCCGAGACACTAAGTCAACCGAGCTCCAACAGTCTGACTGTCAGTGTGATTAGCCCCGAGACACTTAGTCAACCGAGCTCCAGCAATCACACTCCCAAATCATATCTCACACATCAAATAATCATATCCAATCAATATCCACAAATGGTTAGTAATATAGCCTAAATGCTATAAGCGTACCGATACGTACTCGGTCCTAGTGCCGCCCACTAGGTAGCACGTTCTATTGATATCCTTCATTATTAAATATAAAACATACATTCATAAATAAATGATGCATGTAATTGAAATGAATAGCAACATAAACCATATATATACTAGAAATATACCAAAAGTAAACCAAGTATATTTCGAGTATATATACATTAAATAAATCCAATTAAATTACAAAATAAACTAAAAATATATTCAAAAACATTTTAAACATAATTCATTAATAAAACATGCATATAGTTTAAAATAAACCAAAAGTAAACTAAAATAAACTTAAGTACTAATTAAACCATTATGCATATTTAATCAAAATAAAACATATATTTCTAAAATCATGCACCCTAGAGTATATATATATAAAATAGCAACTCACAATTATTGTGCTCCTTGAGATGAGTTCAATGGGCCTGGTCCATTAGGCCTCGGTCTCGGCGTAATTAAACAAACAAAAATGATAGGAATCAGAACAAATCTAACAGAAGTTCTAAAGACTCGATCTAAAATACTAGAGACAGAATTAGGATTAGAGCTCGACCGGATATCACGTTTTACGAGAATTCTATCGAAAATCCTGTAGAACCTCCCCTGTAAAATGGACATCTCTCTACTCAAAGAGTAGAGTCGATCCTACAAAGAAATACACTTCGAAAATAACATAGAATTCTCAATCAAAATCCCTCGGTCGGACTCTAAACTACAAATCACCGACTAAGGTCCACCATTCACAGAATATTTACAAAATATCGAAAATTCCCTTATATAATAAAAATACATTTTATAAGTAGAAATTACGTAATTAACCCTAAAATATAGCAAAAACCGATAAAAACTCATTTTATTAGAAAAATCGTATATTATATATATAATTGAAAATAATTTACGAAAAATAGTTTTAATTAGTTAAAAATACTAAATAATTTATAGAAATCATTTTTATACCCTAAATAACTATTAAAATCAATTTAATTACATTTTTAGCCAATTTAGGGTAAAATTACCAAAATACCCATATATATATAAATATACTAAAATAAATCCAAAAATTCACCAAAAATAATATAATTGCATAAAAATTAATTTTCTCAACATATATTTCAATAATATCAATAAATATACTCAATTAACCAATTAATTTCAATTAAACACATAATTAACCCTATTTTTTTCAAAATTACATAAACTAAATAAATTCAAAATAAATACACAAAAATTCACAAAAATTACAAATAAATTTATATAATTAATTTCAACACCTATATTTACCATAAAACACAATTTCATAATTTAATTAATTAATTTTTGAAAATTAGAAAATAATAATAAAATAATAAAAAATACCCAAAAATCAAAATAAATTCCAAAAATTCCAGCATGAAGATTAAGCTACTAGGATAAAATTTTGTGAAGGGATTTTTCATGAATCAATCAAATTGAAGTTCAAAAAAATCAAGAACCCTAATAGGCCGAAATTGCAAAATCGAAACCTAGGGAAATCTAGACCATTTTAAGTGAAACAAAGCTTGGAATCACACTAACCAGAGCTCAAGGAGAAGATAGAGGCTGGCGGTGTCGAAAACGGTGGCCAAAAACGCTGTGAACGACGGTGAGAAGAGTTTCAACAACTTTGGCTTTTTTCGGCCAAACCATGATGGAATAGGGAGCTGCTGGCGGTGGGGAAGGCTGAGGAAGAAGGTGGCACGCTAGGAGGCACATCGACGGGAAGAAAATCGAGTTACAGACGCTGGAATCGGGTGAGGGACGATCGGGAAAAGGAAGAAGAAGACGATGACATTTTCATAATTTTGGCAAACTTTTAATTTTTTGTTTAAAAATTATGTATATATGTATATATATATAATCACACTATATATTATAATAGTATAAACTCCCACACACATTAAATATACTCCACACACATATAATTTAATATATTAATAATTTTATACACTTAAAAATAATTAAATAATATTAAAACTAAATAAAAAATAATAAAAAATTAGGGTAATTAATTAAACCCTAGTTTAATTTAAATAAATACATATATATACACTTTATTTTAGCACTTTAAAAATATTTATGTGTTCATGAAAATGTGTGAATTTGTTTAAAATAATTAATATTAAATTATTTACGTGTTAATTTTTCCGAAAATAAAATTTTCAGAAAAATTTTACGTAAGGTACTTAAAATAACATAAAATAATTAAAATAAGCTTTAAATAAATATCAAACTCATAAAAAAAATCATAATTATATACAAAATTATTAACACTGCATATTCCGATGCAATATAAAAATATTTTAAAAACTCGGAATATTACAATTGATTTCATATGACTTGGGTAGTCATAATGTCTTGCTAGAAGCCACTTATGACTTGTAGGCCTAAATAGAGATTTAAGGCCCACTGCCAACGTCATGTGAATCTACAGGGTCACACACTTAAAATAAGTCCAAAAACTGATATGGGTTTGAGAAGCCCAAATATGCTCTGTGGAAATAAATAAATAGTTTATTTATTTATTTAAGGTCAAGGTTATCTTAAATAAATATGCTCTGTGGAAAAAAATTTATTACTTTTTCAACGGTGAAGATTTATTGCTTTTATTGAAGTATATTATGATGATATCCACTCTATAAAATTTAAAATAAAAAAAAAAAACGTTATAATAGCTCAGATAGGTACATCCAATTTAAGAATTAATAAAGTTATAATTTATTGTATAATTTATTGTTATAATTTATACATATATATGACCTAATTATTTCAAAAATTATAAACTTTATGAGTTTTAATAATTTTAACATGTTTTTTCAATTTTTATTTAAAAAATTTTAAACTTTACATCTTTTAACAATATGTTCTTTTAACATTTATTAAAAAAATCATAAACTTTACAACATTTAACAATTTTAATATATTCTTTTAAAAATATTGTCAAAAAAATTATTAAAACTCTTAAAGTTTATAATTTTTTAGATAATCAGGCCAATATTAAATTATATTTTTTTAATCAATTTCTTAACATCTTATAAAATGTTGTAAACTTGTAGTATTTAATGTTAATATGACACTAAATTTCTTTTTAAAAAATGAAAATTTAATGAGTTGGTAAAAAAATTTTCTTAAAATATACCATTTTAAAATAAAAAAAGTATTTCAATTTGTTATAAATTTAGAATTATTTATATGACATTGAAATAAATTTTTTAATTATAAACATGTAAAAATTATTTAAAGGTGTAAAGTTTACAATTATAAAGTGAAAATGATATTTCAATGTTATGTAAATAACTACAAACTCATGAAAGTGACATTTATCGGTTGTAGGCACTCTACATCATTGGTAAGCACTTTTTTAATAAATTTTTAAATTTTTTCTTTTTAAATTAACAAATTATTTGATACTATATTGATATAATATTTTATCATATATTAATATATAAATTAAACAAATGTATTTAAATATTTTAATTTTTTTTTGATAATTTTTTTAAAAAATATACTAAATTTATTATTTATTTATAAATTTTAAAATAATGTACTAAATTTGTTAAGTATGTAGAGTTTAAAATTTTATAAAAAAAATATATTAAAATTATTAAAACTCATAAAATTTATAATTTTTAGGGTAATTAGGGCTATAGACATTATTAGAAAGTGACATTTATCGGTGGTAGGCACGTTATACATCATTGTCACTCTTTTCTTTTGTCAAATTTCAATTTCATGTCACACGTTCAACCTATTCACCATGCGAATAAAAACATCAACTAAGCACGTGTTTAAGACCTTAATGGCTATTGCTTATTTAACGATTTATATAAAATCCTCTTCGTGATTATTTCATATCTCTCTCATTCAAAAAGATATATTATATATCAAAAATATAAAAAAGAGATGTGGGCATCGCAAATATAAAACATATTTTAAAGTACTAAACGTTTTTACTATCAAGCAAAATTGAACAACTAAATGTACATTTTTAAAATATCTCATATCCGAAGTAAAATCTATACATAGACAAGTATTTTTCAAAATTTACATGATGCAGGCAAAAATTATTAATGCTCACATTTCAATTTCAAATCACCATGTCATATGGTCATGAAAATCCTATTAATGTTGACAACCTCTATAATTTCATTCCCCACCAACTTTAATTGACAACCTACCACAAATCCTTATTTTCATTGGATATGTCTTCTGTAGATTTTGCAATTTCCATTTCCAGGTTGTGACAAAACCTACATCAACAAATTGAGGTTCTCGTATCATATTCCATAATATTTAAAATTCTCAGAAATGAAAGAAAATATAATCAAATATTGAGTGCTTCAGGGGAGCGCTTTTTTCCACTGCGAAATGGGATGGGACTTGGGAGTATCGAGTGCTACAATCGAGCGCTTTTTTCCGCAGCAAAATCCTGTAGGGAATAGGAACTATATGGATGCAGGACTGTACTTCCACGACAAAGCCGACTCTAGTTTTTTTTTTTTTTTTCTTTTAATAGATCCTTCAACTTCTTAAATGTATAATTTAGACATTTTTTTATTATTCATTCAATTTCTAATTTTTTTATATAATTTATTTTTAATTTAAATATAAAAAATAAATTTATCTTATAATAAGCAAAAAATAATAATTGATGTATCATTTTTTAAAAAAATTTATTAATTAAAAAAATATATTTTATCGGATGACTATGTAAAATAAATATAAATGTGAGTGTAATGTGTGAATTGTATAAATAGTATAAAGTAACATATAAAAAGGAATTTTTTCATATTTTTTTTTTTTGAAGTTAAAAATGGATTAGTAAGTTGAAGTAAACTACTACAAAAACTGCAGTTTAAAGAAAAATTTGCTGCTTTTTTTTTGTTGTAGGTTGGAGATGCCTTAGTATCCTATATTAGTACTGAAAAATTATAAATTTATTTTTCTTTTTCATTCTTTTTAAATTTTAAACCACTTTATTTAAATAAAAAATTGATTTATCATTTCATCAGTAATTTTTAAATTTAATGAATATTTTAATCTCATTATGAAAATTTATTAGAAATCAATATTTGTCTCTAAAGTTATATAGTTTAAATCTAAATATAATAGTTTTAATAAAATAATGTAATTTATCTAAAATTAGTTAAAATAAATTGAAAATAATGTATTAAGTATATTTTTTAATTTATGTGAAACTATAATTTCAGAAAAGAACAAATATATTAAAATAAACACAATTTCGAAGCCAGCTAAACACGAGAGAATAAGACAAATAGTAAAATTAATCAAAAGTGACGTGTATTTTGTTTGGATAAAAAAAATAAATGAAAATTTTTTTGATATAACATTTTTCTTGTTTTGCTAGGGGAAGAAAAGAAAAATTATTTATTTAACACTTTGTTTTTTCATAAAAAAAAAAAAAAGTAAAAAAAATAATACATTTATATTTCTCTGATATTTTCTTTTTATTATATTCCAAATTTGCAAGCCAAATATAACATTGATTGAGCTAATTCAACAAAAAAAACTTTTATTATTCGTCTAGTTTCATTTAGATTAAATAAAAACAAGAAAATAATAGAAGACAATTATTTTGTAATCAGCTCTGATTATGTCAGTTCCGGCCCCAGGTGGTTTGTGTTAACCGAATCAGCAAGGCTGATCATAACAGAAGCAGCCATGCATTGGTGTCTCTGTGTCACACTTCTACAATTCCAGTAGCGATGTTGTTCAAATGCTGCTGCGATAATAGCCAGTTTCAAGCTTTGGTTATTGAAGCAAAGCAATGGGATGCAGTCTTTCGGGTTATTGGGCGTTAGATTGCATATAGTTGGGGTGAGGTCTGCTATGGAAATGGTTCTAAAGGCCCTGCAATTTCTAACAAAGAGATTCACATAATGTGGTTATTAGCTAGTAACGGGGTTTGCTAATAACTTATAAAACTAAAATTTTGTGTATGTGGCTTGTGAGAAAATAAATAAGGCAATCACTTTAAAAAAATATATTGTAAGGTGTAGAATTTATTATTTATTTAACTTTAAAAAGAAATATTACTTTTTATTATTATTATACATTTCATCAATAATTTAATTATATTATCTATTTATTAATTAAAAAATTATGTCTAAATTATATAGCTTCTATTTTAATAAAAAAACTGCATGTTTAATTTGGATAGAGTTAGTTATAATTACATATTTTGAGTTTGAAAAACAACATTATATATACACACATTATGTATCATATTATTTTTTATTAAATTACAAATTAACTTATAAATTTTTATTTGAATTTATTCGTAATTTCACAAATTGAACTTGACATGAGTTTCCTTCACTTATTATATAATATATATTATCTAAAAAGAATTAAAAATATAAAATTTATACTTATAATTACACTTGACGTCTAACTTATGTAACAAAAACTTTTATTTTTAAAAGAAAAAGATTTTGAGTTTAATTTTTCTTTTACTTATTAGACTTATGAAATTTACCTTTGATGGTAATTTCACTCATTTTCATTTCGATAAAATTAAATATTGTATCAAGTTAAGAAAAATTATACATATAATTTATATAAAATTGAAGTGGGTGCATAATGTGGAACCAATAATCAATGGTTCCTAGTCTAAATGGCAAGAGCGAGGTATTCTTGGTCATGACTTGGTCATCCGTTCAAATCTTAGGACCATAGTGTACTATTAGGTAGAATATTTCGCACAGTTTATACATTAATACATAGATAGATAGATCGGTATAAAATGTGCGGTTGGTTGTAATATATAGTTGTTAAAAAAAAAAAAAAGTGGCACCAATAAAATATAGGAAATTTCGTCTAATGCAACATATTATATTATCTTCTACCGTAGAATTATAACTATATGAGAAGAATATTTATGTGACTAACACTATATTTAGAATGAGAGGAAAGTGAGGAAAATAGAAAGATTGTGAGAAAAATTAAGGAGAAAAATTATTTTATCTTATTTGAATTGAGAGGAAAAATTAAAGAGAAAAAAAAATTGACTTTATTTTTCTTTTTATACTCTCTTCAAATTAAAGAGAAAATATGAAAAAAATAGATAAAAATTTTATTATTTATTTTTATTTTACAATTTTACTTTATTATATAATTTATCTCTTTATTTATTATTTTAATATATGAATTTTATTTTTTCAATAAAAAAATATCACAATTTTTCTTTCTCTTTATATTATATATATATTTTTTTTTAGAATTTAAATAAAATAATAATAAAAAAAATAACATTACTTTTCTTTGTATTTTTTTTTTAATTTTCTTTTATTCTTTTTCTCTCATTCCAAATATGTGAAAGTGATAAAAATATATGAAAAAATAAGGGGGGAATCGCGAGGCGAAGGACAGTGCATGCAGAAGAGGCCAGATGTTAAAAGATGGTCAAACACAGACAGTGTGGTGTCTTCTTCAAGGTCGTAAAACCCACTCCACGTGTACGGTCAAACAAAGCATCTAGCGACACGTTTTGTCATTCGTACGGAATTTCATTAAATATTTATTTTGTCGTACAGCATGCAATCTTCTTGTTTTTTGTCGGTTAGTTGAGACACCTGGCCCAAAGTCATCTGTAGGGCATGCATGTGTTTATGGCAGCCCCCTTATTGTCCATTTCTTCACGTGATCCCACTGCCCTGTACTTTAATTGTAAACCCAAAAAACAATTATTAAAAAGTTTTGTGATTAACTTTAATCAACTTTGTAATCACAAATATCAAAGCTTTAGCTTGGCAAAGAAAGTGCTTATTTGATTGAGAAATTTTTCAATGTTTTTCTGAGTTGATTATTAAATTTTTCAATGTAATTAAAGTTTCTTAAGTATTAATTTAATTTAGATAAAATTATAAAAATTGTATAATAAATAATTTAATACAATTATATTCAATGCGATTTAAATTCAAAATTACTTAAACAAAAACATTCTTGTCAACTGATTAACTTTTAACTTTTAAATATTTAATATGCTATTAATTTGTTTGGAGAAAGAAATTGGAGGGTCTACAATCGGCCAAATGTAAAGGGCAGATTAATATTTTGCAATAAAAATAAAAAAAAATACTTCAACTTTTATCTTTCTTAATATCTTTATTATTTTTGGTAATTAATTAAAGTTGGCAGATGCTAGACTATTTTATGACAGACATCATACATTAATTTTGGTTTTTAATGAATTGAAGAATTAAATTAATATTTAATGAAAGTGATACAAATTTAATTTTTTTGTTAAATTTAAAATTTATTGAATTTAATTAATTTAATTTAATTGGAATAAAATTATAAAAATAATAAATTTTTTTATATATTTGATGTAATTATATATATTAAAATTAAAATTTAAAATCTTATTTAAACAGGAACATATAACAACTTTAAATAATTTAATATTATTGAAATTAAACATCAAGATTATTATAGAATTTTTTTCTTTTATCATCCGCAAGCACATGGGGAACTTCATTTCTAACCCTCGATCAATTTCAACGTGTAAGCCTTTCATGCATACAGTACACGTAATAATTTTTTTTATATATAAATTATCATAATGCTTTTCTTTTGTACAG
Organism: Mallotus nudiflorus; assembly: GCA_947683625.1. Taxonomy (NCBI): domain Eukaryota; kingdom Viridiplantae; phylum Streptophyta; class Magnoliopsida; order Malpighiales; family Euphorbiaceae; genus Mallotus; species Mallotus nudiflorus. The sequence goes on along the minus strand of CANTUR010000731.1, from coordinate 867,864 downwards.
CCTTCATGATATGCATTGCACCAACTTTTGTTTTTAACACGTAATATGTTTTTTTTTTTTTCACCAAATAATGAATGTTGATTTTGGTATAATTAGATTTAGATATATTAATGCTCTGGTAGGTTGGTTTAAATTTTTAAGTAAAAAAATAAAAAATTATCGGTTGGTTAAAAATTCATTATCCTGAAGTTGGACATTTTATATATACATTTTACAAATTCACATAATTAAGTGTAATGTATTTATTTTAATTTGATACCTTCAGTTTTTAGTAGCTATAATAGCTACAAAAATTTCAATTTGAGTTTGGATCGAATAAGTCCATAAAGGATAGATAATTTTTCAACTATTTTTTAATATGTAAAATTTGAATTGAGAATCCAAACTATGAAGGTTAACTATAATGTATTTTTAACTTGACCAATGTTAACGATAATGTATTTTTAATTATATCTAAAACAACTAATAATGTGCAATAATGTATTCGCTGACATTCCATGTGCGACTGCTTGGAATATTAAGATTTTCTTTAAATATTTAATGAATTTTAGTGTAAACATTATTACATTTTTGTTAATGAATCCTTTTAAAATTAGCTTTTAACCCTTATCAGTATACCAAAAGCAAAATGGGTAAAAAGAGTTTTCAAGCAGGGAACAAGACTGTTGCAGCTAAAGGGGTAGAAAGTGAAGATTAGGGACATGTGCCAACTAATGTGGATAAGATCTATCAAGGGGACATTACTGCCTTTGGAAGTTTTATTGGCCATAATGCTTTAATAGCAAAATAATAAATCCACCAATCTTACCCTCTGTTAAAATCATAAATGTTTGTTTATGGAGTGGAGGGGTGGATAGGGACGAAGACTGCCAAAAATGATGGTGCAATATTAATGTGCTATAATTAAATGTTTTTTAAAAAAATGTGCTATAATTAGATCAAGTAATTAAAAAAAGGCCTTACAAGAGGATAAGCATATAAACGAGGTTGGTGGAGTCTCATTGCGGAATGAGATAAAGATATGAGTAGGTACTTACTAGTGAACCAAATTTTTAGAATTTTAAAATGTAAGATTATCTTTGACCACCGTACGGGCTTGACATATGTAGAGATGAAGGGTGAAATCCCTCACTTTTTCCCTATTTTCATCCATATTGATAATAAGAGTTGTTAAAAAAAATTTAGACAAATAAACTGTTGGGATCTTAATGTAATTTGCCAAAAGTAGAGGGAAGGGCTTATGATAAAAGTTTGCCAAAAATTATATACGCCGAAAGTACAAATTGGAATCCCATATTTTGCCCTAATTCTGGGTTTTTTTTAGTGAAATTGAAATAATTTTTTTTATAAAATTAAATCAAGAGTAAATTACAATCACCTTCTAAAATTTTACCAAACTCATTAATTCATCTTTATATTTTCAAAAGTCAATTAATAATCCCCTTAAGTTTAATTTTATCAACTATTTCTCCTTTTCACTAACTAAATACCACCTAATTTTAATATTTTTATTGTAAAGCTAAAGGATATTAAGTTAGTGAAATGGAAAAATAGTTAATAAAATTAAATATCAAAGGGTATTTAATTAATTTCATAAAATATAGGGATGAACTTATAAATAAACTTTTGAGGAGGTGCTAGCAAATCACCCTTAAATAAAATTAGACTTTAGTGAATATAATCAAGTTTTATAACTTTTTAGTATAATAAAATCTTATAAATTTTAAAAAAAGCTTTTACCGGTTAACTAACAAATAACATTGATAAATTTTATTTAAAAATATATTTAATCTAATTATAAAGGTTTAGAAGATTTTAAACATACAAAGTAATTTTTAAAATTTTTTCTTAAATTCTAAAAATTTTTACAATTAAATGATATAAATTTTTTAAAAAATATTTAATTATATTCATTAATATAAATTAAAAATTAATAAGTAATCTAAAATTTAATTTTAACAACTGAATAAAAAATGTTATTTAGGTTTGAAAATTTATAATAAATTATAAATTTTTTTATTCAACTATTAAATTCAAAATTTGCGTCAATTTTAATTTATTATTTATATTAAGGAATAAAGTTAATTATATAAATCACTTGATTGTGAGATTTTTAAAATTAAAAAAAAATTATAGTTAAGTTATATGTATTTTTTAAAAAATTATCAATTTTATTTATTAGTTAACAATGAAAATTAATTTCTTTAAAATTTACAAAACTTAACTATATTAAAAAATTAAATTCAATTTGAATTTAAAGAACTTTCAATTTGAATTTAAAGAACTTACTTATATTAAAAAAATTTAAAAAATTAATTTAATTTAATATAATTTTAGAAAAGAGAAGTTTCAATTTTACAAAGGAAAAATTATTTATTTTATCCTGAACTTTGAGCAAGAAAAGACAGGTTTATATCATTTTGACTCCTTTTATTATGGTTTTATTCTCCTTTAATGGAAATTAGTTCTCCCATCTAGATGACAATGGTGATAGTGACCACAACCGATGCCTGGTGATTTCAATAGAATTTTTCTGATGCAGTTTAAGAATTAATTTCTCTTTTAATTAATAGAATTCATGAAAAGCTCATTTTATAGGATATTGGAAACTAACTTCAGCTGCAGGTCTTAACCAATTTTATGTGATGATGGCGGTGTTGGGTCATCCGAAGAAGCTACCATGGTGTCTTTAGTTCGAGATTAGTTTGATGGTTCTTGGATGTTTTGACCGGTCTCTTCTGTCTTAGCAACTGAAGCTTTGGCATTTTTAATGGCGGCAACTTGGGCAAAGTAGCCTGGTCATTGATGCAATGAACGCCCCAGAAGCATCTTGTCCGTGGAAAATCCAAGGCATCATTTGTGATATTAAACTGATTGCTAGTTTTGAAAAATTTATCCGTCTTGTTATGTATAATCCCCTATGGACAGATTTTCGACATGTAGGATTATGCCAAACTATGTATTTTCGCCTTGTTTAATAAAATATATAATTTTAAGTCAATAATTAATTAAATTCTACAGTCATTTTAATTTATTTTTTAATTTTATAAACTATATTAATTATATCTAATTTTATTTAAAAAATTTAATTGTAATTTTAAAAATTATTTTTAGATTCTTTTAAAATAAAAATTACTTTTAGATATATGTAAAGGATCTAATTATAATTTTAAAAATTCATTTTTAAGAAAAATAATGTTTGAAAAATATTTTTTCAAGTTTTAATTTTAACATTTTTTAAATAAATTTTAAAATTTTGTGTGCAAAATTTTAACTTTTTATATATCAATTAAAAATAATAAGAAATAAGTAAAAATTTGTGAATCAATTTATTATATAAACTAATATTAAAAAGATAAAAAACAAATAAAGTAATTACTTTTAACTATCATTATAAATAATAATAAATTTTTAATTTTTTCATATTTTTCAGTAAAATTAAATATTTTTATATTATTGACTAATATTTTTAGTATCTCAAAATTCTTTTTTTTTATGTAATACTTTTTTTATATGACCTCTATTAGAAAATTTTTTAAATAATGTGGTTGAAAATTGAGGAGTAAAATTTAAAATAAAAATTTAAGGACTTAGAGAAAAATTAAAAAAATTATGAAAATATATGAAATTTAATTTTTAAATTTATGTTAATAGTAACAAAATTAGAATTTAATAGCATCTTTTTATATTTTTTATTTTTAAAAAAAGATAAAAAATTTAATAAATAAAAAATTTATTTTAAAAAAATTTAGAAATATTTTTAAAAAATATAATTAGGTTATTTATATAAAATTAAATAGAATTAATATAGTTTATAAAGTTAAAAAAGTAAATTAGAATTACTGCAAAAGTAGAATTCATTTAGGATAGAATGGATGTTCTCCTTGTATAAAATTAGAATAAAATATCCCCGCACTTTGTACGTCCGACCAAATTGTTAACATACAGCCTTCTTGTCAAAAAATTCGTTAACCGTCAGCCATTTGTAAATAAACTTACACACGTGTAACACTGCCATTCCACTTTGCCACACTACAATCACTAACACATGTAGCTCAAGTCTTTCCAATATTTTTAACCGCAGTTAATGCAGCTCCGACAAATTTCAACCTTACCAGGGTTGATCTTCAACCCAAACAGAGTTAAATTCTTCACCCCACTCCTTGGAAAGCAGTTTATATATATATCAAGCAAGTAGTGGCGGTGATTCTGCATATAAAAATCCCAAACACAAAATCAACGAACTGTTATCGAAAAAAACAAATCAAAATGATGCTCGGTGAACGACACCGTATTAATGTGCCGCCATGGACCCTGGATAAGTTCGTCGACGGCGATGATACTGCAGCAATATCTGATTACAGCCCGTATTCTCTCCAGGAATCTTTAGCTGCTTTACAACGTTATCTGCCGTCAAATGAGCCGGAAATGGACTCTGATTCTGAATTTTCCAGTCTTGAGCCAGACTCTCCGGTGGACGCTTTCTCTTGCGATCATTTTCGAATGTTTGAATTCAAGGTTAGGAGGTGCGCGCGTGGTCGGTCACACGACTGGACGGACTGCCCATATGCGCACCCAGGTGAGAAAGCAAGAAGAAGAGACCCAAGAAAGTATCTTTATTCGGGTACTGCATGTCCTGATTTTCGTAAAGGGAATTGCAAGAAGGGTGATGCTTGTGATTTCGCTCATGGTGTCTTCGAGTGTTGGCTCCATCCAGCACGATACAGAACTCAGCCGTGTAAAGACGGGACTAACTGCAGGAGACGAGTCTGTTTTTTTGCTCACACCGCTGACCAACTAAGGATTTTGCCTCAGCAGAGTCCGAGGAGCAGTGTCAACAACTCTGTTGATTCGTACGACGGATCTCCGTTGAGACAAGCTATGGAGGCTGCTCCTTGTGTGAAAAATCTTGCCTTTTTGTGTAGTCCTGGCTCGATTTCACCTCCGGCTACTCCTTCGGCTGATTCACCGCCTATGTCACCGATGTTAAGTCGGTCTCTTGGGTCAAACTCCATCGATGAGACGATGGCTTCTCTCAGGAGCTTGCAACTGAGTAAGATGAAATCTTTACCACCTTCTTGGAATGTGCAGATTGGCGGTTCCGGATTCGGGTCTCCAAGAGGCGGGTCGGTTCTCCGACCTGGTTTCTGTAGTTTGCCTACAACTCCGACTTGTGCTCCAACCCATGCTGCATCAAAATATAGGGATATATGGGATAGTGTTAGTGAGGAGGAGGAGCCTGCAATTGAGAGGGTCGAGTCAGGCAAAAATTTGCGAGCAAAGATGTTTGAGAAATTGAGAAAGGAGAATTCAGTGGATCGGGTTGATCCGGATCCGGGGCAGTCTTCAGGTGCTCCGGATGTTGGATGGGTTTCGGAGCTGGTGATGTGAATTGGCGTTTGAGAGTCAATTGATTATGGTGAATGTGCATACTTGTTAACGTATGATAAAAATAGTTATTATAATTCTAAGTACTTAATTATTGGGGGGTTTAAGAGGTGAAAGTCTCTGTTTTGGGGGGAATTTTCTAAGCAAAGTATGAGAATGGTGAAGAAGGTGATTAATCAAGAATATTGGGGAAAGCTTTTTGTATATGATAGAAAATGGATGGATTTTAGATTAATCCCTTTTTGTTTTTTGTAATTACTAAGTGTTAATTAATGGTTGATTTATGCCCATATTTTAGTAAGTATCGAATAATAATCTAGTATGGTGTTTATCCTACATGCTGATCTTATCATTTCTGAAAATTTAATGCCTTTTGTGGTATAATATGTAGTATGAGATTTTTGGGTTGTTTAGTGGGTCAATTTCTCATCAGCAGTTTGGATGTAACATGGGATGAAAATGGCAGTAGATTAAAGATATGGTCCTTTGTGTTTACAATATAATAGTCAAGAATGGCAAAAAATGTCTGTGTTTAAAGGGACACAGGAGTTGAGATTAGGTATGGATGGATGGAGGGTCAAATAAAAACTGGCGAGGCAGGTCCTTTCTCTTTGTTCCTAGTGTGGGCACACTATTGAAGATATCATCAAATCTTATCTTTACTTATTGTTATATTATCTTTTTCCTTCTTTTTAGGTTAAAATTGACAGGTTACTTTCTTTCTTCAAGTCCTGTCATCTTTTTTGTCAGTATCTTTTTTTCTTATATCTCTTTTTTAAAGAAAAATTCACCTTCTAATTGTTTTTTAGCATCCATCAACATTAGATGTGATTATAATTTTGAATTATTTCAATTTAAATTTTTTAGATGAGATATGGAGTTTGAACTTTATAAATGAAAAATTAATCAACATTTAGAAATTTTTTGATTAACTAGAATTTTTAGGATTCTTAGATATTAAAAATAATTATATTAATAGATATATAAATAAATACATGATGTAATAAATTGTAATAAATATGGATAGGAGATCATATGCTCAAATATTAATATTTCAAAAAAAAAAAAGATAAAGAAATTATGGGAAAAATAGTGCTTGGATTTTCTTTCAAACAAATCCCTTCTAACACGCAACATCATATTATTCATTACATCTCCAAAAGTCTTCGTTTGGTTTTTTACAATGCCTAGTGGAGCTTGGAGCATGCTTTGACATACTTCTTCACCTACTCATAAAAAATATTATTAATCACTCTGAAGTTAACTAAAGCCATATTTGGTTTCAGGAAGAAATGAAAAGAAATCAACACAAAACCATTGCATGAATTCTCGCTCCTATTAGTTCTATGCTATGATTTATGGTATGGAAGGCTGTATGTAACCCTAGTGTAGATTTTCAGCAAGGAAAAAAAAAATCAGGTACTCATTTTCATTCAACAAAATCGGTGGTCTAGATTTGTGACCAGAACCAAATGACAAGCATATCATTTGACTGGAATTTCTGTTTCTTTCTGAAGAATTCTAGATTCAGGTGCTCCCACTTTGATATTATATTGATATTTATATTAGTTTCAACAATGATAAACCCTATAAAAAATACATCTTTGAAGTTATTAGTAACAGTGACTAATTTTGTCAGCTGGACTAGTCTGTTTTCTGGTTCTAAAAATCAAGGAACGGTGCCCCAGTTCCTGAAAAATTCTGATATCATTTGAAGAAAAATTTTCATGTGTCCCTTTCCACCGATGCATTATTGGGTTCCGTAGTTGAAAACATGTTGGAGAAGCCATACGGCCATTTAGACCGACGTTTATTGTACCCATCTAACTACTGATCAAGGCATGTGAATGTTCTATTTCTTTGAATTCATAAACCACCCAACTAAATTTTAAAAATCCCAAATTCATGCAGCAACCTGAATCGCTATTTTAAGGCTTAAAACCAGGAACAAGCAATCTTTACAACTGGGTCCCCTACTGCAAGAAAGGAGAAGAAGAGGAGCACTAGTATCATCTTATCTTGGACCACACACTGTCTCTTCAAAAAGTAGGAGTTTCACATCAAATGAGTTCAATTCATAATTAATTAGATATTCAATCAATTTTGTCAATTGCAAACGGCATTCAAAATAAGGGATAAGGTTGATAAGGTGTATTAATTATGATTAATACACATCTTTTTCTTCTTTTTCCTTTCTTGGGTCGGTTTTATTTGCAGTTCAACTTCTCTATTGATCAATCTAAATACCAAGCATGGCAACAGCAGCAGCGTCTAGCAGAGCAGTTCCAAATGAACAAATTCAAGAAAACCAATAATTCATTCAAGAGAATCATACAGAAAATGATAAAATAAAAAATAATTATATTAATAAACAAACAGAACAACTTACAAAAAAGGACTAATTTTTCAGATTTCGAATCATAAACATAGCAATCCGACCTCTACCCAGTTCATCAGCAGCCCCTAGAAATCCATCTTCGCTGTACACCGATTCATTTTTTTTTCTTTTGGTTCTTTTAATGCCAACAAAATAGAGATGCATGAAGTCTCTCTCTCCCCATCTACTGCTATTTACAGAGTATTAAAGAAATTGCCAAATTCAACACTTCATATTCACAAGAGTTAAAAGAGAAGAATTAAACCCAAAAAAAAGGCCACCGAAATCAAATTAAAAATCCCATATGAAGAACAAAAAAATTCAGCTCCATTTCAACAGTTCAGACACCCACCCGACATCTGGAGCTGACGGAGCTGAATCAACCCGATCCATCAAATTCTCCTTACTGAGCCTCTCGTACATTTTTGCCCTTAAATCTCTTCCAGACTCTACTCTCTCCATTACTGGCTCCTCATCGAAGCAGCTAGATTCCCACACGTCACGCTGACATGGTCTAACCCGAGACCCTGTGTTGGTAGGAGTGGTAGGTAGGCTACAAAAATTGGGTCGTAGAGATGACCCACGGGGCGACCCAAATCCTGATCCATTCTGCATGCTCCATGAACCAGCAGCATGACCCACTTTCATTTTGCCTAGCTGCAAGCTCCGCATAGCAGCAACAAGCTCACTCGCCGAGTTAAGCGACCCAAATGACCCGCCTATTACTTGGGGACTGCTTGGTGATATAGGTGGCGAGTCCGATGGAGGAGATAAAGGTGGAGAAGCCAAAATCGAAGTGGGAGAAGAAGCAAAAGACCCACCCTTGGCCAAGTACGAGTCCAGATGATGTTTCCAAGGAGATCCGACTTCCATATCACCCGCCTCCGATCCATTTCCATTCTGGTTGTGATGAGGCAAGACTCGGAGCTGATCTGGCGTATGGGCAAAAAAACAAACTGGACGGCGACAAGCAGGACCATCTTTACATGGTTGGGTCCGATAACGAGCAGGGTGTAGCCAGCACTCAAAAACACCATGGGCAAACTCACAGGCGTCCCCCTTCTTGCACCCTCCTTTACGAAAGTCGGGACAGGCGGCGCCGGAATAATGATACCGGCGAGGGTCTCGACGGCGAGCTTTCTCCCCGGGATGAGCGTAGGGACATTCAGTCCAGTCATGTGACCTTCCACGGGCACAACGACGGACTTTAAACTCGTATATGCGAAAATGATCGCATGAGAAAGCATCTACTGGTAAGTCATCCGTGAAAGAGTCGGGTTCGTTGGACGGCAAGTAACGGTGGAGTGCTGTTAAAGAATCGAGGAAAGGTGAACTGGATGCATTACTGTATGGTGAAGGCAACGGTGACGTTGGCTCCTCAAAAAATGGGTCCCATGACGGGATTCGGACGGACGGATTTGAAAGTTGATCGCCGCTCATCACTATGGGACATTATCAGGCGACGGCAGATGATGGAGTGTTGGAATGGATTCTAGACGGTGTGGTTTCCTGAAATATAAACTGTCAGTTTTAACCATGGTTAGGTGATTATTAACTATTGTTAGTGGTTCACAGATTTTTTACTGCCTACTTTTTACCTCTGCTCGCAGTTGGTTGTGGTCACGTTGGTGCTGACCGACGTTGGACGACAGACCTACAATCACCGTAGATCTGGTGACGGTGACATTTGAAAAGAAGGATGCGGACCTGTGACGATAACAATTATCTGTGGGTGTCGAAACCGATGGCTTGGAAGTTTGGATATTTATGGCCTACTTGTCATATGTGGCATGATAATCGCGAGATTTTGGTGTGTGCGAGATTTTGGAGAGAAAATAACACGCAAGATATAAGAGGCGAGAAAGGACAGGTGGAAGAGAGAGCATGGAGTGGCAGCCATGCGGCAGAGGGCAATTTTTTTAAGTGTTGCTTTGGTTGGGTGCATTGCGCCCACTTGTCATCAAATCTTCCCTCCAAAGTCTGAGAACCACTAACAATTAATCAGTTGGGAACCACTAGTTTTAGAATTTTTTATCTTCTCTGAATTCATTATATTATACCATATATTGTTTGTCTTTGGGCTTTTTAGGGAGTATATATAGCTAATCTTTTCTTAAAAAGAAAAATAATATTATTAATTTAAATTAGTAATATATTGATATAAATACAAATATAAATTTATTAAAAATTATAGAAAATGAAATAATATTCAGTTTAATAATATAATAAAATAATTTAAAATTTATAAATTTAATAATACTATAATAATTAAAATATCAATAATTTAAATTTTATAAAATACTGATAACCATAATATAATTTATTGTTTTTATCAAATCGAATATATTTTATTTATTTGAATTGTTCACATATAAATAAAAATCACAATAAAATAATAAAAAATAAAACGTTGCAATAAAATGAAGAAAAATCAAATATCGTAATAAGATAGTAAATTACGAAAAATAAAATAAAATTTATATATATATAGAATAATCATTTATTTAATAAATAAATTATTAAAAAAATATAAATGAATAATTTCAGATTAAGAATGGTCAAAAATTACCTCACGTTACTTAATAAAAATGGATGACTATAAAAAGGAAGAGAAGTTGAAAAAAAATGACTATATATAGCTTATTTAAGAATTATTAGTTGTAACTATTATTATTATTTTTTTTTTGATAAATGTAACTATCATCTTTTCACGCTCGAAATTTCGTGCGTCCTTGTTTTTGTTTTTTCTAAATGGCTACAATATGTTTATTTTTTTTTTTAGGAAAAATGTGAAAATATTAATGAGGGAATCAAATACAGGAGCATTACAAATAAAATAAGGGGATGACAAATCCCATTCATGAATCCAAACATAGAATTTGTTGTTATAACTGGGGCTGAGCACAGAAAGCAGTAAATATTGAACCAAACTGAAATTTTGAATTAAAAAATATTAAAATTGTATTTCACTGAATTTTATAATTAATTTAATATGATATTAAATATTTATAAAAATTTAAATCAAAAATTATATCGAACTATACTCGAGTCAAAAACTAAATATAATATCGAATATTAATTTAATAAGTAATATATAGATATTAATAAATAGTAGTAAATAGTAATTTTTTTTTTCGAAAAAAGTAATAAGTAGTAACTTAATTATGTACTTTTAATTTTACTGTCAAGTAATATACAATGAATAATAATATATGACAAGAATTAATATGTTTCGTAATTAAAATATAATAAATAAATGTTGATAAAATATTGTTATTAATTTATTATTAATATTATTATCATTGTTATTACTACTACTGTGCAGCTACTACTACTATTATTTTTATTCAATTAACAAGTAAAAATATAAAATACCTATTATTTTACAATTTGAACTTAAAATATAAAAATAAAAAATTCACATTACATAGTGTCTAATTCAATTAACAAATATAAATATAAAATATCCATTACAACACGCTTTAAACTTAAAATATGAGAATTAAGAAAATTATTATTATTATTATTATTATTATTATTGAAAATGCTTTAGGGGGTGAATAAGGCTAATGAGGGTTTTAAAAAAATAAAAAACAATTTTAAGGAATTAAACAAGAATTAAAAGAATATTGAGAATGAAGAATAAAAAACACAATGATTGAAAAAGTTCGGATTTAACAACAATTCTACGTCTCCACCTAACTTATCTCTAAGTTAAGATTTCAATCACCCATAATCTTATTAATAAGATTGAGATTATACAAGAGTTTTATGACTAACTCTTACAACCTTACGACTTGAGTTTTCAAGGTTCACTCAAAAACCAAATCCTAAGTGTTTCAATGGACAACTGAAACTAATTCCTTTTTGGAATAGAATTTTACTTCCCATTTTCTTAATCTCAGAAAATAGAAGAACAAGAATGTTTATTCTAACACTCACTAACTCTCATAAGAGTTACACAAATACAAAAATTATTTAAGAAAAAATTTGAGAGCTTAAATGAATGCTTAAGAGAAAATGAATGATAAACAAGTTTCTTAAACTTTCAATTAAATTCTATGGAACGTTTATATAGATAAATACTAAAAAGGACAATTGTTGGATGTATGTATCAAACATGTCTCCGATGTCTATAATTGATTTTTGAATCAATTTGGACTTATTTCTTTCAGTACGCCATGATCATGAGGAGCAAGTTCTAGTTTATGAGAAGCGAAAATACTAGCTGTTGCATTCAATAATGACTGTTTGGAGTTGTTAGAACTGCCCTCATGAGCTGCTTATGGGTGAATAGTGCTAATGAGCGACATTGTCCCTTTGCTCAGTTTTGCTCTCACAAAGCTTATGCTCACGATCAACTCGTAAGGAGATATTTATAAGTCCAAAAATGTCTCTTTTTGACACATAAAAATTCCAGATACTTTAGGTATAGGATTGAGATATTATACTTCACTAAAATACAATATAATGACAGTATTTCGTATTTCCAAACTTGAACTGATAATTTTGATACAAATAAGTTTTTACACACTTGAAATAAATTATTAGAAACTTAAATTGACTTTCAAAGATCAAAATTAGGAGTTTGATCGTGCAAATGGTCAACATTCTCTCCCTTTTTGGCTTTGACAACCAATTTAATAAAAATAAATAAATTGTGTGCAAGTGACAAATAATTAATGTGAATAGATATGTGTTATATAAAATAGCTCTCCCTTTTAAATTAAATAGATGCAATATATGAAAAAATTTTCTCCCCCTTAATATATGCATAAATTTATGTATCAGAGTATAAAATAAATTGAATTATCATAGCATACATAAGAAATATCAAATAATTGTAAAGGAGATGACTTTTGAAAAGATACCAATAAAAATTATTTATCTCCTTTAATAAATATATTTCTTGATTTCTCTCCTTTTTAGACATAATAAAAATATAAATTTAATATTTTATCCCCTTTTGTCAAAAATAAAAACAACATAAAATTTAACATGGGGGACAAAAAGAAAAACAAGGTCTAACATAACAAAAGTGTTAAAAACATGATAACATGATCATTAAAATTAATATTAGACAATATAAAGCAAATAATTTCAAACATATATGGAATGCATTACAAAAGTAGTACATATAGCACTTATATTGAAACATTATATGATCATGTAGAGTTTAGCTAGCCAATCATACATAATCATGTAGCACTTAGCCATATCTATGCATAACATTTTCTCCCCATTTGGTAGAAACAAAAAGAAAAGTAAAATTTATGTCATACATAAACAAAGTAAGCAAAACAATGCTTTTTATTACAAGGACAAAACTAGTCACACTTACATTGTTATTATGCATGTATAAACAAAATTATGGAAAAAAATTTAAACAATTTTCTTCCCCTATTGAAAAATAGTAAAATAGAATAAGATTTGGATTAAAAAAATTGATATCAAGGAGTCACGACCCAAAACAAGGGGCCATGACCGGCACTAGGGAACGAGAATTCTTTCGAATCCGGAACCCGTAGCAAGCCTTAAAGAAAATATAAAAGCATGCAATAATAATAACATAAATAAAATATCTTGCAACAGAAATTAAAATCTCATAAGTAATAATAATAATCCACCAACTCATTTGATAGCATAAAATCCATCTCATGTATATAAAATCTTTTAATACAAATTCTCGGTTAAACTTTTAAAATTTAAATATCAAACATATATAAAACATACATCCCACAACTTAACTACTGCAGTGTCTAGAATATAAAATAAAATCAAGTAAGCAGTTTATATAATAAAGTTGGGGTAGAAGAAATCCGACGTAAGGGTCTGCTACTAAGATCTGAGGATGAAGACTCTCCTGAAAAATAATCAACAGAGGGGAGTCAGACCTCACTGAGTGAATTGTTATAGTATATATACATGTATAGCTAAATGAAAAATGCACACATTCAATAGTATATATAATAAGTATATATACAGGCAACTACACATGGATGCAGCAAAATCATTTTATATAACTCTAAAAATAATAACCGTTTATGAAGGATAAAATAGAACCGTAGATGATCGCAACCTCAAATAGTGTTAGACAACACTCTAGCCATACAAGCTCACTTATTCCAAATAAATTCACTTGTTCCATTTGGACAGTAGACTAGCCCCGAGACACTAAGTCAACCGAGCTCCAGCAGTCTGACTGCTAGTGTGATTGACCCTGAGACACTTGGTTAATCGAGCTCCAGCAATCACACTCTCAAATCATATCACACATCAATCAAATCAATCCGATCAATATCCAAAAATAGGTTAGTAATTTAACCTACAGTCTATCATCGTACCGGTACATACTCAGTCCTAGCGCTGCCCACTAGGTAGCACATTCTATTGATATCCTTCATTTAAAAATAAATCCATTCATTCATGAAATAAATGATGCATGATGTTAAGTAAAATAACAATATAAACAGTATATATACTAGAAATATACCAAAAATAAACCAAGTATATTTCGAGTATATATATGTTAAATAAATTCAATTTAATTATAAAATGAACCAGAAGTAAACTATACATATACTTAAAAATATTTTAGGTATAATTCAATAATAAAACATGCATTTAATTTAAAATATACCAAAATATACCTAAGCAATTATTAAACCATTTATGCATATTTCATAAAATTTAAACATATATTTCTAAAACATGCAATCCTAAAACACGTATATATAAAATAACAACTCACAGTTGTGTGCTCCTCGGGACGGGTCTGGTCCACTAGGCCTCGGTCTCGGCAGAACTAAACAAATAAACGACAACATGAAATTATAATAAATTTAACGAAATTTTAGAGACTCGATTTAAAACACCAGACACAGAATAGGAATAGGGATTTGACCGGATGTCACATTTTACAAGAATTCTATCAAAAATTTGAAAAAATCTCCCCTGTAAAACGGACATCTCTCTACTCAGAAAGTAGAGTCGGTCCTGCAAGAAAACACACTTCGAGTATAAACAGTCACACAACCCCTCGGTTAGACTCCCAAACTACAATTCTACCGATCGAGGTTCACAATTCACGAGATAAACACATAATACATTAAAATGCCAAAAATACCTTTTAATGATCAAAATATAGCAATTTAGGTATTTAAACACTGAAAATAATTATTTTACCGATAATTACAATAAAACCCTAATTTTAATAAAATATTATTAGAAATCCTTAATTCTCGATAAATTCACAAATATTTACCAAAATTCATTTTATAAATCCAAATTACATAATTAACCCTAAAACATATTAAAATTCACTAAAAACTCATTTATTTACAAAAATAGTATATTATATATAATTTGAAAATAATTTTCAAAAAATAGTTTTAATTAGTTAAAAATACTAAATAATTTATAAAAATCATTTTTATACCTCAAATAATTATTAAAACCAATTTAATTTAATTTTCAACCAATTTATTACCAAATTACCAAAATACCCCTAGTTATATATAAATTCACATAATACACTATAATTATACAAAAATTCACTAAAAATAATATAATTACTCAAAAATTAATTTCTTAACATATAATTCAATAAAATCAATAATTATACTCAATTAACCCATTAATTTTAACAAAATACTTAATTAACCTAATTTTCTAAAAATCACCTAAACTAAATAAATTCATAATAATTATACAAAAATCATAAAAATTACAAATAAATTTCTAAAATTCATTTTAACACCTATAAACACCATAAATCACAATTTCATAATTTATTTAATTAATTTAAAAAAATTAGAAAATATTAATAAAATAATAAAAAATTCATAAAAATCAAAATAATCCCAAAAATTCCACAAAAATTACAGGATGTAGATTGAGCTACTAGGATCAATCTTTATGAAGGAACTTAGCTTGAATCATTAGAATCGAAGTTCAAAAAAATCAAGAACTCAAAGTGGCCAAAAATGAAAATTGGTTACCAAGGAAAATCTAGACCAAATCAAGTGAAACTAAACTTGGAAATGAACTCGCCGGAGCTCAAGGAAGAGATAGGACCGGTGGTGTTCAAGATGGTGGTCGGAAGAGGCTTGAACGACAACGAGCTCAACTTCAGCTTCTCGGGTGGAAACCGACCAAAACTTACTGGAAATGGAGGCTACAGGCGATAGAGGAAGCTTGGGAAGGTGGTGGCATGCTGGACGACACATCGACGACAAGGGGAAAGGCTGACAGTGGCGGAGATAGGGTGGGGGTGTGCGTCGGGTTGTGATGAGGAAGACAATGGCAAGAAACGTAAATAAATCAAACTTATATATTTGTATGTATATGTATATATATATATATATATATATATATATATATATATATATATATATAACTTTAACTTTTAATATTATAATATATTAATATTATATTTCAAAAATAATTATACACCATATGTCAAAATATCAAACCAATATTTACATACATATACATATACACAATACATATTAATTAAAAAAAATGTATAATATATAATATTTACTTAATTAAAATAATCCTAAAATATTAAATATGTGTATATATGCATGTATATGTATATATATTATTACAATAATTAAAATCATGCATGAACTCATGCAAATACATAAAATCGACTAACATAAATCATAAATATTTATTTAGGTTTTAATTTTCCCAAAAATATAATTCTTGAAAAAATTTTACGTAAGAAATTTAAAATAATTAAAAATAACTTTAATAAATAACAAACTAATTAAATAATTAAATATATTTATGAAAATTATTAACATTGCATATCTCGATGCAGTTTAAAAATATTTAAAATCTTGGGATATCACACAAGGGCACACTCTCATATAGTGATGTCACTAACATAAATACATCTTAAAAAATTTTAAAAAAATTTCTCTCCCTTAAAAAAAATTAACTAAATACTAATTCAAACTCAATTATTTCTCTCTCTTTGTCAAACTGCAAAAGGAAATTATAAAAGAAAATAAAAAAGCATTAATGAAAAGGATAAAGTTATAATGATATTAAAATACTAATTATAAACTGAAGAGAAACATAACAAGACATGAAATTAATAGCTTATGGCTTATATTAAAAAAAATCCAGAAAATAAACTGAATGTAAATTGTCACAAAATAACTATAAAAATAAACAAACAGCTCAATGCTTAGATACGGAAAATATATTGAAAATAAACCAAGTATAAATTGACGACAAAATTAACAAAAACATATAAAAAGAAACTAGTTTTGATGAGGAATAGGGGGAATTTTAAAGAAATCATAATGTATATTTAAACATATATCAATGCATGACAATTAAAAAAATGTTAAGAACAAAATCAAAACATTTAATAATCAAAATAATCAATAAGCATAACATGATTTTACATGAAAATAATCAAACCATCAATTAAGCATAAAATCAGGACAAAGTAGAACCATCAATTATGTCAAGTTCATGCTTAATGAAATTCAATCTCTTTTCATTAAGAGGTCTGGTGAAGATATTTTCAAATTGATTATTTGTATCAATAAATTCAAGTGGGATATCACTAATTTGAACATGATAACGCAAGAAATGATGTCTAATGTCTATTTGCTTAGTTCTAGAATATTGAATGGGATTCTTCCTAAGGTTTATAGCATTTGTATTATCACATTTAATAGAAATGTTATCAAGTTTATTGTCATAGTCCTTAAGTTGTTGTTTTTGCCATAACACTTATGAGCAACAACAATTAGTCGCCACATATTCTGCTTTAGCGGTGGACAAAGCAATCGAAACTTGTTTCTTGCTAAACTAAGAAACTAAGCAATTATCTAAAATTTGACAAGTTCCAGAAGTGCTTTTTCTATACAGTAGCTATTGGAAAATTCCGTATTAGAATAGTTAATCAAGTCAAAGGATGAGCTCTTAGGATACTAAAGTCCTAAATGCATTGTCCTATAAAGGTATTTAAAAATTCTTTTGACAACATTCAAATGAGACTTTCTAGAACTTGATTGAAATCTAGCACATAATCAAGTAGCAAATATAATGTCGGGTCTACTAGTAGTTAAATAAAGAAGGGATCTGATATACCTCTAAATCACTTTTCGTTAACCGGTTTGCTATTCTCATCCTTGTTGAGCTTGGTTGTGGTGCTCATTGAAATTTTAATTGTCTTAGCTCCATATGTGCCAAACTTCTTAAGAATGTCTCTTGTATATTTGGTTTGATTGATGAAAATCTCATCTTTACATTGCTTGATTTGCAGTCCAAGAAAGAACTTAAGTTCTTCTATCATATTCATCTTAAATTCTCCTTGCATTAACTTAGAGAATTTCTCACACAAGCAATGGTTAGTAGCATAAAAAATAATATCATCAACATATATTTGAACAATTAATAAATCATGCTTGGATTTCTTTATGAAAAGAGTTGTGTCAACTTTTCCTTTAGAGAACCCTTTCTCTAGTAAGAAGTTACTCAATCTTTCATACTAAGCTCTTAGAGATTGTTTCAACCTATATAATACTTTTAAAAGTTTAAACACATGATTTGAAAAATCAAAACTTTAAAAACTAGGAAGTTGTTCAACATACACCTCCTTTTCAATAACACCATTTAGAAATGCACTTTTAACATCAATTTGATAAAGTTTAAAGTCCATGAATGATGCAAATGCAAATAGCATTCTAATAGCTTCTAACCTTGTAATGGGAGTAAAGGTTTCATCATAATCTATGCCTTTTTCTTGATTATAACCTTTAGCTACTAGTCTAGCTTTGTTCTTAATTATGACACTTTGGTCATTCATTTTATTTATAAATACCCATTTGGTGCCTATAATAAGATGATGTTTTAGTCTAGGAACTAAGGTCCAAACCTTATTTATCTCAAATTGATTTAACTTTTCTTGCATTGCAATGACCTAAAATTCATCAATTAAAGCATCATCAACATTTTCAAGTTCAATTTGAGAAATGAAGGCTAAGTTAACAATGGATTTAAGTTTAGATCTAGCAGTTAGCCCTTTTGTAGTGTCATCTATAATGAGGTCTTGTGAATGAGCTTTCTTGAATTACCAATTATTTGGAAGTTCATCCTTTAAGGTAGGTTGAGATGTCTCCTCATTGTCCTTCTTACTTGAACCTTCAAGTTCCAAAGGCTTACTAATATTTTCTTCTTAAGTGATCATATCCATATGCTCATCTATAAAATCATCAATACTACAAACATCCATTCTAAGATCAAGTGAGTTTGATTCATCAAATACAACATGCATTGACTCTTTAACTACTAGAGTTCTCTTATTAAAGACTTTATATGCTTTACTAGAGGTGGTATAGCCTAGAAAAATTCCTTCATTAGGTTTAGAGTCAAATTTTCCAAGATTATCCTTGGTGTTCAATATAAAGCACTTGTATCCAAATACTTTTAAATATGAGATTTTAGGTTTTCTATTGTTTTATAACTAATAAAAAGTTTTATTTAAAATTGGTCTTTTGAAAACTCTATTAAATATAACAAGACGTGTTAACGACTTCCACCCAAAAGTATAGAGGTAAATTATACTCATGAAGCATTATTCTAGCCATTTCCATAAGAGTTCTATTTTTCCTTTCAACTACCCCATTTTGTTGAGGAGTTACAGGAGATAAAAATGTATGTGAAATACCATTTTCATTATAAAAGATTTTGAAAAATTCATTTTTAATTCAGTTCCATGATCACTTCTAATGGATGAAATACAAAAACCTTCTATGTCATGTCCATGTGTTATGGAAAATAGAGATTAAGCATTTAATGTATTTGCTATCAATTTTATTCAAATCAATAACATAAACATTGTTTATTCTTTCACCAATAACAATTACTTTATCTTCATCAAGACTACTAACAAAGTAACTTCTAGGATAAAAATTCACTTTATTTCCCATGTCGCATAATTGACTTATACTAAGTAAATTATGCTTAAGAACATCAACAAATAATACATGATATATAGATAAAGATTGAGGATTACGATTTCTCCAATGCCTACAATTTTCCCTTTGGCAATTGAAAGTGTAATATCCCGTATTTTTAAATATTTTTATAATGTATCGGGATATGCAGTGTTAATAATTCTTATGTATATTAATGATATTTTAAGAGTCATAATTTAATTAAAGTTAATTTAAATTATTGTATATTATTTTAAGTGCTTTACGTAAAATTTTCCCGAGAATACTATTTCTGGGGAAATTTTCACGTAAATTATTTATTATTAATTATATTAAATAGATTTCCGGACTTGCATGAACTCATATATATTTTTAAAGTACTAATTAACGTATATATGTGTAATTATTTATTTAATTAGGGTTTAAATAATTACCCTAATATTTTTATTATTTATTATTAGTTTTAATATTATTTAATTATTTTTAAGTGGATTAAATTTTAAAATATTAAATTATATGTGTGTGGTGTATATTTAATTTGTGTGATTTCATATTATTTTAATATATAGTGTAAAGCGTATATATATACATATTATATGTCAAAAATCAAAACTTATTACCAAATTATCGAATTGCCCCTCCCTCCTTCTCCTTCTCTCCCGACGCCCTACCCTCACTGCGCCTCCCGTTCCAGTACGCCAGACCACCCTTTGCCGCCATCAGCTGCCGCCAACCTCCTCCCCCTTCCTTCCTCTTCCTCTCCGACGTGACCAGGCCGTCGGAAGCCCGCTGGAACGCCCGGAATTCGCGATGGCAGTAAGTTGAGCTCTTCGCCGTCAACCACAATTTCGGCCACCATTTCGTGCACTGCCGGTCTTCATCGACTCCTTGAGCTCCAGTGGTCCCTATTCTAAGCTCCTTTTGGCCTGAAAACAAGTGGTTGATGAGGTTTGAGCTAAATCTTCAATTCGGCCATTTTAGCTTCTTGAATATTTTGAACTTAGAATTGATTGATTCATGAAAAGTCCCTTAACAAATATTGATCCTAGTAGCTTAATCTACATGTGTGAATTTTTGTAGAATTTTTGGAGATTATTTTGATTTTTGGGTATTTTTGAATATTTTATTATTATTTTCTAATTTTCGAAATTTAATTAATTAAATTATGAAATTGTGTTTTATGATAAATATAGGTGTTTAAATGAATTATAGAAATTTATTTGTAATTTTTATGAATTTCTATGTATTTATTTTGAATTTATTTAGGTTTATGTAATTTTGGAAAATTAGGTTAATTGTGTTTTTAATTGAAATTAATTAGTTAATTGAGTTTAATTATTGATATTATTGATAAATATGTGGAGGAAATTAATTTTGGATAATTATACTATTTTTGGTGAATTTTTGAATGAATTTTAGTATATTTATATATTTAGGGGTATTTTGGTAATTTTACCCTAAATTGATAAAAAATGTAATTTAAATTGGTTTTAATAGTTATTTAAGGTATAAAAATGATTTCAACAAATTAATTAGTATTTTTAATTAATTAAAACTATTTTTCGTGAATTATTTTCAATTATATATATAATATACGATTTTTCTAAATAAATGAGTTTTATCGGTTTTTACTGTGTTTTAAGGTTAATTATGTAATTTCTACTTGTTAAATGTATTTTTGTGATATAAGGGTATTTTTGGTATTTTCATAATTGTTTTGTGAATTGTGGACCCCGATCGGTAGACTGTAGTTTGAACTTCGACCGAGGGGTTGTGGATGTGTTTTTGTGTCTGTTTTTCGAAGTGTATTTCTTTGTAGGACTGGCTCTACTCTTTGAGTAGAGAGATGTCCATTTTACAGGGGAGGTTCTGTCGGATTTTTGATAGAATTCTCGTAAAACGTGATGTCCGGTCGAACCCTAATTCTGATTCTGTGTCTAATATTCTAGATAGAGTTTCTAGGATTTTCTGTTAAGTTTATTCTGATGTCTGTTATTTTTATTCTGATGTCTATTATTTTTGTATGTTTAGTTGCGCTGAGACCGAGGCCTAGTGGACCAGGCCCGTCGGACCCATCTCGAGGAGCGCACTAAATGTGAGTTACTATTTTATATATATGTGCTCTAGGGTGAATGATTTTAGAAATATATGTTTTATTTTGATTAAACATGCATAAATGGTTTAATTATTACTTAAGTTTATTTTTAGTTTAGTTTTGGTTTATTTTCTGCATTTTTTGAATTATATGCATGTTTTGTTAATGAATTATGTTTAAAATGTTTTTAAGTATATTTCTAGTTTATTTTGTAATTTAATTGGATTTATTTGACGTATATATACTCGAAATATACCTAGTTTTCTTTTGGTATATTTCCAATATATATATGGTTTATGTTGCTATTTTATTTAAGTTCATGCATCATTTGTTTTTAAGAATGTATCCTTTATATTTTAATGAAGGATATCGATAGAACGTGCTATCTAGTGGGCAACACTAGGACCGAGTACGTACCGGTATGCTTATAGCATTTAGGCTATATTACTAACCATTTGAGGATATGATTATTTGAAGTGTGAGATATGGTTTGGAGGTGTGATTGCTGGAGCTCGGTTGACCAAGTGTCTCGGGGCCAATCACACTGACAGTCAGACTGTTGGAGCTCGGTTGACTTAGTGGCTCGGGGCCAGTCTATTGTCTAAATGGATCAAGTGATTATATTTGGAATAAGTGAGCCTGTATGGCTAGAGTGTTGTCTAACACTGTTTTGAGGTTGCGATTTTTCAAGGTTCTATTTGATTCTTCATAAACTGTGAATTTCAGTAAAAATATATAAAATGATTTTATTGCATCTGTGTGTATTTGCCTGTATATATACATATTAGATATATACTGTTGATTGTATGCATTGTCATTTAGTATGCATGTATATATATTATAGTGATTCACTCAGTGAGGTCTGACTCCCCTCCGTTGACCATTTTTCAGGAGAGTCATCGTCTTCAGACCTCAGTAGCAGGCCTATACGCCGGATTTCTTCCACCCCGGCTTCTTTATGTAAACTGCTTATTTAAGTCTTGAGTTTTACTTTATGATCTAGACACTGCAGTAGTTATGGTCATTTTGGAGATTGGTGTATTGTATTTATATGAGATATGTAATTTAAATACTTGAACTGAAACTTGTATTAAAGGATTTATTTATATATGATATGAGAATTTGATTTAATTTCATTTGATGGAAACATTCTTTTGATATTTATGATTTTATTTCCGCTGCATTAAGTGTTGTTATTATTATTATTGCATGTTTTATTTTATTTTTAGGCTTGCTACGGGTTCCGGATTCGAAAGAATTCCTGTTCCCTAGCGTCGGTCATGACCCCTGTTTTGGGTCGTGACAGAAAGAGTCCTAGAGGAGGGTGAATAGTACTATTGAACAATAATAAGAAATTAAAAGATTTGAACAAGAATTAAAAGAAATCTTGAGAAGGAAGAATAATGAACATAAAAATTTAAGGAGTTCAGATTCTCAATAATCTTACGTCTCCACCTAACTTTTCCTTAAGTTAGGATTTTGAATCACCATAATCTATTTTCCTATATTGATTTTTACAACTTGAGTTTTAGGCTCAACTCAAACCTTACAACTTGAATTTTCAAGGCTTACTCAAAAACCAATTCACAAGTGTTTTCAAGGCTCACACTAAAACCAAATTCCCAAGTGTTTTAATGGCTAAAAACTTAAACCAATTCCTTTAGAATAGAATCTCACTTTCCCTTTTTTTAACCCTAGAAAATAGAAGAATAAGAATTTCTATTCTAACACTCACCAACTCTCATAAGAGTATACAACAATAAAATGAATTTTGAAAGAGTTTTGAGAGCTTAATTGAATGCTTGAAAGTATACAATGAATAAACAAATTTCTTAACCTCAAAATAATTTTCAAAGGTTATATTTATACTTAAGCAATTCAATTATAGTTGTTAGAAATAATAATTTTATTCCTAATATAATCAAAGTCCATTTGAATGAAATTTGGACTTTTGAGTTGCAGTTTGTCAGGTTTTGGTTGGGATATCATCAATCCCGATCGGGATGAGCATTGAATAGCCATTATGAGACATTATATTCGAATTTATGCATTGGTCCCAGTCAGGATATTAATGTCCCGATTGAGACTACCTTATCTCAAGTAGTGTCTTGGTCAGGACATTGGATAGGGATCAGTTCTGCCAAAAACTGAATTTTTGCTTGAACTTGATCTACCCTGGTCCCAGTCGGGTGCTAGTATACAAGATCATAGGGAGTGAATCTCAAAATATGTCTTGACTTAGAATATTCTTTAATGGTAGTGATTATCCTCAATGGAAGTTCAAAATGGAACTATATCTAGATTGTGATCCATTAGACTTTGGGAAGTTATTCTCAAAGTTGGCAACCAAAAAAGACTATCATTAATCGTGTACAAACTATGCTTTCAAGAAGTGATTGGAGCAATGATCAAAAGGAAGAAAACTACAAAAATAGGAAAGCTATGATCACTTCACTCTCTTCTATGATAAGAGAAAAAGGAGACAAGCTTCAACATTGTATTTTGGCTAAACAAATGTGGGAGACCTTGGAAAACCATTATGAAGCCAATGTATAAGTAAGAAGTAAAAAGGTTCAACTTCATATGTATGAATATGAACTCTTCAAAATGAAACCTCAAGAATTAATTATGGAGATGACAAACCGTCTCAATGCTCTCCTCACAACCATCAAGAAACTTAGAAAAGATTTCTCTAAGGAAGAGGTGAACAACATGATTATAAGAATCCTACCTAAGAAGAAGTGGGAATGTCGAGTCACTTCAATTGAGGAAGCTCAAGACCTCTCTATCCTCTCAACTGATGTACTTATTGCTTAGCTCTTGACACATGAGCTCATAATTAAGCAAAGAAGTGAAGTGCAAGAAGAGAAAGAAGAAAAGAAAAAGAGTATAGCATTGAAGGTTTCGTAAGAAGAAAGTGAAGATAAAAATGTTAAAGATTCTAGTAATGAAGATAGTGATATTGCCATGCTCACTAGAAACTTTAAGAAGTTTTTGAGAAAGAAAAATTTTTCAAGAATAAGGGATTTCAAAAAGAAATTTGAAGGAGATGGCAAGAAGAGAACTAAAAAAGTTACTTGTTATGAATGCAAGAAACCAGGAAACATTTGAAGTGAGTGCCCCAACCTCAAATTCAAGAACAAGGGAACAAAGGATAGGAAGAAGGCCTTCAAAGCTACTTGGGATGACTCCTCTGAATTCGAAGAGGAAGAGGAATAATAAAAAGTGATCAATCTTTGCTTCATGACCCTTGAAGATGAAAATGAAGTACCATATACTTCTAACTCCTCTTGTGATGATTATTATGATTATGATAAATATAATGATGATGATGTTGAGAGCTCTATAGTGAACAAACTTTTACTTAAATACAAAAGTTTATTATCTAAGAAGAAACATTATAAGCATGAGTTGGCTAACTTGACCAAATATTTTGAAAGTTTAAAAAATGATTTTGCTAAATTTTTTGAATCAAATGAAAAACTTGTTAGTTTTTAGAAGATCAACTCAAGAAAGCAAGTGATGAAAATCATAAGCTTTCTAAAGAGGTCTTAGAATTAAAAAATTCCATTACTAAATTCAAGAGAGGAAAAGAAACTCTGGATAGTCTTTTTTATACTTAAAAATTTCATAAAGATACCCATGAAATTGGATATAAAAATGGAATGCCTTCATCATCATTATCACACATTAATTTTGTTAAAGCCTCACTTGACTTCAATCCTTTTACGCCAAACTAAATGAGATTCAAGCTTTTAAAGCTAAACAGTCTCATATGTCAAATGACAAAAGAAAGTCTCATAAGACTCAACCTTCATTGGCACAAAAAGGTAAAGACTTATATGTACACTAAACACAATACTCATAAGCATGTTACACAACACAATGCACCTAAAAATATTGCACAAACTTATTAAAATATACATTGTCATTGCCAGTGCATATCTCATACCATGACTTAAAATAATAGGAGACACATACCACCATAACACAAAAGGCATGTTTCACATACTAGGAAAGCATATCATCCTAAGAGGAACAAATTTTAAAATGTTGTATGCTCATATTGCATGATCAAAGGACATACCAACAATATGTGCTTCTATAGAAGACTACACATGAATTTACTTCTTTTAGATTATCTTGAGACTAACCAACCTATACCAAGAAAGGTATGGGTTCAAAAGAATACTAAAATTATTTTGTGTAGGTGTGCTTAAAATCCATAAGAATGAAAAAGAAAATAGTATCTTGATACTGGATATTCAAGGCACATGATGGGAGGCAAGGAGCAATTCAACAAGCTTGATGCAAAGGATGGAGGACATGTCACATTTAAAGACAATGCCAAAGGAAAGATAATAGGAATTGGAGAAATAAACAATCCTCAATCTTTATTTATACATCGTGTGTTGCTTGTTGATGGTCTTAAACATAATTTACTTAGTATAAGTCAATTGTGTGATATAGGAAATAAGGTGACTTTCTATCCTAAAAATTGCTTTGTTAGTAGTCTTGATAAAGATAAAGTAATTTTTAGTGGTGAAAGAATAGACAATGTTTATGTTATTGATTTGAACAAAATTGATAATAAAGACATTAAATGCTTAATGTTTATTTCCCATGACACATGGATATGACATAGAAGGTTAGCATATGCAAATTTTGTGCTTTTAAATGATTTTATAGACATGAACTTGTGATTGGTCGACCTAAGCTTGAATTCACTAAGGATAGACCTTGTGATGCCTGTCAAAAGGAAAAACAATCCAAGTCTTCATTTAAGCTAAAAAATGTAGTGTTCACCTCTAGACTACTTGAACTTATACATATAGATTTATTTAGACTAACTAGAGTTGCTAGTCTCAATAGAATGCACTATGCATACTTATTGGTTAATGACTACTCTAGATTTACTTGGATGTGTTTTCTTGCTCATAAGAATGATGCTTTTAAAAATTTTGCTAAAAGAGTTCAAAAGGAAAAAAGATTTTGTATTCCATATATTAGAAGTGATCATGGAACCGAATTTGAAAATGAATTCTTTAAAACCTTTTGTAATGAAAATGGTATTTCATATACATTTTCATATCCTAGAACTCTTCAACAAAATGGGGTTGTTGAAAGGAAAAATAGAACTCTTATGGAAATGGCTAAAACAATGCTTTATGAGTATAATTTACCTCTATACTTTTGGGCGAAAGCCGTTAACACATCTGGCTACATTTCAAATTAAGTTTTCAAAAGAGCAATTTTAAACAAAACATCTTATGAGCTATGGAACAACATAAAACCCAAAATCTCATATCTAAAAGTATTTGGATACAAATGCTTTATATAAAACACCAAGGACAATCTTGGAAAATTTGATTCCAAAGCCGACAAAGGAATTTTCCTAGGCTATTCTATTTCTAGTAAAGTATATAGAGTTTTTAATAAGAGAAATCTAGTAGTTGAAGAGTCAATGCATAATGTATTTAATGAATTAAACTCACTTGATCCTAAAAAGGATGTTTGTAGTGTTGATGATCTTGTAGGTGATAATGAGAATGTGGAAACTCAAGAAGAAAATTCTAGTAAGCTTTTGGAACTCGAAGGTCCAAGTAAGGCGGATAATGAGGAGACATCTCAACCTACCTTGAAGGATGAACTTTCAAAGGATTAGCAATTCAAGAAAGTTCATCCTCAAGATCTCATTATAGGTAACACTACAAAAGGGGTAACTACTAGATTTAAACTTAAGTCTATTGTTAATTTAGCCTTCATTTATCAAATTAAGCCCAAAAATGTTGATGATGCATTGAGTGATGAATATTGGATCCTTATTATACAAGAAGAGTTAAATCAATTTAAAAGAAACAAAGTTTAGACCTTGATTCCTAGACCAAAACATCATCCTATTATAGGCACCAAATGGGTGTTTAGAAATAAGATGAATGAACAAGGTGCCATAACTAGGAACAAAGCTATACTAGTAGCTAAATGTTATAATCAAGAAGAAGGCATTGATTATAATGAAACCTTTCCCCCCATTACAAATTTAAAAGCTAATAGAATGCTATTTGCATTTATATCATTCAAGGATTTTAACTTTATCAAATGGATGTTAAAAATGTATTTCTAAATGGTTTCATTGAAGAGGAGGTATATGTTGAGCAACCTCCGGGTTTTAAAATTTTTGATTCTCCAAATCATGTTTTTAAATTATTAAAAGTGTTGAATGGATTAAAATAACCTCCAACAGTTTGGTATGAAAGATTGAGCAACTTCTTACTAGAAAAAGGGTTTTTTAAAGGAAAAGTTGACACAACTCTTTTCATAAAGAAATCTAAGCATGATTTATTAATTATTCAAATATGTATTGATTATATTATTTTCAGTGCTACTAACCATTGCTTGTGTGAGGAATTTTCTAAGCTAATGCATGGAGAATTCAAAATGAGTATGATGGGAGAACTAAAATTCTTTCTCAGATTACAAATCAAGCGATGCAAAGATGAGATTTTCATCAATCAAACCAAATATACAAGAGAAGTTCTCAAGAAGTTTGGCATGGATGGAGCTTAGACAAGCAAAACTCTAATGAGCACCATAACTAAACTCAACAAGGATAAGAATGGCAAATCGATTAATGAAAAGTGATTTAGAGGTATAATTAGACCCCTTCTTTATTTAATTGGAAGTAGACTCGATATTATGTTTGCTACATGCTTATGTGCTAGATTTCAATCAAGTCCTAAAGAGTCTCAATTGAATGCTATCAAAAGAATTTTCAAATATCTTTGTGGAATGATGCATTTAGGACTTTGGTATCCTAAATGTTTCTCCTTTAACTTAATTAGTTAATTCAGACTTTGTCGGTAGTTTACTAGATAGAAATAACACTTTAGGAACTTGTCAATTATTAGGAAAATGTTTAGTTTCTTGGTTTAGCAAGAAACAAGTTTCAGTTGCCTTGTCCATTGCTGAAGTTGAATATATTACAGCAAGTCTTTGTTGTTCATATGTCTTATGGCAAGAATAAAAATTGTTAGACTATGGTATAAAAATTGATCACATTCCTATCCAATGTGACAATACAAGTGTTATAAACCTTAACAAGAACCTGATTCAACACTCTAGAACTAAGCATATAGATATTCGACATCATTTTTGCACAATCATGTTCAAATTGGTGATATCTCACTTGATTTTATTGATACAAATAATCAACTTGTTGATATTTTCACCAAACCTCTCAATAAAGAGAGATTGAATTTCATTAAACATGAACTTGACATGATTGATGGTTCTAGTCTGTCTTGATTTTGTGTTAATTTTGCTATATTAATATTTGGATTTTTTAAAAGTTTTCTTTATGTTTATTTTTGGTATATAATACTTGCTCACTAGATATATTTTTGGTGTTTATTTTTTAAAATCTTCATTTTTTGTTGTAAAAACATGTGATGTTTATTTGATACATTGATCTTCTTTATTTTTAATTTTTTTTATGAAATATTTTTTAATTCTTCCTATTTTGCAAAATTAATAATTAATTAATGAAACTTTCATTAAATAAATTATTTTAATTTTTAGCAAAATATATCCTTCCTTAAATGAGTTCATTTTATATACTCATTTAATTCTTCTAAAAATCTTCAATTAATTCAAAATAAATTCAATTAATTGCAAGGAATTAATTGTAAAATATTTTGGACTTAATTGTAAAAAATTTGCAAACTTTTATTGTCAGGAACTTGGTCCCGCCCAGGATTAGATCATGTCCTGATCGGGACATGATATGTCAATTTTGTATTTTTACACAAAATTGATCTCGATTGGGATATCACTCGAGACATCATGTCTCGATTAGGATGGGAGCATGTCCCGACTGGGGCATTGATCCTGATAGTATTAGAATTTCAAATCCTATCAACCTTTTGACTTCCCAATCAAAATTAGATATGATTTTTTAAGTTCCTATTTAATTCAAATTCAAATTTTGAACTATTTTCAACCATAATCTTTTGCCTATAAATACCATTCTATTCCTATTAGATTTTTCATCTCAATCAAAATTTTCCTTTCTCTATAAATTCTTCATATATTCTTCTTTTCTCCCCTCATGGCTCTTAATAAACCAAACAATGTTCCTTCCTTCTCTCAAGATACTCCTTCTAAGAAGGATAAACCCAACAGAACACACTTTCCATTCTCTTATTCTACTCAAGATCTAAAGAAAAGAATGTCTCAATTCCAAAAGAGAGCTTTTATTCCCTCAAGATTCATGGATGAACCTACTCTCAAAGTAATCGGTTACTATGATGAAGTCAAGGATCTTCTACTCAAAGGTGGGATATATGATTTTGCTTTCTCACCTTTTCCATCTTATCCTTCTCTCATTATTGAATTTCTTTCATCATACACTCTTTGTTCCATCAAATTTTATGATGTTAATCCTTACTTCTCTATAAGATTCAAATTGGGAGGAAGAGATCGCTTCATTACTCATCAAGAGTTTGGTACTCTTTTCAATTTTTCCCAAGAGCGACACATTCAAGTTAACCCTCATTGGCTTGCTTCTTCTTTTTGGGATGAAATTAAAGCTCCTAATGCTCCTTAATTCTCTGTCAGACATACTAAAGCCTCAAACATCAAATCCAAAGCACTTTGGTATGTTCATCGCTTCATTACCTATTATATAAATGGTAAAGCTCTTTCCAATGAAGCTCTTTCTCTTAATGATCTTTTCATTCTTTATTGCCTTTTTCATGATGAAAAAAATTACTTTGGAAAGATTTTTACAATGGAGAAATTGACTAATTAGTAATAGTAACAACGGTGCAATTTGTATTGGTGGAATTGTTACAAAATTGGCTAAATTCTACAATATTAATCTTGATCCTCTACCTTCTACTAAGCCTATACTTCTTTGTTAATCTTTTATAAAAAATTCCAAATAATTCACTTATTTTAATAGTATTTGGGTTTGGAAACATGATCTTGGAGCAAGTGAAAATATTGAGGCTATGTTTTAAGAATTGGAAGAACAAGAAGGCCCAGACATTTGGGAAGAAGAACAAACTCATGATGCTCTTTTAAGGAGAAAGATAAATAGTAAAGGTATATTAACTCAAGGCACTCAAGGTCAAGATGATGAACCTCTTTGCGTAGGATAAATCTTTAAACGCATGTCCTTGATGGAATCTAACTTCATTTCTCACTTTGATGAAGTTGAATCCAATTTCAATGTGTGTTCCAATCAAATTGATAATAACATTGCTCATGTTTAACATGATGTTCATCACATTTATAAGCAATAAGGCTATACTTGCACCTATCCTCCTCCTCTATAATAGATATTATTTGTATTTTTCATTTATTTTATTTTCAGTATATGTTTAGTTTATTTTCAGTATATGTTTAGTTTATTTTCAGTATATGAGCCTCTATGTTTATTTTTAGGCTCATTTTCTGTTTATTTACGTTTCGTTTATTTTGTGTTTATTTTCAGTATCTTATCTTTGTGTTGTATGCATCTTCATTATTAATGAACTTTTCCTTGCTTCAAAATGTCAATTCCTCTAGTATTAATTCTTTTTTATTTTTGCCAAAGGGGGAGAAAATATTTGAGTTTGCATGCATATTTAGTTAATTCATTTTAAAAAGAAGAAGTTTTTTTAAATATACACCTATATGAAAGTGTGTCCTTAATATTAAATATTTTTTATTATTCTATTTAAAATAGGGGGAGAGAAAATTGTTTGAATGTTTATGCATGTATAAGTATCATTATAAATGTGCTAGTTTTGTTGTATATTGTATGTGATAAAAAGGCCTTGCTTTACTGTATCCTTGTTTTTCATTGTTTTGGTTCTTGATCTTTTAATTCCTCTAGGATTTTTTCTTTTAGGTTCATTTCACTTTCATACCTCTCTCTTTTCTTTTTGTATCTAACAAAAGGGTGAGAAGAAGATATGTGATAATTGTGCTTAGTGTTTGTGTTTGTAATATGCTAAGTGCCACATGATCATGTATGATTAGCTTGTTAGTTTCTATATGATCATATGAAGTTTTGCTATATGTACTATTTTTATGATGCATTATATGCATATATGTTTGAAATTATTTCCTTCATATTGCTAAACATTTTTTATATTTTTAACACATTTGTTATGTTAGGTCATAATTTTCTCATGATATATTTTATATTTTTTTTGTCATGGAGAACAAATTATAAATTTATATTTCTTATAATGTTCATATTTAGAGGGGGAGAAATAAAGAAATATATTGTATTTCATTTGATATCATCATTATTGTCACAATTTTTATTTATCACACATTTCACTTTATATTATTTTTTATCAAACTCAAAATAAGTTTGTCAAAATGAAAAAGGGGAGATTGTTAACCTTAGCAAGTTATCAATCTTGATTTTGATATTAATAAACTTAATTTTGAGCAACTAATGTGTTTGATTCAAGTGTGTATAAGTTAGGAATAAGTGGGAAGTCAAAATAATAATGAACTATCAAAGAAAAATCATTTTGGGAAGACATTACAAGCACTATCTCGATTGGACTCAACACAGGGACTAAATTGCATAAAAAGTATGAATCCTATCATGGTCTCGACTAGGACTAGGGTAAATCAAGTTTAAGCAAAAATTCAGTTTTTGATAGAACTGATCCTGATCCAATGTCCCGATTGGGACATTGCCCTGGACAAGGTAGTCCTAATCGGGACATTGATATCCCAACCGAGACTAATGTAGAAATCTAAATACAATAGCTCATAAGGGCTATTTAATACTTGTCCCGACTGGAACTGATGATATCTCGACTGGGACCTGACAAATTGTAGCTTAAAAGTCCAAATTTTATTCAAATGGACTTTGATTGTGTTGGGAATGAATTATTGCTTCCAGCAGTTATAATTGAATTGCTTAAGTATATATAACCTCTGAAGATTTTTTTGAGGTTAAGAAACTTATTTATTCATTATATACTTTCAAGCATTCAATTAAGCTCTCTAAACTCTTTTAAAATTCATTTTATCATTGTATACTTTTATGAGAGTTAGTGAGTGTTAGAATATACATTCTTGTTCTTCTATTTTCTAGGGTTAAGAAAATGGGAAGTGAGATTCTATTATAAAGGAATTGGTTTAAGTGTTTAACCATTAAAATACTTGGGAATTTGGTTTTAGTATGATCCTTGAAACCCTTGTGAATTGATTTTTGAGTAAGCCTTGAAAATTCAAGTTGTAAGGTTTGAGTTGAGCTTAAAACTCAAGTTGTAAAAATCAATCTAAGGAAATAGATTGTGGTGATTCAAAATCCTAACTTGGGGATAAGTTAGATGGAGACTTAAGATTGTTGAGAATCCAAACTCATTAAATTTTTATGTTCATCGTTCTTCCTTTTCAATAACATTGCTTCAAATATGA
Organism: Mallotus nudiflorus; assembly: GCA_947683625.1. Lineage (NCBI taxonomy): Eukaryota > Viridiplantae > Streptophyta > Magnoliopsida > Malpighiales > Euphorbiaceae > Mallotus > Mallotus nudiflorus. The sequence goes on along the minus strand of CANTUR010000731.1, from coordinate 834,605 downwards.
CATGTCCTTTGTCACGACCCAAACTAGGAGTCATGACCAACGCTAAGGAATGAGAATTATTTTGAATCTGGAACTCATAGCAAGCCTTAAAAAAAATGTAGAAATAAATAAAATAAAATATGCACCAATAAATAAAATCTTAAACCAATATAATAATAATAAAATAAAATACATTATACAATATTCAGAGAAAGACCTCTGAAATTACAACCAACAATCTACCAATACAAAGTATGACAACTACTGCAGTTTTCTAGAGTACAATAAAATTAAGTAAGTAATTTACACAAAATAGCCGAGGCTGAAGAAGTCCGGCGGATGGGCCTACTACTGAGGTCTGAGGAAGAAGAATCTCTTGTAAAAATAACAATTGAGGGGAGTCAGACCTCATTGAGTGAAACAATATTATATATACCTGCATCTCCTAATGTCATATGCAATCACTCATCCATATATATGATAAATATATATACAAGCATTTCACACAGATGCTGAAATCACTTTATATAATAAATGTTGGAAAAACATTTGTTTTATTCAAGGATTAAATAGAACCCTAATAAATCGCAACCTCAATGAACAAAAACTCTCTAGCCATACAGGCTCACTTAATTCCAAATTATTTCACTTATTCCATTATGGACAATAGACTGGCCTCGAGACACTAAGTCAATCGAGCTCCAGCAGTTTCACTATCAGTGTGATTGGCCCCGAGACACTAGGTCAACTGAGCTCCAGTAATCACACTACTCAAATCACATCAAATCTCAAATCAATCAATCAATCAAATCATTATTACCTCAAGTGATTCTCACTCAACCCTAAATCTATCGCACCGGTACGTACACAGTCCTAGTGTTGGCCACTAGATAACACGTTCTATTTATATCCTTCATTTAAAATTAAACATACATACGAGAAAATAAATAATGCATAATAACATTCATAATAATAAAATAAACCATATATATACCATAAACATACCTAAAATAAACTAAGTATATTTCAAGTATATATATGCTAAATAATTTCAAATCAACCGTAAAGTATGCCAAATAAAAACCAATAATATACTAAAGACATTTTTAGTATAAATCAAAAATAAAACATGCATTTATTTTGAAATATATCAAAAATATACTTAACATATACTAAACATTTAATAAAACAATTTATGAATATATACATGCATCCTAAATGTAATGTATACATAAAATAATAACTTACAAGTTTGCGCTCCTTGAGATTGGCTCGACGGGCCTGGTTTATTAGACTTCAATCTCGGCATAACTAGAAAAATAAAATAATAATAACAAAAATTAGAATAAAGCTAACCTATACTTTTAAAGAAACTTGATTTAGGAATACGAAACTCAGATAAAATCGAAAACACAGGATTGACAAGACGTCACGTTTTACGAAAATTCTATCAAAAATTTGGCAGAGCTTCCTCTGTAAAACAGACATCTCTCTACTAAAAGGTAGAATCGATCCTGCAAGAAAAATGCACTTCTAAACACAGAATATACAACACCTTCAACTGAGACTCTGAACTGCACAATTTCCCAATCGACATTCACAATTCCACCAAAAATCAAATGATAAAATAAATATATTAAAAATCATAAATTCCATATATGTCCTCAAAATATCAAAATATTTAATCATTAAAACACTCAATATAATTAATTTCACAATAATTAAATAAAATTTTTTAAATAATTATATAATATTATTAAAAATCCAATTTTTCAATAATTCAATATAAAATAGTAAAAATTTACTTTTATATATTGAAATAGCATAAATATATATTAAAAGTTATTAAAAATCCATTTAATCACCAATTTAGTAAATAATATATTATTTGAAAATAATTTTCAAAAATTAGTATTAATAAGTTAAAAATAGTAAATAATTTATAAAAATCATTTTATTACCTTAAATAATTCTAAAACCATTTAAAACATAATATTTGACTATAATTTTCATAAAATTACACAATTAACCCAATAATTCATAATATACAAAATATAATTAATATTCCTCAAAAATTATATAAAATCATTAAAATTATTCTATCAACATATATTATTTTAATATTATCTAAAACACATAATTAAACAATTTTTTCAACAAAAATATACATTTAACCTAAAATTCCAATATATACATAATATAAAAATATTCCTAAAAATTATATAATATTCTCAAAAATTGTTTTGTCAACATTAAAATTAATAACAATATTTAATAACACTAAATTAACCAAATTCAATAATTAAAATAATTAACTTATGAAAATTCAATAATAAAACAATAAAAAATTCACCAAAATTCAAATAAATTCCAAAAATTAAAACAAAAATATATTCATGGAGATTAAGCTACAAGGATCAAAGTTTGTAAAGGAAATTTACTTGAATCAACCAAAAATGAACAAAAAAAATAGAAAACCCTAAAAGCTCAAAAAAAAATCAACTAAAACTCACAAATGGCTAGGCTAGAGCTTGAATGGAGCTTAGATTCAACTTGGCTGGAGCTTAGGGAGTCGAACGAGATCGGCGGAGCTTGATTTGGTGGCTGAAAATGGAAGAATGGCGAGGAGCTTCCTGCTGTCGCTACTACTGCTTGAGTTGGTACTGGCGATGCTCCGACGTTCATACAGTGATGGAGAAGATGGGAAAGAAGAGGGAAAAAGATGGTGGCGGTCTGACGTAGAGAAACGAGAGGCATAATGATGGTAAGGGGTATGGGTTAGTGCGGGAAGAGGGAAGCTTCTGTGTTTGTTTTTCATTTTTGTATATATATATATATACACACACACACACACATGTCACACATAATAAATTAACACATAAAATAACATTTATATAAACAATATTAATTAAATAATTTAATAATAATAAAAATAATGTCAATCAATAAAAATAATAATAGAAATAATAATAATGTACTCAAATTAATATTATTAAAATAATACTATCCGAAAAATAACAATCAATAATATAAATTAAATGTTTAAAAATAATAAGTTTCTAAAAATAAATATTTACGTAGAAAATATATTTTATCATAAAATTGTCACGACCCAAAACAGGGGCCATGACCGGCACTAGGGAATGAAAATTCTTTCAAATCCGAAACCCGTAGCAAGCCTTAAAATAAAATAAAACATGAAATAATAATAATAACATAATTAAAATATTATGTAGCGGAAATAAATCATAAATATTAAAATAATAATCCACCAATGATATTAAATTGAACATCCTCATCTTATATATAAATATTCCTTTAATACAAATCCAGTTCAAATCTTTAAAGTACATAACTCACATAAATAAATACATAAATTACAAAACTATTACAACTACTGCAGTGTCTAGATTATAAAATAAAACTCAGATAAGCAGTTTACATAATGAAGCCGGGGTGGAAGAAATTCGGCGTAAGAGTCTGCTACTGAGGTCTGAAGACGATGACTCTCCTAAAAAATAGTCAACGAAGGGGAGTCAGACCTCACTGAGTAAATTGTTATAATATATATACATACATAACTAAATGGCAATGCACACAGTCAATAGTATATATAATAAATATATATACAGGCAAATACATACAGATGTAGTAAAATCATTTTTATATAATACTAAGAAAATACATTCGTATATGAAAGATCAAATAGAACCCTAGAAAATCGCAACCTCAAACAGTGTTAGACAACACTCTAGCCATACAGGCTCACTTAATCTAAATATAATCACTTATTCCATTTGGACAGTAGACTAGCCCCGAGACACTAAGTCAACCGAGTTCCAGCAGTCTTACTGTCAGTGTGATTGGCCCCGAGACACTTGGTCAACCGAGCTCCAACAATCACACTATCAATCACATCACACATCAAATACATCAATCCAATCAATATCCACAAATAGGTTAGTAATATAACCTAAATTCTATCATCGTACCGGTACGTACTTGGTCCTAGTGTTGCCCACTAAGTAGCACGTTCTATTGATATCCTTCATTAATATATAAAACATACATTCTTAAATAAATGATGTATGAATTTCAATAAAATAGCAACATAAACCATATATATACTAGAAATATACCAAAAGTAAATTAGGTATATTTCGAGTATATATACGTCAAATAAATCCAATATAATTGTAAAATAAACTAGAAATATATTTAAAAACATTTTAAGTATAAATGTTTAATAAAACATGCATATAATTTAAAATATATAAAAAATATACCAAAAATAAACAAAAAATAAACCTAAGTATTAATTAAATCATTTATGCATATTTTGTCAAAATAAACCATACATTTCTAAAATCATGCACCCTAAAACATACATATATAAAATAATAACTCACTATCATTGTGCTCCACAAGATGGGTCTGACGGGCCTGGTCCACTAGGCCTCAGTCTCGGCGCAACTAAATAAACAAGCGATAATAAAAAATCAGAATAAATCTAACAGAAATTCCTAGAAACTCAATCTAGAATACTAGACACAGAATTAGAATCAGAATTCAACTGAACATCACGTTTTACGAGAATTTTACCAAAAATTCGACATAACCTCCCCTGTAAAATGGACATCTCTCTACTCAAAGAGTAGAACTAGTCCTGTAAAGAAACACACTTCGAAATAACACAATATTCACAACCAAAATCCCTCGGTCGGACTCCAAACTATAATTTACAGACCGAGGTTTACAATTCACAGAATAGTTACAAAAAAATACCGAAAATGCCCTTATATAATAAAAATACATTTTATCAATCCAAATTACATAATTAACCTTAAAACATGTTAAAAACTGATAAAAACTCATTTATTTAGAAAAATCGTATATTATATATATAATTTGAAAATAATTTACGAAAAATAGTTTTAATTAGTTAAAAATACTAAATAATTTGTAGAAATCATTTTTATACCTTAAATAACTATTAAAACCAATTTAATTACATTTTTAATCAATTTAGTGTCAAAATACCAAAATACCCCTATATAAATTTACTAAAATTAATCAAAAAATTCACCAAAAATAATATAATTACTTAAAATTAATTTTCTCAACATATAATTCAATAATATCAATAAATATACTCAATTAACCAATTAATTTCAATTAAACACATAATTAACTTAATTTTTCAAAATTACATAAACTTAATAAATTCCAAAATAAATATATAAAATTCACAAAAATTACCAGTAAATTTATAAAATGCATTTCAACACCTATAATTACCATAAAACAAAATTTCATAATTTAATTAATTAATTTTCGAAAATTATAAAACATTAATAAAATAATCAAAAATTCACAAAAATCAAAATAAATTCCAAAAATTCTACCAAAATTACCACATGTAGATTAAGCTACAAGGATTAAAGTTTGTGAAGGAAGTTTGCTTCAATCAATCAAATTGAAGCTCAAAAAAAAATTGAAACCCTAAATGGCCGAAATTGAAAATTAAAATCTAGGAAAATCTAGACCATTTTAAGTAAAACAAAGCTTGGAATCACACTCATCGGAGCTCAGGGAGAAGATAGAGACTGGTGGCGTGAAAAATAGTGGCCGGAATCGCTGTGATCGACAGTGAGATGAAGTTTCGGTTTTTCGACCAATTCGAGCTTCAAACGGCGTCGGAGAAGGCGACAAGGCTGGCTGAGGACGATGGTGGCATGCCGGGAGGCACACTAACAATGAAGAAATTTCGTGACAGGTGGTGGGTGAGGTAGGAAGGCGTCGGGTTGATGGTGAGGGAAGAATGGCACAATATGTAAATTAAACTAACTTCTAATTTTTGTATATATATACATATATATATATATATATATATATATATATATATATATATATATATATATATATAACTTTAACTTTAATTATAATAATATATATTATTATATTCAAATAATTGTACACCACATATATATAAAAATATCAACCTAATATTGTATACATATACATATATTTATATAAAACACATTAATTTATTAAAACTATATAATATAGGTTTAATTAAAAATAAACCCTAATTTATTAAATATATGTATATATATGCATGTATATGCATATGTTTTAATACGACAATTAAAATAATGCATGGGCACATGCAAACTCGTAAAACTATTTAAAATAATTAATATTAAATTATTTACGTCTTAATTTTCCCGAAAATAACATTCCCGGAAAAATTTTACGTAAAGAACTTAAAATAATTAAGAATAATTAAAATAACTTAATAATTATCAAACATATGAAAATAATCATAAATATATACAAAAATTATTAACACTACATATCCCGATGCAGTTTAAATTTATTTAAAAACTCAGGATATTACAAAAATAATAATTATTAATCATAAATAAATGAATAAATAAATATAATTTTTAAATTTTAATAACACTGCATATCTCAATTTATATATAAATAATTTAAAAATAAGGGTCATTACATCTTTTATCCTTAGCATCAACTTTGTTGAATTGCTCATTTTCTCCTGTCATGTACCTTGAACATCCACTATTGAGATACCATTTGCTTTTCGTTCTTATGGATTTCAAGCACACCTACACAAAATAATTTAAGTGTTCTTTTAAACCCAAACCTTTCTTAGTCTAGGTTGGTTAGTTTCAAGATAATCCACAGGAAGTAAGTTCATGTGTAGTCTTCTATAGAAGTATATATTATTGGTATGTCCTTTGAGAGTTAAGTAAATTATCTAAAATTTCTTTTCATCTTTAAAATTTAGATATTGAACTTTTTAACTCTACTACCTCATTATAAAACTTATAATTTTCATCATTTGCTTTCTTGAGTTGCTCTTCCAATGAATTAGAAGATTTTAAATCATTAGTAAGTTTATCATTTGATTTCACAAGATTAGAAAATTCATTTCTTAAATTTTCAAATTCTTTAGATAAGCTAGTTAACTCATGCTTATAATGCTTCTTTATCGAAAGTAAGAGTTTGCTCACAATAGAGCTCTTAATATCATTATCGTCATATTCACAATAATCATCACAAGAAGAGTTAGAAGTAGATGGTACCTCTTTTTCATCTTCAAGAGCCATGAAGCAAAGGTTGGCCATTTCTTGTTGTTCCTCTTCCTCTTCGGATTTGGAGGAATCATCCCAAGTAGCTTTGAAGGCTTTCTTCTTATCCTTTGCTTTATTGTTCTTGAATTTGAGTTTGGGGCACTTATTTTTAATGTGTCCTGGTTTCTTGCATTCATAGCATCTAACCTTTTTGGTTTTCTTCTTACCTTCTCCTTCGTACTTCTTATTGAAGTCTTTTATTCTTGAGAAATTTTTCTTTTTCAAGAACTTTTGAATTTTTAGTGAGCATGGCAATATCACTATCTTTATCATTAGAATCTTTAATGTTTTTCATTTTACTATCTTCTTGAAGAGCTTTTAGTGCTATACTCTTTTTCTTTTCTTCCTTTTCTTCACCTCTTTACTTGATTGTAAGCTCATGTGTTTGGAATTTTCCAACAAGCACATCAATTGAAAGGGTAAAGAGGTCTTGAGCTTCCTCAATTGAAGTGACCTGAGATTCTCAATCCTTCTTAGGTAGGATTCTTAAAATCTTATTATTCACCTCTTCTTTAGAGAAATATTTTCTAAGTTTTTTTAGGGTTATGAGGAGAGCATTGAGACAGTTTGTCATTTTTATGATTAATTCTTGAGGTTTCATTATGAAGAGTCCATATTCATACATGTGAAGTTGAACCTTCTTACTTCTAACTTGCACAATGCCTTCACAATGGTTTTCCAAGGTCTCTTATATTTCCTTGGTTGAAATGTAATATTGAAACTTACCTGCTTTTTCTCTTGTCATAAAAGAGAGTGGAGTGATCATAGCCTTTTTATTCTTGTAGTTTTCTTTCTTTTGATCATTGCTCCAATCACTTCTTGAAAGAGTAGTTTGAACACCATTAATGGTAATTTTCTATGGTTGCCAACCTTTAAGAATAACTCTTTAAATTTTAATGGAATCACAATCTAGATATAGCTCTATTTTGAATTTCCAATGAGGATAGTCACTACCATCAAAGAATGGTCTAAGTGAAGACATATTTTGAGATTCACTCCCTATGATCTTGTATTATAGCAATTAAGTTCCTAGAATTCAAGCTTTGATACCAAATGAAAATGCCTTAAAAGGGGATGAATAAGGCTAATAAGGGTTTTAGAAAAATAAAAAATGATTTTGAGGAATTAAATAAGAATTAAAAGAATGTTGAGAAGGAAGAGTAAAGAACACAATAATTTAAGGAGTTTAGATTTAACAACAATCATACATCTCCACCTAACTTATCCCAAAGTTAGGATTTTCAATCACCCACAATCTTATCATAAGATTAAGATTACACAAGAGTTTTATGACTCACTTTTATAGCCTTACAACTTGAGTTTTCAAGACTCACTCAAAAACTAAATCCTAAGTGTTTCAATGGACAACACTTAAACCAATTCCTTTTAGAATAGAATCTCACTTCCTGTTTTCTTAATCCTAGAAAATAGAAGAATAAGAATGTCTATTCTATCACTCACCAACTCTCACAAGAGTTACACAAATACAAAAATTATTTAAGAAAGAATTTGAGAGCTTAATTGAATGCTTAAGAGAGAATGAATGATAAAAAAATTTCTTAAACTTTCAATTAAACTCTATAGACTATTTAAAAAATATGGTTGTTGGTTGTATCAAACATGTCTCTAACGTCTATAATTGATTTTTGAATCAATTTTGACTTATTTTTGTTAGAACGCCGCTCACGATCATGAGGATTAAGTTCTGGCTTGTGAGGAACAAAAATAGTAGTAATTGCATTAAAAAATGACCGTTTGGAGCTGTGAGGACTACCCTCACGAGCTGCTCATGAGTGAATAGTGCTCATGAGCGGCCCTATCCCTTTGCTTAATTTTTCTCTCATAAAGCTTCTGCTCGTGAGACGCTTGTGAGGAGGCACCTATAAGTCCAAAAATATCTCTTTTTGACACATAAAAGCTTTAGATACTTTAGGTATAAGATTGAGATATTATACTTTACCAAAATATAGTATAATGATAGTATTTCGTATTTCATATTTTTAGACTTGAACTGATAATTTTAATATAAATAAATTCCTACAGACTTGAAAGAAATTATTAGAAACTTAAATTGATTATCAAATTTCAAAATTAGGAGTTTGATAATGCAAATGGTCTACAATTATCAACAACAAGTAAAAATGTGGAATGCCCATTATGTTTCAATTTAAACTAAAATTATGCAAATAAGAAAATTAACATTATATATTTTCAAATTTTATAATTTTTAATTAAAATATGTTGTTATTATCATATTTGATAACTTATTAGTTATTATTTTTAGTAAGTAATCTAATTTTATTGATGTTATTTAAAATTAATGAGCTAAATAATGTTGTTATATTTAATAACTTATTAATTATTATTGTTATTAAGTAATATAATGTTATTGATATTATTTAAAAGTAACGAGGTAAATAATATTATTAGAATAATAATAATAATAATAATAATAATAATAATAATAATAATAATAATAATAATAATTATTATTATTATTATTATTATTATTATTATTGTATGTGTATATATTAGATACAATAATCAAAACGACATATTTTACCTAAAACTATGTCATGTTTATTTGTGGATAATAAATATAATTTTAATTAATAATATAAATTTATCTATTACATAAATTTCTGAATTTTCATTTTGTATCGTACCATTTCGATCTATTCCAATAGAACTGAATCTCTGTACTGAACTATCTCAAAAAATGGAATGGTACCGGTATAGAGATTTTTAAATTAGGTACTGGCACTGAAAATTTTATTTTAAAAATTCCTAAAATATGGTACGGTTCCAGACATTTTAAATCTCTGTATTTTCCCGACATGCGCTTACCCGTAATTCTAGCTAGCATATGAGCTATAAAGTTCGTTGATCTCCTAACAAAATGCATCATACATTCATTTATCTTTTGTAAAAGAGATTTACAATCATCAACAATTAGTCCTACCATAAAATTATTAAGTTTATTAGAATTTAAAGACCGAACTAGATCAAGAGCATTGATTCTACCACTACCTTAGACACGAAATGCCTTTTCAACCAACTAAGAGCTTCACGCAAACTAATTAGTTCAGCTAAAGAGGCATCAACATGACCGAAATTGGTACCATTTTCTGCTGCACAAAAGTCACCTCTATTGTTCCTTAAAACCCAGCCACACCCGACCTTTTCTTTAGTACTGACAATTTTTGATACGACCCATTTAAACTGCATAACATGACATGGAGATAAACAGGTTTGGGTTTAGGCTAAATGGATCAACCCATTTAAAACATGAATAAAATTATATCTAAATGGGTTGAACCCGCCTAACCCGTTTAAACACATATAAACACTTTTATTAAACAGGTCATACAATTAACCTGTAACTCATTTAAACACGTATTAACATGCTTCATAAACAAGTTAACACGATTAAATATTAACCCATATATAATAATAATAATAATAATAATAATAATAATAATAATAATAATAATAATAATAATAATAATAAAAATAAAAATAATTTATGTAATCATACTAAAATTATATATTTTTAGTGCTAACTAGTATTATTAATTGTATTAATAATATATAGTTTTGACATATATATAATCTTGATATTATTACATATAATAGACTTATATATTTAGTATAAGATAGTATTATAATTGTGTTGATATAAATTTATATATAGTTTTGATGAATCTTTATTATTTATAAACATTTATGTTATTGGTAGCACTGCCAATTGCTTTGTATATCAATGATAAAATTATGTATCTAGTGTAAATTAGTATTATCAATTATATATTTATTAATAATAGATAGTTTTGACATATATATAATATTGATATTATTACATATAATAGAATTATATACTTTTAATGTCAATTGTGTTGATATAAGTTCATACATAGTTTTGGTATATTATTATTATCTATAAAGGTTCATACTATTACTAGCATTGCAATTTGCATTGGATATCCATGATAAAATTATATAGTTACAATTTTGATATATAATATTTAATTTAATGTTAAGCAGATAAATATAATAAAAATATTAAAGTTATATAATTAGTATGAACTAATATTAATAATAAAAAATTCCACAACTTTAGTATGAGTTATTATTTGATAATTTAAGTAGTTAATTTTAATCTAAATAATTAGATTTACTTTAAGTATTTATCAATTAGATTTATATGAAGTATCGATCTCAAATAAATACCATATAATACGAATTTATTATTACGTTAGATTTTAAATTGTAAAATAGAGTAAGAATCACATATTTATATTAAAATTTTATGGATTTCACTAAATTAGTATTGATGTTATGATAAAAATTTTAGTTTTAAGTTTTGATATTAACCTAATTTTTTTTTTAAGTTTTGATATAATATTAACCTAATATGATATTAATATAAATATAATATTAGCATAGTTTTATCAAAACTAATATAAATATGATATTAAGTTATTAACCTAATTTTTTTTCACATTATATTAATCTAATTTACTTTTAAGTTTCAATATTGATGAGGGTCAAATATAAAACCCTAGTCTCTAGGACTAAATAGAGTAAGTAGGGTGTCGAACATTAGAAAACTTAGAGCAAATTTTGTATTAATCGGATAATTACTAAAATGGATAGATAAGATAATATCAAGATAATAATAATTTGTTCTAACTAACAAAAGAAGTTCTAATTACTAATTGGTCTACTAAATTAAATGTACTAACAATAGTTTATAGCAAAATATATAAGAGAATTACAATTCAGAATTAATTAAGAATTTTAAAAATAATTTATCAGATAAATAAACATGATTTGATTAGAAATTAGTCAATAATCCTCAAAAGCAATTCTCATTTTCAATCAAAGTTATTTTCTCTTAGAGTCCACATTCATTCTCATGAAATAGCAGATATAAGCGAAAATCATTAAGTGTCATACTAATTCTTTATTCCTTTAAGGCGAATGTCTTGTCTCCAAGTACTATTTCAATCTTTAAGTAATTTCAATTACATTTCCACCAAGTTATTCCAATTCTCATTGTGAATAATTGATCAACTAGTTACATATGGTGATCAAACATGCATAACACTATTTGCACTAATTGAAATTAAATCATAAATAATATAAGATAAAAATGTAGTTCTTAAATTAAATCACCATTGTGATTCTCTTACAAAGACTTAACCAAGATATATGATTAAAGAACAACAAGGAAGAATCAAGTACTACATAGAAACGGGAAGAGGAAAGATTTAGTGAATAAAACCCTTTACTATGTCTTCTAGAAATTGCTTGGTGTAGAATGATCTTCTCTTAATTCTTGGTTATATCTTCTTCAAGTTTGTCTTCATAAAAACTAGAATTTTGATAATGATTTCTAAGCAATTGGTGGTTCTTCAAGTGCTTAGCCCCATATCTGGCATCAAATCTTGGATAATCAAATTGTAATACAGGGACAATTGAATGCAATGGAGATTTGCAACCAATAAATCGATCATCGGTAACAAAAAATAGAGTACAAGTTGAATAAATTCTTTGCCTATTCTGGATACAACATTGAGTCTCCTCTTCCTACCCCTTTGAATGATTAGGGGAGTATTTTTATCCTTTCCTTACTTTTATATTGTCATATTGAGGTCAATATGCATTCTAGTATGGGGGAGGGTTTTAGTTCTTACTTTATTAGGTGCTTGTTTTCTAGGAGTGTGTCAACTATGCTTAGTTTTGCTCATTAGGTGCTCATTTGATATTTCTCATTTTATTTTCTCCATATTTGGTCTAAGTAGTTATCTTTTCAAACTCATTTTGATTTTTATTGAATTGTCCTTTTTGTTTGATATGTTAGTAACTATCTTTTTATGTTTAATTGATAGAATTTTAAAGTTTCATCTAGCAAAAGTTTTAATTTTTTAATTTTATCTTTTATTATTATTTCCAAAATCTAGGGAATATTTAGTCAACTTTTTAATTATGCTTAAGGCTAGGATGCTTAGGACTTAAGCTAAGGTTTTTAAGGATTAAAGTAGCTTTAGGAAAACTCTAGCCATAATACATGTTACCAACTTTTCAATAATAGATGAGGACATTAAAAAAGGGTTGTTAATGTCATGCCTTTCAATTAAGTTGTGTGTAATTAAGAATGTCCTTAATTATAGTTATTCTGAAAGGAATGTATGACAATATAAGTAGTTGCATTTCAAGTAAGTTGTGTATAGTTGAGTATGCTCTTTAATTATATTCATTTAGAAATAAATGCAATTAGTTTAAAAGTGTGTTTAAAAATTCCATAAGAATTGTTAGTAAAGGTGTGTGCTTACTTCTTGTCCCATAGCTACTTTAATTTTTAAAAGTCCTAAGTTTGATGAATCAGCATTATAGTTAGAAAAGCTTGATTAGCACTTTGACTTTATATTCTTTGATTTTGTTCTTAATAGTTTGAGATAAATTGTTAAACTTATTGATTATACTATGAAATTTGTCCTTTCCATCATTATTGAGCATTGTGAGTTTAGTTACTAACTACCTTTTTCTTAAAATTTTCTTTCTTAGTTAAAATGAATTGTTAGGATAATTACATCTATTTTGGAGTTTTTGTTTCTCATTTAGATCGTTGCTTTTTGCTTGAGGGCAAGCAAGGTCTAAGTGTGGGGGAGTTTATTATAATGCAAATAAGCATAGTTCTTCAAGGTAGTAAAGGTTTAAATTTATTTTGTTTGATTATGTTTATTTGGTTATGCAAGTATTATTTATATCTTTTTTGTTCATATTGTGCTTATGTTGATTTTGTGTGTTTTGTGTATGTTTTTAAGCTTAAATCATGTATGAAAGAGGACGTGGATTTATTTAGAATGAAGTATGAAGCGTGCAAAGTCAAAATGAGGATCCAGTAAAAAATGCCAAGTCATCACACCGATCCAAGTTAAGAAAGAAAATGACCCATGACGAGTTGTCACACCATGCCAACTCGGCATAGTGGTGACAAGTCGGCACCACTACACCCTTTCGTTGTATCTTTTCATTTTTACTTCCTTTTTAAAGGGACACAAATTGCAGCCCTATAAACCCTATAAATATATGACTTTGGCTATGTTTTAAGAGATAGATATTACTTAGTTTTTACCCTGTATTGGAAAAGTCAGTAAAGGGACATCACCAAGTGGTGGATAAGCAGGAAATTGTTTAGGTGCAACATCTTCTACCTCGGGATCCATTTCCTCTTCATCTTCATCTTGGAATTCCTCAACTGAAGGTGATTATTCAATTCCCCTCCAATAGGATCGTGTTCGCAGGGGAACCAAATGGAATGCAGTGTCCACAACTTCTCCTCTTACAAATGCTTTCTTTGTAAAGTAAGAACACTCAATAACATGAGTGTAATCATTAAGATTAATATTCAAAGCCTTAGCAATAATAGTGACCACATGACCATGGGTTAATGGTGCATCCTTATGTTTAAAACAAGTTAATAATTGATTGAAAATCCAATATGTCCAACATATTTATTTTTTATTATGAATGCACCACATTAAGAACAACTCTTATGCAATTATGCGATTGAACTCAATTTTGTGAAAAATGACACATGCAATAACCTTATGCAATAACCAATATTTCAAATCCTTTATAAACATAGCCTTGCATTTTTAGGCTGAAATAGTGTGTGCAAATCAATTAGAAATGTCCGAAATTCATTCAATTTAAAGGATGAGAGGGGATGACATAAACCATCTTTTTTGAAACCAAAGACACGTTGCATAAAAGAATATGTAAGTTGATATTTATTTCCTTACATGCAAAATTCCAAAATTTAGGAGTTGTTTGAGTTCACATCTAAAGTAGTGTAAAATTCGGTAATCAACTCTACATATGTATCTTCATGCATGGAAACAACCTTCTTAAGGCCAGATTGTGTCAACATTTGAGTAAAAGAATTAAGCATACCCACATCATTAAGGAGAGAGGTAGGAATATACTTACAGCTTGTAATTTCTCTGAACTTGATAGTTGTAAATTTAGCACCTTCTTCATGGGAAATGATTGGAAACTTAATCTTATAAGTCAATGAAAAATTTTCTTCTTCCTTTTAATGTTCATCTTCAATATGTGGTCTTTTAGAAAAAGAACCCCTTGTTTTACCCATTTTAAAAGTCCTACTTGATGGAAACTAAAATTGTAGAGAATGTGTAGGGATTAAAGGAAATGAGATGTGAACGGGTGTTGAGGAAAAAAAAAGAGAGTAAATAGGAAGAGGAAATAAAAATAAAGAGTTTAAAAAGATGGAAGATAGAAAGTTATGTATATGTGAGTAGGGAAACGTATGGGAATTTGAAGAAATGGAGTATTGAAAAGTGTAGTCAAAGGTGATATATATAAAGTTAGAAGAGTAGGGGAGAGGTTGTGTAAGGTGATAGTGAAAGGTCATGACCTTTCTTGGAAAAGGACATAACTTTTCAGTATTTGGTGTGTGTGTGTGTTTTTTTATATACTAATGAAAAGAATTGTGTAATATAAAAAATATTAAGATTATGAGTATTATACATATATAATAGTATGGTAGTAAAAATTGAAGGGACGAGTCATCACTGTTAGTGCCGATTTGGCATAAAAAATTTCTACGACGAGTTATCACCATTGTGACGACTCGACACAATAGGATTCTGTCATGAGTCATTCTAGTGTGATGATTCGTGACCAATACTTGTTGTGACAAGTCGTTCCAATGCGACAACTCGGCATAATGGGGCCTAGAAATAGGAATGAGGCTACCAATACTAAACAAAATGAATACATACTTGTCAAATAAATGAGTAATACTAAATAAAAATATGATAAGAAAATAATGGAAAATCAAATGTATACTAGAAATAAAGATACTAATTGGAAAAATGTATAATAAAAAGTCTAGCTAAATTAAAATAAAATAAAATAAAATAGTATGAAATGGAAATAGGAATGTATAACTATTACCTTGCTAAATTTAAAGGTTTATAGCTTTATCTAACTATGTTGTAATTAAGGTGTAGATATAGAAAGAGACTAGCTTGAATCAATTGCTTCATCGATCAAGTATGGCTTGAGGCGATGGCCATTAACTTTGAATATTTCCCCTTATCATTAAATATCTCTATTGTACCATGGGGGTGAACATTAACAATCTTAAATGGACCCAAACATTGTGACTTTAACTTTCCTACAAACAACTTGAGTCTTGAATTATAAAGGAGAACAAGTTTCCCCTTAAGAAATTCCTATTTAAATAAATTCTTGTTATGCCACAACTTGGTGCAGTCCTTATACAACTTTAAATTTTTGTAAGTATTTATTCTCAATTCATCTAATTCATTAAGTTGAAGTAATCTTTTCCGACCAGCCTTCATCAAATCAAAATTTAAAGCTCTTGTTGCCCAATATGCCTTACGCTCCAATTCGACAGGTAAATGACAAGAATTCCCATAGATTAATTGGTAAGGAGTAAGGCTAATTGGAGTTTTAAAGGCTGTCTTATATGTCCATAAGGCATCATCTAACTTTAATGCCCAATCCTTCCTTGAGGAAGACACAGTTTTCTCTAAAATCAACTTAATCTCTCTATTACTTACCTCAACTTGCCCACTTGTTTGTAGGTGATATGGGGTAGCTACTTTGTGTGTTACCTCATACTTCTTCAAAAGAGATTATATCATATAATTGTAATAATGTGAACCTCCATCACTAATTAATACTCTAGGAGTACCAAACCTTAAAAAATAGTCTTTTGAGCATCTTTTTAACCACTTTGGCATCATTAGTAATGGTTGGTATTGCTTCTACCCATTTCGAGACATAGTCCACCATAACCAATATATACTTATAGCCTAAAGAGTTAGGACATGGACTCATAAAATCTATGCCCCAAACATCAAAAAGCTCAACTTCAAGAATTCCTTTCAAAGGCATCTCATGTTTCTTAGAAATATTATCCATTTTTTGGCACCTATCAAATGTAAGCATGAAATCTCTAGCATCCTTAAATAAAGTAGGCCACCAAAAACTAGATTGAAGTACCTTAGATGCTATTTTAGATGTACTAAAGTGTCCACTAACATCCAAGGAGTGGTAATGCCTCAAAACATTTTAAACTTCATCTTGTGGAATGCACCTTCTAATTAAACCGTCTGCACATTTCTTGTAAAGCAATGGCTCTTCCTAAAAATAAAATTTACTATCATGCAAAAATTTCTTCCATTGTCTATACTCCAACTCATAAGGAAGAACACCACTAACAAGGTAATTTACAATATTAGCAACCTATGGAAGTTCCTTTGACGCAAAACTAAATAAGTGTTCACAATGAAATGTCTTATTGATTGGCACACCATCATCGTGCTTCTTTAACCGTCATTGATCTAACCTTGATAGATGATCTGCAACAAGGTTCTCACTTCCTTTCTTATCTCTCACTTCCCAATCAAACTCTTGAAGCATTAGAATCCACCTTAGGAGCCTAGGTTTTGCATCTTTCTTACTTAGAAGATACTTGAGGGCAGCATGGTTTGAATATATAATCACCTTTTAGCCCACAAGGTATCCTCTAAACTTATTAAATGCATAAACAATAGTAAGCAACTCTTTCTCTATGGTGTTGTAGTTGATTTGAGCATTATTAAGTAGTTTACTAGCATAATAGATCATATAAGGCTTACTTTTTTTCCTTTGTCCTAAAATAACCCCCACCGTAAAATTACTTACATCATTCATAATTTTAAATGGTTACTCCTAATTAGGTGGTTGTAAAATAGGAGCTGATACAAGAGTTTTCTTCAAGGCATCAAATGAATCAAGATATGCCTTATTAAACTCAAAAACAACTTCCTTAGTAAGTAGTTTGCATAATGGCTTTGCTATCTTAGATAAATTTATGATAAAAACCTGCATGTCCAAGAAAGCTTCTTATATCCTTAACATACTTTGGAGGTGGAAAATTAGTAATAACCTCAATCTTCACTCTATTAACTTTAATGCCTCTCTTTGATACCAAGTGCCTAAGAATAATTCCTTCTTGTGCCATGAAGTGGCACTTCTTTCAATAAAGTACTAATCCATGTACCATACACCTATCAAGAACTTTACATAAATTGTCTAAACAATGGAAAAAATTAGTACCATATACACTAAAATCATCCATAAAAACCTTTACACAATCGTCAAGTAAATCGCTAAAAATTGAAAACATGCATCTTTGAAAAGTTATAGATGCATTGCATAAACCAAAAGGTATATGCCTTAAAGAAAAAATACCATATGAACATGTAAAGGTTGTTTTAGCTTGATCCGTAGGATGAATAAGAATTTGATAAAAGCCACTAAGTCCATCCAAATAATAGAAAAAAGAAAAGTTGGCTAATCTCTCAAGAACTTTATCAATAAAAGGTAATGAAAAATGATCTTTTCTAGTTGCTTTACTTAACTTCCTATAGTCAATACACATATGCCATCTCGTGATAGTCCTTATAGGTATTAAGTTATTAAATTCGTTCTTTACAACGGTTAAGCCTCCCTTCTTTGGAACAACTTAAACAAGGCTCACCCATTTACTATCATTAATGGAATATATGATTCCATTATTAAGTAACTTAATTACCTCTTTTCTCACCACTTTCTTGAGAGTGGGGTTTAACCTCCTTTAACCTTTAATAAAAGGCTTAATACTATCCTCTAGAAGGATTCTATACATGCAAATAGTTGGGCTTATACCTTTTAAATCATTTATAGAATAACCAATAGCATCTCTATGACTAAGTAACATGTCATATAAAGCATCCACATCAATACTAGGCAAAGATGAATTCACAATAAAAGGAAATTTAATGTTAGAGTTAAGAAATGCATATCTTAGATTTGATCGTAAAGGCCTAAGCTCTAGCCTTCCTTCTTTGTGTTATTGAGTAGACTTTGGATCATTATCCATCCTTAAAGGTTCAAATCTTGAAGTCCTATGAGGAGGAAGGTATGTAGTTAACTCTAAGGATCTTATACTAGCTTCTTATATCATATATCGTTTAATAGAGTCTTGGCTTAGAAATTTATGTATCACCTCATTAATGATATCAATTGAGTAAATTATACTTGCTACTTCCATAGGTGTTGACTTCATTATTTTGAATACATCAAATTCCATATAGTCATTATTCACTTCTAATGTAATCTTGTCTCTCTTCATGTCAATGATTGCACCCGTTGTCCTAAAAAATGGTCTCCCAAATAAGAGTGGGATTTCAATATCCTCCTCAATTTCCAAGACAAAAAAATCCATTGGGATAACAAATTTACCCACCTTAGTTAGCACATTTTCAAGAATGCCAAGTGGATAAGTTATAGATTTTTCTGCCATTAAAAGACATATATTTGAGGGTATAAGCTCTCTTATATCAAGACTCTTATAGATGGCATAGGGCATAAGAGTAACACTTGCACCAATGTCACATGAAGCTTTATCAAAATGAGTATCATTAATGATACAAGGAACAGTAAAATAACCAGGATCCTTAAGCTTTGGTGGAGATTTAGAGTACATAGCCTTAGATTCTTCAACAAGAGAAACTAAATAATAATTTTCAAGTTTACTATTATGACTAATAATATCCTTAAAAACTTACCCTATGCTGGCATGTCTTTAATGGCATCCATATATGGAATGGTAATGATGATTTCCTTAAGGTAATTAAGGAATTTATCAAATTGCTTATCTAAGCTACGTCTAATGAACTTTAAGGAAAAAGAAGTTCTTTGAAGTCTACCTTATGTTCATTTACCTTAGGTGGTATGGCATCTCCCTTTTTATCCTTCTTTGCACCCTCAATATTATTCTTACTACCAACAACCTCATCATTATTCCCATTACTAGCATTTATCTCTACTTCATCATCATCCTCAACTACTTTCTTATTTTTACTATTAACTTTTTCAACTTTTTTACCACTCCTCAAAGTGATTGCTTGGCAAGTCTCTTTTAATGCAAACTCCGGTTGGCTTGGTAACTTTCCTATAAGTTTAGAGTTTGAAGATGAGGCTTGTTGAGCAATTTGGTTTTCAAAGATGCATTTATAGGTGACTAATTGTTTAAGTTTAAAGTTAATTTACTTAAATTGCTCCTTACTTTATTTGTTTATAGTCAATTATTAGTTGACAAATTGTTATGTAAGTGTTTCAAGTTTGGATTTGGGTTGGGTAGGATTAAAAACTTATTATTTCATAGGAAATCCAAGTTGGTTTTGTGGTTTAGTGTTTGGGTTAGATGATGGATTAAATTGAGAGGATGGATTTGACTATGAATACTCGGGGTGATTTCTCCATTAAGAGTTATAATAGTTGGAATTCAACCCCATTCTTTGGTTGAAAGCTCCTTATACATAGCTCACATCCTCTTTAGTACTCACATTACATTGAGAATATGAATGGGATCCTCCACAAAACTAACAAAAAACATTAGTACTTTCTACAGAATTAATTTGAATTTTACTTACCAACTTAGTAAGAGCATCTACCTTTGTATTCAATTGATTGATGGTGTCAAGCTCCAAAACTCCTTTGGCTTTTTCCATTGTTATTTCATCACCCATATACCCTTAAGATGTAAGTTCTTCAAGTAAAGTAACAGCTTCCCTAGTTATTTTATCCATCCATTTTCCACTAGAGGCTGCGTTAATTATATTCCTATTCTCATCCATCAACCCATTGTACAAAATTTAAGGGATCATCCAATCTTTCAAGCCATGGTGTGGGCATTGCCTTTGAATTTCTTTAAACCTCTCCCAAGTTGAATATATTGTCTCACTTACATTTTTCTTGAAATTTTTAATCTCGTTACAGAACTTAGTAGTCTTGTGAGGTGGAAAATATTTATGGAGAAATGCTTGCTTCAATTGGTACCATATTGTTATTGATTCACTAGGTAGACTAGTTAGCCAAAGTTATGCTTTATCTTTGACCAAAAATGGAAAAATTCTAAGCCTTATTGCATCATCGGTCACTCCATTTGTCTTAAAAGTTACACACACATTTAGGAAAGTCAATATGTGAGCATAAAGGTCCTCTCTTTGTAAACCCCCAAACTGATTATTTTGCACCATTTGAATGATGCTTGGTTTAATTTTGAAATTATTTTTAGCAATAGATGGTGCCACAATTCCTCCAAAACTACTTGATATGTCAGGCATAGCAAAATCGCCTAACGTCCATCTCACCGGTTCAGCCATATTAGTTGATTCCCTTTGATTCACTCTTCTATGTCTTGGTTCCCTACGTATAACATGTAAAGTTAATTCAATTTCAGGATCAAAGTAAAGAGTATTATCACTAAGACTTTTAGTCATCATCATAAAAATTCAAACATAAAGTCAAATAATCAAAATCAAATAAATAATGAATTATAAAGCGAATACAAAATGAAAACTTAAAATAACTCTTCTCTACCCTAAGTTAATAAAAATCACTGAATAAGTTCCCCAGCAACGGTGCCAAAATTTGATACGGGTCAAATATAAAACCCTAGTCTCTAGGACTAATTATAGAGCAAGTAGGGTGTCGAACACTAGGGAACTCGAAGCAAATTTTGTATTAACCGAATAATTACTAAGATGGATTGGTAAGATAATATCAAGATAATAATAATTTGTTCTAACTAACAAAAGAAGTTTTAATTACTAACTGGTCTACTAAATTAAATGTACTAACAATGGTTTATAGCAAAATATATGAGAGAATTGCAATTCAGAATTAATTAAGAACTTTAAAAATAATTTATCAGATAAATAAACATGATTTGATTGGAAATTAGTCAATAATCCTCAAAAGCAATTCTCATTGTCAATCAAAGGTATTTTCTCTTAGAGTCCACATTCATTCTCATGAAATTACGGAGATAAGCGAAAATCATTAGGTGTCTTACTAATTCTTTATTCCTTTAAGCGAATGTCATGTCTCCAATTTCTATTTCAATCCTTAAGTAATTTCAATTACGTTTCCACCAAGTTATTCCAATTCTCATTATGAATAATTGATTAACTAGTTACATATGGTAATCAAACATACATAATACTATTTGCACTAATTGAAATTAAATCATAAATAATATAAGATAAAAATGTAGTTCTTAAATTAATTCATCATTGTAATTCTCTTACAAAGACTTAACCAAGACATATGATTAATAAATAATAAGGAAGAATCAAGTACTACATAGAAAAGGGAAGAGGAAAGATTTAGTGAATAAAACCCTTTACTATGTATTCTAGGAATTGCTTAGTGTAGAATGATCTTCTCTTGATTCTTGGTAATGTCTTCTTGAAGTTTGTCTTCATAAAAACTAGAATTTTGACAATGATTTCTAAGCAAAAACTATGTAATATCTATCTCTTAAAATAGAGCCAAAGTCATATATTTATAGGGTTCTTAGGGCTACAATTTGTGTCCCTTTAAAAAGGATGTAAAAAAGAAAAGATGCAACGAAAGGGTCTAGTAGTGCCGACTCGGCATGGGAAGCCCCTAGAACGAGTCGGCATACTGTGACAACTCGTCACGGGTCATTTTTTATCTCAACTTAGATCAGTGTGACGACTCGGCATTCTTGACTGGATCCTCATTTTGACTTTGCATGCATCATACTTCATTCTAAAAAAATCGAAGTCCTCTTTCATACATGATTTAAGTCTAAAAACAAAATCAACATAAGGACAACATCAACAAAAGAGATATAAATAATACTTGCATAACCAAATAAACATAATTAAACATAATAAAATTAAACCTTTACTACCTTGAAGAATTATGCTTATTTGCATTATAACAAATATTAACCCATTATATATTTAAACAAAACTATGTAATTTTGAGTTTTGATATTCAAAGATGACCTAAACTTATATCCAAAAATGCCCTAAATTTTTTTCATAATATAACTTTAATATCTGTCACAACCTAAAACAGGGGTCATGACCGGCACTAGGGAATAGGAATTCTTTCGAATCTGTAACCCATAGCAAGCCTTAAAATAAAAATAAAACATGTAATAATAATAATAACATAAATAAAATATTTTTGCAGCAAAAATTAAAATCACAAATAAGATAAGTAAATATACAACAATGGATTTAAATCCTCATCTCATATATATAAATATTCCTTTAATACAAATCTAGTTCAAATATTTAAAGTACATAACTCACACAAATATAATACATAAACTCCACAACTATATACAACTACTGCAATGTCTAGATTATAAAATAAAACTCAGATAAGTAGTTTACATAGTGAAGCCGGGGCGGAAGAAATCCGGCATATGGGTCTGCTACTGAGGTATGAAGACGATGACTCTCCTGAAAAATAGTCAACGGAGGGGAGTCAGACCTCACTGAGTGAATTTTTATAATATATATACATGCATACTAAATGACAATGCACACAGTCAATAGTATATATAATAAATATATATAGGTAAATACATATAGATGTGATAAAATCATTTTATATATTTTATGAAAATCACTGTTTATGAAGGATCAAATAGAACCCTAGAAAAAAAACCGCAACCTCAAAACAGTGTTAGACAACACTCTAGCCATACAAGCTCACTTATTCCAAATATATTCACTTATTCCATTTGGACAGTAGACTGGCCCTAAGACACTAAGTCAACCGAGCTCCAGCAGTCTGACTGTCAGTGTGATTGGCTCCGAGACACTTGGTCAACCGAGCTCTAGCAATCACACTCCCAAATCATATCTCACACATCAAATAATCAAATCCAATCAATATCCACAAATGGTTAGTAATATAGCCTAAATGCTATCGGCGTACCGGTACGTACTCTGTCCTAGTGCTGCCCACTAGGTGGCACATTCTATTGATATCCTTTATTTTAAATATAACACATACATTCATAAAAATAAATGATGCATGAATTTCAATAAAATAGCAACATAAACCACATATATACTAGAAATATACCAAAAGTAAACCAGGTATACTTCGAGTATACGTACATCAAATAAATCCAATATAATTGCAAAATAAATTAGAAATATATTTAAAAACATTTAAGAATAATTTATTAATAAAACATGCATATGGTTTGAAAATATACCAAAATATACCGAAAATAAAGCAAAAAAAAAACAAAAATAAACTTAAGTACTAATTAAATCTTTTATGCATATTTATCAAAATAAACCATACATTTCTAAAACATGCACCCTAAAACATATATATATATATATATAAAATAACAACTCATTGTTTATTGCGCTCCACGAGATAGGTCCGACGGGCCTGGTCCACTAGGCCTCGGTCTTGACGCAACTAAACAAACAAATGATAGCACGACATTAGAATAAATCTATCAGAATTCCAAAGACTCGATCTAGAATCTTAGACACGGAATCAGAATAGGAATTCAACCGGACATCACGTTTTATGAGAATTCTACCAAAAATCCGATAGAACCTCCCATGTAAAACGGACATCTCTCTACTCAAAGAGTAGAGCCGGCCCTGCAAAGAAACACACTTCGAAAATAGACATAGAATTCACAACCAAAACCCCTCGGTCAAACTCTAAACTACAATTTACCGACCGAAGTCCACAATTCACAAAATACTACAGAAATACCAAAAATGCCCTTAAATAATAAAAATAAATTTTATAAATCCAAATTACATAATTAACCCTAAAACACATTAAAAACCGATAAAACTAATTTATTTAGGACAATCGTATATTATATATATAATTTGAAAATAATTTACGAAAAATAGTTTTAATTAGTTAAAAATACTAAATAATTTTTAGAAATCATTTTTATACCCTAAATAACTATCAAAACCAATTTAATTACATTTTTAACCAATTAAGTGTCAAATTACCAAAATACCCCTATATATATAAATTTACTAAAATTAGTCAAAAATTCACCAAAAATAATATAATTACTCAAAATTAATTTTCTCAACATATAACTCAATAATATCAATAAATATACTCAATTAATCAATTAATTTCAATTAAACACATAATTAACCTATTTTTCAAAATTACATAAACTTAATAAATTCCAAATAAATATATAAAAATTCAAAAAAATTACAAATAAATTTCTAAAATTCATTTCAACACCTATAATCACCATAAAAAACAATTTCATTTCATAATTTAATTAATTAATTTTTGAAAATTAGAAAATAATAATAAAATAATCAAAAATACCTAAAAATCAAAATAAATTCCAAAAATTCTACAAAAAGTACCACATGTAGATTAAGATACAAGGATAAAATTTTGTGAAGGGATTTTTCATGAATCAATCAAATTGAAGCTAAAAAAATTCAAAAATCCTAAATGGCCGAAATGAAGAAATTGAAACCTAGAAAAATCTAGACCATTTTAAGTGAAACAAAGCTTGGAATCACACTCACCGGAGCTCAAAGAGAAGATAGAGACTGGTGGAATCGAGTTTGGTGGCCGAAATTGGCTCGATCGACGATGGCTTGAAGTTTCGATTTTTCGATAATAACAAGGTGACATGGCCCCGGAGAAGAGAAGAGAGGGTGGCAAAGCTACTGGCTGGGAAGGGCAGAGCTCAGGGTGGCACATCAACTGCCTGAAAAAGGAATGACAGGCGGTGAGGGAGGCGGAAATTGATCGAGGGAGTGAGGAAGGGGACAATGGCAAAACCGTAATTAAGTTGAACTTTATTTTTGACAATGGTTTAATATGTATATATATATGTCCTCACTTTATATTATAATAATATATATATATTCCCACACACAAATAATACTCACCGCACAAATATTTTAATATATTTTAATAATTTATACACTTATAATTAATTAATTAATATTAAAACTAAATAATAAAAATTAAGTTAATTAATTAAACCCTAATTTAATTTAAATAAATACACATATATAAATTTTATTTAGCACTTAAAAACTATGTATGAGTTCATGTAAATTCGTAAAACTAGTCAAAATAATTAGTATTAAATTATTTACGTGTCAATTTCCCCGAAAATACAATTCCCGGGAAAATTTTACGTAAAGTACTTAAAATATTATAAAACAATTAAAATTAGTTTTAAACAGATAACAAACTCATAAATATATCATAAATATATACAAAATTATTAACACTGCATATCCCGATACAATTTAAAAATATTTAAAAACTTGGGATATTACAATATTATAAAATAATTTTTATATAAAAAATCCCCTTAATAAAACTACGTAGTTTTATAAAAAAAATACATAGTTTTGAACTTTTAATTTGGTTTTCATATTAAAAGAAAAACCTAGCTACTTGTTGTTGTTCATTTTGTGCAGGCAAAGTAACATTGCCTTTTTCTCTTTCATCGCCCTTTGGCCCTTTTCTGCATTTTTCACCATCATTCTTCTTCTTCTTTTTCTTCTTCCTACTCCTCGTCTATAGATCCTTCTGTAACTAATTTTTAGGGTTTCTTTCATTCGTTGCTTTATATCTCACACCAGCAGCTTCACCACCACTGTCAGTACCAGCAAAAGTAACTTCATAAGATTGTAAATTGCCACTATTGTCAGCCATTCTTTATTTCATTATAGATAGCAAGCTCAACCTTTACTCCATCTCGCTCCAGTCATCTCATATCACACCACTCTATCTCGCACCAATCCATCGCAGAGTGATCGTTGGTCAATCTTGAACTAGAAAGCAAAAATTATAGAAATGGGAGGCTTCACCACAGGTTTCATCGGTCTTGCACTTCCGGCTTGTGAAGCTTCATCATAAGTATTTAATTTTGCCATTTTTATGATGGATTTAATTGAATGATTCATTTGGGTTACGATTATTGCGTATATTTTGTTTAAGATGGGTAATTTTATTCTGATATGTAGTGGCTTTCTATTTTGATCAAATGTTTATTTTTTACTGTCATGCGCTAGATTCATGGCATTTCTTACTCTTCTTAAGAACTAAGTTTGTTAGAGTCTTTATATGGCATGGCTTCTTTTGATTTCTTGGAATAGTGAACTTCTAGCTTTAATAACTTGTTACAGTGTGCATAACTGAATGTGATTACTCTTTAAGATATGATGATATTCGATATAAAGTCCCTTAGATTTCTCAAATAAGGCATGATAATTCTCATACACTATTAAGTGTTTATGAAATTCAACAAGTCTATATCTTATTAAATTATCTGAATCCTATAGTTCATTCATTTAAGTTGCACAATTCATTTATAATGGATTTCAAATAGCTTTTTTCAAAAGCACCCTTACAGTAATGGATGCTTTTGGTGGCCGGAATAGTTGTTGCTTATAAGATATTTGAAACTTTAATGGTCAAAACAAGATAAAACTAAAATGAAAAACAAGTGTGTTTTTCCTAGTAAACATATATACTATCAATGTCAATGCTTTTTTTTTTGTCAACTATCAATGTCAATACTTGACTCATTATTTTACAACAAAACTAATGCTAAAGCAACCCCAAATTCGGGTTTGTACATAACATGAGTATGTGTGCAACTGATTTAAAAGTTTAAGTAAAAAAATTATAACTTTTTAAATTTTTTTATCTTAATAAACTGTTGTTGATATCAATTTTAATGAAATTGCAGATGGATTCAAATAATGTTAATATCAATCTTGAATCAAGCAATACCATGATCATTAGAGATGATGATGTAGTTGAAGTTGATCAAGTCGTTTTCATATTTTTCACTTAATATTTGGTTTTTATCATATTGAGATAGTTTTAATTTATTGTTATTATGCATGAATGTTGGTTTCTTTACTTGATGATATGAATATATCATAGTTGTATTATACTATTTTACTTGAAAATAATGTACAAATTAACACATTTATGTATATATGTAGGTGGAAAGATTAAGATTTTGAAGAAAATGGGAATTATGAGCTTGAAGAAAAATTATCATTATTATTTTATATGTTTTTGAACAATTTAACATTTTATATGAAGTTTAAAATTGTGTAATGATATTTAGAATTTGTATGGATGTTGAAACTAAAATTATTATTTAGAATTTGTATGTTTAATTTTTTTTAATTTGGTATCAAACATGTCAAATGTATCTTAAACGTGTTTAAATACATTTAAATTTGTATAAATTAAACGAGTTATACGGATCGTATTGTGTAATATGTTAATTAAATGTATTCATATTTATATTTATAAATTTGACACGATTAATTAAATGAATTGTATTCGAATTGACCATATAGATATTATTATTATATCTCAATATAATCCATTTATAATCCGTTAACATGAATGGCGAGCTATTGCAAAGACCGCCCCATCCGCATTACATTTATACCAGCCTGTCTATGGCCTCTTCTAATGGATCCACCCTTCCTCTTCGCATGGTAAATGATCACTATTGGGAATTCTATGAGCTATCCGCCACTGATGCAAAACGGAGCTAACCATATCGACCAGTTGTACAGCTGGTTGGCGTTTATTGTTCCATAAAACTTCATTTCTATTATGCCATGAAAGCATATAAATAGTCAGCATTTAGGAATGTGTTTATGGGATTCCCAAAAAAAAAAAGTGTAGACAGTCTTCATTCAAAAAAAAAAAAAATTGTGCAGACAGTCATTTTATAGCCAATACTTGTGTAGACAGTCCGTACATATAATAAGAAACGAAAAAAAGTATGGCTGAATAGAAACGTGTGAAAAGTCACGTGAGAGAGTCCAATGGCTGGTGGTACACGTGTTCGGTGGCTTTTAATGGACTGGAGCTCTATTAAAGACGATGGAGGTGCGGATGTACAGGCGGCACTGGATATGGTTACTTGACCCCATATCTCGAGATCTTCATGATGCTGACTTCGCTTTTAAGTTTTGGCTCTTTGCCTTTTTACTACCGTCGGTTTCCTTTTCCTTTTGCTGCTATTTGTTTTGTTTTATTTCTTTTAACAATAAAAAAGGTAACACATCTTGAAGATTATCCACAAGGAGCTACTTCAGTGTTTGTGCTCGTACCTAAGGCCTTTCCAAATTATCATCTTGATTAAATTTTATTTAACATTTTATCCTTGTAAGGGTTGTTGTGGTTTTTTTTTTTAAATTACCAATATTTAAAATTTATTAAATTTTGATTATTTCAATTTAATTTGTATATGATCAAGTCTTCATATAATAATAAATTTTTTTTAATAAATAATTAAATACAATTGTGTACACTTATATATATATATATATATATATATATTTTGAATTAGTACACTAAAAAAAACTAATCCCACAAATAATTACATTTTCAATTCTATGTATAATTTTTTTTAAACCGAAAACAAGTGGGTTAGGTTGTGCTAGTCATACAGCAGTATATGAATAATGGAGTTTTGTCTTGCATGTTCCTCGATCCATGTTTTTCGATCTTGTGTTTTGGATGTGTCGCCCAAAAATGTCACATTATGCACAATTCCAAAAATCAAAATTATTGGATTGATTAAAAAATTATTTCATAGTAGAATCCTAACTTATGTAGATATTTATCTTGCTTTTATATCTTTAATCAACCTCTTTATTCAAGTCATAATTATATATTCCATATAATATAAATTTGAAAAAGCACACAATTATTATTTGCCATGTAAGGATTGCACGAATTTCCCTGTTCAGTTGACCCACCATATAGTTCAACAATATTTCAATTATGTGATACACAGTTTAATTTTAAATGAAAATAAGTATAAATCAATGTTCTTAAATTTTATTTTTAGTTTGAATTTTATATATAAAAAATAGATGTTAAAAAAATTTTACCACTATAAATTTATTCAATTAGAACCCAAAATAATTGGAGCTTTTTTTTTCATTATCAATTACTAAAAACATCAGATAAATATATAAAATTTAATTTTTTTTAAACGAAAGATTATTTTTAACCCATATATGGATGTAAACTTGGAAATTTCATTAAAGTAGCTCACCACAATGGCTCATCAAATATCTCAACATTTAGCTTCTTTTTGGAGCAAAGTAACATTTTGTTCTATCGGATGAACAAAGTAACATTGGAGGTGCAGTTAGAATCCGGTTTCACCAACCATAGAGCATCAAAGACAACAAAGATACTATAAACAGGGGCATTTTCATGTTATCGTACACAAGATTCTCCGCATCCCTCCTGGAATTTTTCCCAACTTATTCAAGATTGCTATTTTAATAATTCTTCTTTTTGGCAATTTTCTAGTTAATAATAATTACATTTGTTGGCGTAAGAGATTCGAAGTAGTCATTTGGGCTCTATAACAATGGGCATCTAATGGAGATTGAGCTGCTCGGGAATAAGCCTTGGGCCAAAAAGGCCTTGATTTCAGCTATAACTCTGCACTGTTTATGAATTAATTTTTTTGATCAACTATCCGTATTTAGTTTTTTTTATTTTACTTTATTTTTATCATTATAAAATAAAAGTGTATTTCATTATTGATAAAATTTATTTTATTTTATAAAAAACAAACTAATATTAGAATGCACCATTCGTAAAATATCAATTAACACCACCAATTTTATATAAAAATTTCAAATTTGATATCACTTTTTTTTTTTTCAAATTTATCTATCCATATTTAAAAAAAAAAAATTTATTGCAATTTTATGTTATTTCAAATCCTAAGCTCTTCCTCTTGTTCTTGTGTCTAATTATGAGCATAACTGCTGTTGTTGATTTAATCCTCCTTCTAAGCGAACCAATGCCAGGATTGATCAGGAGAAATTCTTATTCTTCATTTGTTGTAGGTTTCAGCAATAATCTTTTTTGTTTCCAAATTATGTAGGGAGCAAGAAGTTATTTGCAACTATAAAAACTATTTGCAACATATCTTCCATCAGCTAATACTGATGGTGATAAAACACCATATGTTAATAGTAGTGATGATAAATAGCAAATTTTTTAGCAAGATGATCAAGATTACCTTGATTACATATAGTTCATTCATGGTTATGCATGTAACCATTGCACCAGTCAACAATTCCCTTTTTTCTCCATTACATTTATTAAATATAAATTTTGTAAATTATTATTAATTTATATAATTATAAACAGAAAATATAAATTTACTAAATTATTTAAATTAATGAAAAGTATTTAAATTATTAAATACTAATATTAATTTAATATTTAGTTGTTGTTAGATTGTTGTTGTGTTGTTTGTTGAATATTTTTTTCCTGGTTGTTGTCAGGTTATTGTCCATATATTTTTTGTTTGTTTGTTTTAAGTTGTGTTTTTACTCTATTTTTAGCTGTTTGATTTCTTTAACCATTACAAATTTTTGCGTAAATAATTGAGTTAAAATTTTTAAAAATGAAATATATGATTTTTCTTACTAAGCAAATTAAATGAATATGATTGTTGTTTTTGTGAAATTGTGGTTGTCGTTTAGTTATGGAGTTGTTGTTGAATTGTTTGAAGAATTTAGTAGTTGCAACTTAGTTTTTTTATTTATTTATCATTTATTTATTATTTATTATATTATATAAATATAATTAATTTGTATGCATTTCAGTTTATAAAATTTTTTAAATTATTAAATATTAATAATTATTTAATATTTAATTGTTGTTGGATTATTTTTAATGTTGTTTTTATTGTTTTTTAATTATTGTTTGAATGTTGTCAATATTGTTATTCCACAAGTGATAAAGGGGGGGGGGGGGGGGGGGGGGGGTGAATTGGCTTTTTGAGAAATATGGGTAATTTTCGATTTTTCACAAAGAGCAAACTTAAAATAGAATTTGAGCTTAAATATATGAAGATTATGAGCAATAAAAACACAAGAAATTTATAGAGGTTCGGTCCTCAAAGCCTACGTACTCTCCTTAACCACAAGTTGAAAATTTCAATCCACTATCAATATACTTTAAGGTGTAGATTAAACCCTTATAAGATTAAATCAAGTTACCCAAGTGTTTTCTCAAAACTCACACTCAAGCCTAAGTGTTTTTACAAGGCTTGCACTCTAACCCAAGTGTTTTCAATAGCTCACATTCAAATCCAAGTGTTTTCAATGGTTCACATTCAAATCCACTTGCTAAAAATAATTCTCTTAGCTTACAAGTGAATAAAACCCTAACCCAATGGTTCACTTAATCTCACTATTGAGCTTTTAAGTAATGGTTTTAAACATTTACCAACCCATATTCAAGAACACTTTTGAAATAAATAAGAATGATAAGAATTAAAGATGAAAGCTTAAGTGGTTAAAGGATTAATTGAAGATTAAATGCTCAAATATTTTTCTAAATGTGTTTGCTCAACTTCCTTCTCTTTTTCCAGCTCTACTCTAAGTTGTATTTAAACCCTCTAAGAGAAAAAGAGCTATTAGAGATGCATTTAATGCAAATAGAGCCATTTGAACCACCCAAGAAAAAGCAAATCTACATGTCATCATGGTTATAACAAAATCATCATGATTATAATTCTAGAGGCGCCAAGAAGAAATTCGAATTTACGCGCTTTCATAATCATAACTGTGGTGGTGACGCTGGTCATGAAAACTCTCTGCCATTTTTTGAATTGACCGTCATGATCATGAAAAAATGGTTATGGTTATAATTTAGGCCGTCATGATCATAACATTAGTGGTGACATTGGTTATGACTAGTCTTGGGAATTTTTGCAAAAATTGCAAATTCAATCTTTATGTTGTTGCTTGAAAAATTTTCTTGGTGATTGGGATTTGCTTGTGACCATATATATAATGAAGATTCCCATCATGTTTAACCAAATTTGACTTCAAATAGCGATAGAAAATTCGATCTTCCATTTCCCAGTTTGTCATGGTCATGATAAGTTTGTCACCACTCATGACAAGGCTGCAGGCTTGGAAAATCATCATATTGACTTTTTCATTGCTTATGTTCGGACTTGAATTGTGCAATATTAATTAACCTGAATATAAACATTTAACACACAGATTAAATATAATTTTACTTAATTAGTTGTGACTCAAAAAAAGATTATTTTACCCTTCGAGATTCAACAATCTCCTCCTTTTTTATAGTAACAAACAATTATGTAAAATTAGGCTAAAAATTTGGAGAAATTACTCCCCATAAAATAAGCCTAAAATTAAAATTGCAAAAATATTAAACAAGTCCATTTTGCGTATTTGAGTAATAAGTTATTTACCACAAACCATAATTGATAACGTATATCTAAAGTTCAACACATTAACTAAACAACAATCATTCCAAAAATATATGGATATCCATAACATTTGCCAAATACAGTATAACCAAACAATTGTTCCACAAAATCAATAGATATTCTTCAACCAACAATTTTCAATTTCCAAAAATATATTCAAAAAAATAATTCTCCCCCTTTCAAATATAATTCTCAACCATGAAAACTTTTCTCCTTTAAAAAATAATCCTCTACCATGAAAACTTTTCTCCCCAAACACAATTCAAAGCATTTTACATTTTCTCCCCCTTTGTTTCTATAAAAAACAACATGAAAGAGTTCTAAAAAGGAGGGCTCTAAAAAATGAAATGTCATAACCATGTCAAGTTCTAAAAAGACTTGAAAAATCTGGTTAAAAAGAAAAAGAAAAATCCATGAGATACGAATTATGGCTTATGATAATAACCAACTAAATTATGTATTCAACTGAAATATATCCAAAAAGTTATCATAAATTAACCATGAAGATGTCAACAAAATCAATGTCAATAAAATATGGAACATAGTCAATAACACTTCCATTTTAAGCCAAAAGGAAAATCAATAGCCATATCGAATAACCCATCAATAAGTCACAAAGTAACTAAGATGAAAAAACTCTAATTAAACTAAGGAGTTCCCATAACTATCAATGAAAAATATCAATTAACCAACATCGAGGTTCTCAAATATCCAAAAAAAAAAAATATCATAACATATCGACAAAGTTTACATATCCATATCAAGTCAAGCACAAAAATAACAAACTTTGCAAAATCAATTTATTTGAAATAACAAAACCTTCACTGCCAATGAAAATAGTATAATGATCATGATTTAAATCTAGAATTTTCAAAAATGAAGCTTTGAACTTGGGTTAAGCCATTTCAAACACAATAAGGACGAATACATATTGGAACATAATTAATCAAAGTTCATGGATATAATAAATTAACCCCTCAAGATTCAAACAATTGTTATAATGACACAAGCAACCATATATCACAATAAATTACCATCCAACATTTTGAGATGACTCAATTAGAAAGGAAGTAGCTTGATTATTCTCCATTGTTCCTTATTGTTAATTTAGCTCTTTAAGACTACTCATTTGACAAGCTCCACACATTTGTCCTTTGGAACTTCACTTTAGGGAGGATAATGACATTATCACTTTTGCTTAAATCTCTAATGAGCTTTATGCTAGCACGACTAAATCTCCCTTGATATTGTCACCAAATGTAATAATGCCTCCTTTTTTCATCTCCAAATGAGAGAAGAGGTTGACCTTCCTGGTTATGTGCATTGAATATCCACTATTTGCATAACACTTTTCTTTACACATTGAAGCACACCTATAATAAAATGCTTCATCGCACTTTAGGTACCCAAATGTATTTAAATCCTTGAGGGTTAGCATTGAAAGATTCATCATTTGTGTACCTGTTATAACCTAAATTTTGAATTTAATTATGAAATTTAATTAGGGAATTTAAGTGTGAATTTTATTTTATTAATATTAAATATGGATTCTAAAGTTTAATTATTTTTGTTAAATTGGTGTTAAAAATATATTGTTAATAAAAATTTTAATTAAATTTTTAAAGTATATATATTTGAATATTAAAGTGTGTATATTTAATTGAGTGTATGTATATTATTGTAGGAGATATTTTGTTATTTTAAATATATATAAGTGAACCTTGAACTTGTTTTTTTTAAAAAAAGTGAGTATGCATTTTCCCCCTCCCCCATTTCTTTTTCTTCCCTTATTCTCTTCTTCTTCCCCATTCCCTTACCCACAGACACAACCACCCACTAACCATCATCGCCGCCTCTCCTCACCACACCACCACTTACATCACCGGTTCCTCTACTTCTCTTCCTTTTCCACCATTTCCTCTTTCTCTCTGCCTCTTTCTTCCACCCTAAGGCATGCTGTTGGTCCCAAATTAATCCCCATCCTCCGGGCTTCTTAAGCCCTCAATGAATTGTGGTTTTCAACTCTGGTAAGTCTCTCAATTTTATGTAATTCTATTCTAGGTTTATAAATTTATTTGTCAAAATTAAGCTTAAATTTGGTTGATTTATGTTAAATTGATTTTCTATTATTATTGTAGAGGTTGACAGCTTTCTAAATTTGTGTTTAGATTTTGTTTTGGAGATGATTTCAATTTAGGCACTATTCCAAGATTGTAGTTATTGTTTCGGCACTGTTCCAAGCTCAAGAATGTTATATTTTTAATAAATTTTACTAATTATTTTGAGTAAGTTTTGTGAATGAATTTTATTGAAATTATGTGTTGAATTTTTATTACGAATTTTTGAATATTTATGTTAAAAATGAATTTTTGAAAAAATTAGTATAAATTAGTAATTTTTATATTTGAGTTGAAATTATTATTAATTATTATGTTTTGACAAAATTTGAGTAATAAATAGCATTAAAATAATTTTTATAATTTTTATCCTATTTTTAGCTAATTATTAGTAATTTCGGGAAAAATATATGAATAATGATTTTATTCATTATTTTTAAGTTTAAATAAGTTTTTGGTTATTTTTATTATATATTTTAACAATTTAAATAATTAATTGTAATTAATGCTATTTAATTGCTAAATTAGAAGAATGAATTTTATTAATATAATTTAATTACAAATTAGAATTTTATTATTTATTTTGGAAATAAATATCTTTTATACTTTTATTATGTAAATAAATTTATTTGTGATATTTAAATGAATTTTAATGATTTTTAGTGAATAATTAGAATTTATATTATTTTATTAATAATTGATTGTGTTGGTTCTCGGTTGGACAATAATTGTAGTTTGGAGGTCCAACCTGCGAAGTTGAACTTTATGAATAATTTGAAGTGTGTTTGCATGCAGGATAAACTCTACTTTTGTAGAGGGATGTCCATTTTACAAAGGAGACTCTGCTGAATTTTCGATAGATTTTTCATAAAACATGACATCGGATCGGTCCTAAGTTTTGAGTTTTAGTCGAGTTGTTCTTTAGAAATTCTAGATGTATAAAATTAAGAATTTAATTATAATATGGTTGTTATTATTATTTTTCCTTAGTTGCACCATGAGTTAAGCCTACCAGACTGGGTCAGTCGAACCGGAATAGAGGAGCGCACTCGAACTGTGTGTTATTATTATATGTATACATTGCATGTAGAATGTCATTCATATTTTGAATAAATAGGAATTTATTATTTATTATGCTATATTGCATTAAACATTATTTATCATTATTGTTAATATATATATATATATATATATATATATATAATGGATGCTACAAGATGTTAATACGAATTTCATTATTTTATTTATGATAAATGTTTTGGAGGATTGTTGTATAACATGTCACCTAATGGGTTACACTATAATTGTTGCGCAACAGTACGCTGGATGTTGGGCTATGAATTTTGATTGAATTGAGATATGGATAAATGGTTATTGAGAATTATAGATAAAAGGGGTGTGACTGTGGATCCTTGATTGACCTGTAGTATACTCGGGCCCAGTCATAATGGTAGTGAGACTGTAGATTCTAGGTTGACCTGTTTGCATACTTAGGGCCAGTCATTGCCAAAGTTAGATCAAGGAAATATTTTTAGAGTTTATGGAAAGCATGTTGGCTAATGAATTACAGTGATTGAGGTTGTGAAAAATTTTATGTTTTTGCGTAGATCCTCCACCTAAATCTTTTTGTATATAATTGTTTTAAAGTAATGTATTTTGAGCATTTGTATGAAATACATGTATAAATTAAATAAATATAAATATATAATTATTATACCGATGCTTGAATGTATGTGTCCTTTGGTTACGTGCATATATATAATAATAATTCACTCAATGAGGTCTGACCCCCTTAATATTTTTTCAGGACTCTTCACTTCAGACCTTCATATTGGTTCTCTTCACCAGACCCTTTTTTCACCGGACCCTTTCTTTACCGGACCCTTTTATGTAAATTTTAAACTACCACTTTCTTGATATTTTATTAGACGCTGCAATAGTAGTATATTGTGTTGTAGTATTTGACGTCGTTTAGACTGAGGTTCAGTGTTCGAATAATTGCATGAGTATATTTTATTATGTTATAATATGGAGATTCCTTTATATTATTTAAAGTTTTAATTCTGAGGTATTTTTGTGGTATGTTTGGTATGAGTTTTTATTTTAAGGCTTGCTATGTGTTCCAAATTCATGTGAATTCCTATTGCCTAGTGCCGGTAATGACTCTCGGGTTTGGGTCATTACAAAGTTGGTATTAAAGCCTAGGTTTAGTATTATTGGACCTAGGTTGTTAAAGTTTGAGTCTTCTTTGAAACTACTACAATAAATTAGGTTCGATTATTTCTTTGAAAAGTCTTTCTTGCTTTAGAATTCTATGTAATCGTAGGATGCCTGTTTATTATCTATTTTTTTTAATTGTGTTTGTTTATGTTATTTTCAGAATGAGGAGGTGAGCGTGTGTCACTCCACCAGTCGATGAGGTTGATGATAGTGAGTTTTATCAGGGGTGGATGAGGCTCAATTCCTTGTGCCATTAATTAGGCATAAGGATCGAGGTAGAGGTAGACCTCGAGGAGCAACACATCGCCATATGTAGAGAGAGTTATAGGATGAAGAACCTATCGACTAGGAAATTGAGGAAGTTGCTTTCGCATTAGGGGTTCAGCAAGGTGCAGTGCCGATACCTTTAGCCATCCCGTAGATGCAGCTTATGTATCAGCAAGGTATGTCTAACCCAGAGGTAGCCTTGTTCTATACTATAATCGGTAGGATAATATTTAATGGCAATTCAGATCCTCTAGACTTCTTGGATGCCATAGAGATGAGGACTCGCACTGCTCACATCGAGTAGTAGAGGATCATGATTGTTGAGCTATTAGTTGAGGGGCCAGCCCTAGATTGGTTTGTTCAGGTCGTCCAGCTGTAGACGGCGAGGTTTAGCGTGCGTCCAAGATTTTAGCAACTGCAACACTATTTAGGCTCAAGGCTCTAAGGAACACACTACTATGTCACAAAGATATAGTGTGGAGATAAGGAGTCGCTATCCAGGGTAATAACTGGGACAAATCATTTTGGTGGTACTCGATTCTCTATAAGAAAGCTAGCACCACAACTAGGAGATTTTGGGAACGGAATACCAACTTCTTTTAGTCTTGTGTTCATTTACAATTACTTTATGAATTACTATCTTATTCTTTTTTTACACACAATTTTATTAAACCCTAATTAAACGTCCATCTAGCCCTAAAGCAAACTAGTCATAAAATTACATTTAAAAAATGCATATGCAATGCATCATCCCTAGGTTTAAACTATATTTATTTTATTTTAAAGTTAGCTAATTCTACATTTTTATTTACAAGTGAAATGGACTAAATATGGACCTATATGTTAATAAATGAGTTTAAGTCTATTTATTTTAATTTTAACTAAAAATGGGTTTATAGTCTACAAATTTAAAGAATGGAATTAATTCATGGGCCTAATTCTAACTTGATTTTAATTTAAATAACAAAATGGGCCTAAATCTATTTATTTTAAAAAAAAAGGAATTAATAGATCGAGTTAAAGTCTGAGTTAAATTTTAATTAAATTAAAAATGAACCTAAGTTTAAATTAATCAAATGGGTCTAAATTAATTTTAAAATTAATTAAACCTAAATCTATATTTTTTTAAAAACTATTAATTAAATTGGTTAGAGCTTAATATGGGTTTGGGGTTCAAAACATACAAAAATAAACAAACAAGCCCAAAAATATAAAAAAATATAAAAATAATCAAATAAAAAAGATCAAACAAGCAATTAAATTATTTCTTCTAAAAAGCTCGATGTCTCAAGGAAGATGAAGCAGAAGAGGTGACGAGAGAA
Organism: Mallotus nudiflorus; assembly: GCA_947683625.1. Classification (NCBI taxonomy): domain Eukaryota; kingdom Viridiplantae; phylum Streptophyta; class Magnoliopsida; order Malpighiales; family Euphorbiaceae; genus Mallotus; species Mallotus nudiflorus. The sequence goes on along the minus strand of CANTUR010000731.1, from coordinate 795,313 downwards.
ATTCATGTAGGAGCTTATGGTTATCATATGAATGGAATAATCCTAGCAGAGAAGATAATCAGACAAAGGTACTACTGGATGAGCATGAAAAAAGATTATATTAGAACTGTGAGACAATGCCATCAGTGTCAGATTTATAGGAACCTCAACCACCTTCCTCCAATAGTGCTGAATAGTTGCAGCATTAATTTTAATTAAGGTTTACCAAATTAACATAATTTACTAATTAATTTTAATAGTGCAAAAAATTAAAAAATATTCACTGTTTTTCACTAGTGGTGCTATTACAACCTATTATAAAAATAAATAAAATAATAAATATATGCCCATAATAAAAATATAAACCAATAAAAAAAACAACATAGAAATAATAAAAATAAATTAAATTAAATTAAAATCCTAATTTATGTTCAAATGATATATGGGTAAAGCTATGACATTCCATAGACCTTCATTGGTTATCCATTGATTTTGTTATCCATAGTGTTCATGTCACCCAATTCATCAAGAGAATAAAAAAATAATAAAACATAGTCAATGAATGATTAAAAATAATAATAATAAATAAAATTAAATATGAAATCAAAATCAAAATAAAAGAAGGAGAAGAAAATTTGAGAATGAGATATAATATTAATTTTCCTCAGAAGGATAATTACCGTTGATGAAAGTTTCTAGCTTTTATTGTGTTTGTCTGTGGTTTTTAGTTTATTTGATCTGATTTTTTTTTTGCCAAGAACTAAAGAAAAGTACGTAAAAAATTCAAGTGAGTGTATTGTGGCTCATGGCTAAAAATCAAAGAAAGTAGAAAAAAATAAATAAATTTCTAAAAGTCTCTTCCCCTGTGAAAAGAAAATTCCTTTATTTATAAAAAAAATAAGATAATAAAAATCTAATCCTAACAATTTGAATTATTAGGAATTATGATAAAATTAAACTACTAGATAAATAAAGAAAGAAGAAACAAAATAATTTTAAAAAAAACCGAAAATCAGCGTGTTGGCCAAAAGTAGCCTTCACGCCACTTTAATCAAAATTTTGAATTGTATGGCCATTTGGTTGCCTAATTTGTTTTGGCGATTTGGGCCAACGTTGGCCCATTTTTTTTTTTCCTTAGGCCAATTTGGCCTTTTTTGTGAATTTTCATCTTTTTTTTTAATTTTATTTTTTTTACTTTTTATTTTTTATTTTTTTTAAAATTTATAAATAATAATAATAATAATAATAATAATAAATAAACTTTAAAAAATAAATCCTAAAAATAATTTACATTTTAGTTCAAAACCAATAAATCAGATTCAATAAACTTAATTTCATAATTAATTTTTACTATTAGGTCTTCTATTGCATCCAAACTCAAGTCATCTCGAAATTGGGTGCTTACACTAGCCTCACATAGCTACTATGACATGGGCTCGATTTTGGGAGAGATTTATGAGACGTTTCAGCCTAGAGCCTAAGCGGATGATCTACAAACCTCAACTGACCAACATTACCAGAGGCGACAAGTCAGTAGAGGAGTACACCATAGAGTTCCTCAGACTAGGTCGGTATGTAGAGGACTTGATGAGAGATCGATTCGTTGTAGTTACTACATATAACACTAGATTAGGTTTTGCGTTCGTTGGGATGCCTACTATAGGCTTGACTCTTGAGTCTATGATAAAGTTGGCCAACGAGATATAGCTCATATTGATCAGGCATGGAGTTATGCCTGATTATTATCAGATGGGAGGTGTCGAAGTAGGAGGATCTCAGAGCACCCAATACACTACATTTCAAATTAGCTCTAGCAGTCAGCATAGAGGATCTGTTCAGCAAGATTAGAGACCACAGTATAGAATCCATAGGAGTAGGAGACATGGCCACGGTGGGGTTCGCAGATCGGTCATATTCGATTCAAGTGCTACCAGTAGTAGTAATAGCCAGAGTTTCGGTTATGGCAGCACAGGATCAGCAGATAGTGCTTGTCAGATGTGTGAGAGAGTCCCTTAGGGACAGTGCTACATGGCTCTAGGAGTATGTTTTAGATGCTGACAAACGGGACATTTTGCCAAAGCATGTCCTTATTCTAGTTATCAGTAGTAGTTTTCACAACATTCTATTATTAGTGTAAATCTAGCTCCTTATCAGCTACTGCCAGCTCAATATCTTAGTACTTTATAGTTTGTGGCCCAACAGGGGCGAGATAGAGGAGGTAGAGGTAGTGTGAGAGACTTTGGTTAGGCATCCACCAACCAACAGGGAGGCAGAGGACAGGGCAAATTCTTTACTCTTATCTAGCAGGATGCTTAGGCATTCAATGTCATTGTCACAGTTACACTCCTAGTATGTTTCATTAATGCTAGAGTCTTGATTGATCCGGGTGCCACTCATTTGTTTGTGTCCCTTATTTTTATGTCAAAGTCGGGTTGGCAAGCCGCGAGGATGACAATTCCTTTATCGGTTTCAATGCCTCTAAGTGATTCATTAGACACCCATGTCATTCTTCCTGGGTTTTTGGTATTGGTAGAAGGAAGAGAATTGTCTATGGATTTGGTGTGGTTAGATGTGATGAAATTTGATGTAATTTTGGGAATAGACTAGTTGTCTCAGCATTACGCTATTGTGGATTGCTAGAGTAAACAGGTGATTTTTAGAATTTTGAATGATAAAGAATTTAAGTTTAGGGGTGATAAGAGTTCTACACCTCAAAATCTTTTCTCTGTCATCATGGCTAGGAAGATGTTGAGAAAAAGGTGTCAAGGATACTTGATATTAGTTAGGGATACTATGGTGGAGAAGATATCCATCTCAAATGTTCCAATAGCATGTGAGTTCCTAGATGTCTTTCCTGATGAGTTACTAGGTTTACTACCTCACATGGAGATCAAATTTTATATTTATGTGGTCCCAGGCATAGCCCCTATCTAAATGCCACTTTATAAGATGGTTCCTACAGAGTTGAAAGAGTTAAAGGAGCAGTTGTAAGAGTTATCGGATAAGGCTTTTGTTAGACCCAGTGTTTCTCCTTGGGGTGCACCAGTCTTGTTTGTGAAGAAGAATGATGGTATACGAAGATTGTGCATTGACTATAGAGAGCTGAATAAGGTGACAGTTAAGAATAAGTATCCGAGGATAGATGATGTGTTTGACTAACTTTAGGGTGCACAGTTCTTTTCCAAGATTAATTTTAGGTCTGGCTATCATCAATTGTGGATCAGCGAAGCTAATGTTCCTAAAATGGCATTTCGTACTAAATATGGCCACTATGAGTTTTTGGTGATGTCCTTCGGATTAACCAATGCAACAACTGCTTTCATGGATCTGATGAACAGGGTGTTCAAACCATTCATGGATCAGTTTGTAATGGTCTTCATTAATGATATACTGGTGTATTCAAAGAGTATGAAAGAGCATGTATATCACCTGAGGGCAGTGCTATAGACACTGAGAGAATACCAACTTTATGCTAAATGCTCAAAGTGTGATTTCTGTTTGGAGAGTGTAGCATTTCTTAGACATGTGATGTCTAAAGATGGTATTTAGGTTGATCCACAGAAGATGGAAGCAGTGTCTGAATGGCCAAAACCCATGACAGTTACAGAGATTAAAAGTTTCTTAGGTTTGGCAAGGTATTATAGGAGATTTATGCAAGATTTTTAGAGAATTATAGTACTTATGACCGGCCTAACTCAGAAGAATGCGAAGTTCATATGGTTAGAGGCTTATGAGAATAGTTTTCAGCTATTGAAGGAGAAGTTGACCACAACTTCAGTGTTGACTTTGCCAAATGGAGAAGACAAGTTCACTGTATATTGTGATGCTTTTAAAGTTGGCCTAGGTTGTGTGTTGATGCAGAATGGTAGGGTAGTAGCTTATGCTTCTAAGCAGTTGAAGAAGCATGAACAGAATTATTCTACTCACGACCTAAAGATGGTTGCAGTGATCTTTGCTCTTAAGATTTAGAGATATTATTTATACAGGGTGACATGTGAGATTTTCATTGATCACAAGACCCTAAAGTACATTTTTCAATAAAGAGATCTAAACTTGAGGCAAAGAAGGTGGTTGGAACTTCTGAAGGATTATAACTGTGATATCATATACCATCTAGGCAAGGCTAATATGGTAGCAAATGCCTTGAGTAGAAAGTCCTCGGGTAGTCTTTCTCATATTAGTATGAAAATGAGACCTTTGATTTAAGAGTTGCACAAGTTTATGGATCAAGGGTTGATGATGAAGATAAGTAGATCAAGAGGATTGCTAGCTCAATTTAGAACCATATTAGTATTGAAGGATAGCATCAAGGTAGCTTAGAGCCGAGATCCTATTCTGATAGAGCTTGTGGAGAAGATTAGTGATAGGAAATTCACTGATTTCAACCTTGATGATGAAGGTGTTCTTTGGATCAGTAGAAGACTGTGTGTTCCTGATGTGGATAACTTGAGAGAGGAGAATTTAGAAGAAGCTCATTATGCAGTATACAACGTACATCTAGGTGCTACTAAGAGATACCACAACATAAAGGATCTGTATTAGTGGGATGGAATGAAGAAGTAGCTGATTTTATCTCTAAGTGCTTGACTTGTCAAAAGGTGAAAGCTGAATATCAAAAGCCTTATGAGAAGCTTCAACCTCTACCGATTCCTGAGTGGAAATGGGAGAGAATTGCTATGGATTTTGTGACAAGGTTACCTCATTCAAAGGATGGATACGATTCCATCTAGGTGATAGTGGACAAGTTAACCAAATCAGCTCATTTTTTACCAGTTAAAACTACTTATACTGTAGCCAAGTTGGCTAAGTTGTATGTCAAGCATATTATGTACCTTCATGGGGTGCCTATTTCTATTATATCTGATAGAGCTTTTGTATTTATCTCTCAATTTTGGTAGAAGTTACAAGAAGCAATGGGCACCAAACTTAATTTCAGTACTACTTTTCACCCTCAGACAGATATTCAATTTGAGAGGACAATCCAGACACTTAAAGATATGTTGAGAATGTGTGTAATGGATCTTGGAGGTAGTTAGGATGTTCATCTGCCACCGGTAGAGTTTACTTATAATAATAGTTACCATAGCAGTATTGAGATGGCACTGTATGAAGTTTTGTATAGAAGAAAGTGTAAGTCCCCTTTGTGTTGGGATGAAGTTAAAGAAAGAGAATTGATTGGACCTTAAATCATCCAGGATATGTCAGAGAAGGTTGCATTGATTAGCAAGAGATTGGAAACAATGGCTAATAGGCAGAAGAGTTATGTGGATCCGAAGAGCAAAAATGTGGAATTTTAGATTGGGGACTATGTATTCTTGAAGGTGTCACCTATGAAGGGGGGTTATGAGATTTGGTAAGAAGGAAAAGTTAGCATTGAGATACAATGGGCGTTTCAAAATTTTGGAGAGAATTGACATGATTACATATTGGTTGGCTTTGCCTTCAAATTTGTCTCAAATACATCAAGTGTTCCATGTCTTAATGCTCAGGAAATACATTTTGAACTCTTCACATGTTTTGCAACCTCTGGAAGTGAATGAATATTTAATGTACAAGGAAAAGCTAATTGCGATTATTGACCATCAAGTTTGCTAGTTGCGTTTGAAACAGATTTTGATGGTCAAGGTGTTTTGGAGAAACAACGATGTGGAATAGCACACGTGGGAGATCGAGGCTAAGATGTGGGTAGCTTACCCTTATCTTTTTTTTTTATGAGTTCTTGTATTCAGTTCTTTTTGTTAAAATTCGAGGACAAATTTTTATAAGGGGGGAAGATTGTTATAACCCAAATTTTGGATTTAATTATAAAATTTAATTTGGGAATTTAAGTGTGAATTTTATTTTATTAATATTAAATATGGATTATAAAGTTTAATTATTTTTATTAAATTGGTGTTAAAAATATATTGTTAATAAAAATTTTAAAATATATATATTTGAATATTAAACTGTGTATATTTAATTGAGTGTGTGTATATTATTGTAGGAGATATTTTGTTATTTTCAATATATATAAGTGTACCTTGAACTTGTTTAAAAAAAAAAAAAGTCTCTCCCCCTCTTTCTTCTTCTCAGTGCCAATAAGGAAGTAGGGTTGCCGGTGTCGCCTCCAACCACCCTAAAGCATGCCACCAGTCCTAAATTAATCCCCATTCTTTGGGCTTCCTAAACCCTCAATCAATTGTGGTTTTCAACTCTAGTAACTCTTAATTTTGTATAATTCTATTCTAGGTTTTTGAATTTATTTGTTGAAATTGAGCTTAAATTCGGTTGATTTATGTTAAATTGATTTTAGATTACTGTTGTAGAGGTTAAGAGCTTTTTAAATATGTGTTTAGATTTTATTTTGGAGATGCATTCGATTGGTGCACTATTCTGAGCTTGGAGTTACTGCTTCGGCAGTATTCTGAGCTTAGGAATGTTATATTTTTAATAAATTCTACTAATTATTTTGAGCAAGTTTTGTGAAGAAAGTTTATTGAAATTATATGTGCAATTTTTATTATGATTTTTTGAATGTTTATGTGAAAAATAAATTTTTAAAAAAAATTAGTAATTTTTGAATTTTAGTTGAAATTATTATTAATTATTATGTTTTTGACAGAATTTGATTATAAATAGCATTAAAATAATTTTTATAATTTATTTCCTATTTTTAGCTAATTATTAGTAATTTCAAAAAAAATATATGAAAAATGATTTTATTTATTATTTTTAAGTTTAAGTAAGTTTTTGGTTATTTTTTATTATATATTTTAGCAAATGAAATAATTAGTTGTAATTAATGCTATTTAATTGCAAAATTAGAAGAATGGATTTTATTAATATAATTTAATTACAAATTAGAATTTTATTATTTATTTTGGAAATAAATATTTTTTATAGTTTTATTATGTAAATAAATTGCTTTGTGATATTTAAATGAATTTTTTTATGATTTTTGGTGAATAATTGGAATTTATATTATTTTATTAGTAGTGGATTATATTGGTTATCGATTGGGCAATAATTATAGTTCGGGAGCCCAATTCGAGAAGTTGAACTTTGTAGATATTTTGAAGTGTGTTTGCATGCAGGATCGACTCTATTTTTGTAGAGGGATATCTATTTTACAAAAGAGACTCTGTCGAATTTTTGATAAATTTTTCATAAAACATGATATCGGGTCAGTTCTAAGTTTTGAGTTTTAGTCGAGTTATATCCTAGATCGAGTTGTTCTTTAGAAATTCTAGATATATAAAATTAGGAATTTAATTCTACTATTATTATTATTCCTTAGTTGCACCATGAGTTAGGCCTACTGGAGCGCACTCAAATTGTGAGTTATTATTATATGTATGCATTGTATGTAGAATGTCATTCATATTTCGAATAAATAGGAATTTATTATTTATTATGATATATTGCATTAAACGTTATTTATCATTATATATATATATGGTACAATATTTTAATACGAATTTCATTATTTTATTTATGATAAATGTTTTAGAGGATTACCGTAGAATGTGTCCATAATGGGTCACACTAGGATTGTTACGCAACAATACGCTAGATGCTAGGTTATGAATTCTAATTGAATTGAGATATGGATAAATGGTTATTGAGAATTGTGGATAAAAAGAGTGTGACTGCGGATCTTCGATTGACTTGTAGTGTATTCATGGCCAGTCACACCGGTAGTGGGACTACGGATCCTCAGTTGGATAAAGAAAATATTTTTGGAGTTTATGGAAAGCCTATTGGCTAGTGAAATACAATGATCGAGGTTGTGAAAATTTTTAGGGTTATGCTTTGATCCTCCACCTAAATCTTTTTGCATATAATTGTTTTAAAGTAATGTGATTTCGAGCATCTATATGAAATGCACATATAAATTAAATAAATATAAATATATAATTATTATACTGATGCTTGAATGTATATATCCTTAGGTTGCATGCATATATGTAATAATAATTCACTCAGTGAGGTCTGAACCCCCTCAATATTTTTTTCGAGACTCTTTACTTCATATGTCCATGTTAGTTCTTTTCACCTGATCCTTTTTTTACTAGCTGATTTGTGTAAATTTTGAACTATCACTTTCTTGATATTTTATTAGATGTCGTAGTAGTAGTATATTTTGTTGTAGTATTTGACGTTGTTTAGATTGAGGTTCTGTATTCGAATAACTACTTGAGTATATTTTATTATGTTATGATATGAAGATTCCTTTATATTATTTAAAGTTTTAACTCTGAGGTATTTTTGTGGTATGTTTGGTATGAGTGTAAGCACCCAATTTCAGGATGCAATCGTGCACAATTGCGATGTAAGCCCCTATGATGACATTTATTCAAAAATTGAACTTGGTTGTTGATTTTCTGGACTTTAAGGACTAAATTGCAACGTTTTTTAGGATTTGATTGCAAATAAGTCATTTTTTCAGGGGTCTTTTGGTAATTAAAAGTTTTAAAATAATAATAATAATAATAATATTTTTTAGGATCGGCATTGGTGTAATGCCGATCAGTATTGTGCAATGTCGATCGGCATTGCACAGTGCTGATGCACAATAATTTTTTTTTTGACTTTTCGCGTATTTTTTCTTATTTTTATCGATTTTTTCAGTGTTTTGATTTGTTGAAAATTCAAATTTTTATATGATAAGTTTAAAAAAAAAAAGAAACGCAGAAGATATTTTTTTTCAAAACAAATGCTATCTGATCTGATCAGATAGGTCTGTTCCTCCTTTAGAGGAAGTTCAGTACGCGCAAACTCTGCATTTAAAAGTAGAGTCTGCATGCGTGCGAGAGAGGAGGTTTTTTTTGGGGAGGTTTTTCTTTAGCTGGGGAGGCTAGGGCAAAAGGTTTTTTGGCGAGAGGATTTTTACAGATGGAAAAAAAAGGCTTTAATTTCTCTGTTCTTTAAAAAACCCTAACTTTTGCAGTTCATTTGAGGAAGACGATACAACGATTTTTAGTCTCCAAATCAACGCTGAGTCAATTTCATCGGTGAAAATCCTAATCTGAGGGGCCAAAAAAGGGCATATGCATAACATTCACTTTTTCTTTCTTTTCTTCTATGATTTTTATTCATTTCATTAATTGTTTTATTATTTAATTTCACTACTAATTTGATTGTTTTTTTTGTGTGGATTGAAGAGGAGGATACCGCTTATGTTTAATTGAACAGAAAATCTATGGAATGCCATGGATGAACCTGTACTATTTTAATAATAGTTCTTAGGATTTTAATTGTTGTTCTGCATTTTTGTATCCTATGTAATTTATTTTAATTTCTGGGTGTATAATTATTTAATTTTAATTCTGTACGTAGTCTGTAATAGCTCCAGTAGTGGAAATAGTGAAAGATTTAAGTTTTTGTACTTTAAAATTGATTTGTAATTAGGTTCAATTGGGTAAAAATTAATTAAAATTAATGGTGGTTTTAGTTAAATTAGAGTTTGCATGTAATTAATTTAGGGTTTTTTTTAGAAAATCACTGTAATTTTTATTTGATCTATTTTTTGTGTTTTATTTATTTTGGGATTTTTCTTATGTTTTTATGTTTTGGGTCTCAAGCCCACGTTAGGTCTAACCTACTTAATAAATAGACTTAAAAAATGATTTAGGTTTTTTAAATAATTAAAATCAACTTAGGCCCATTAGGTTAATTAGATTTTAGGTCTGCTTAGTTAATTAAAATTGTTTAGACTTAGCTCAGCTCATTTAATTGCATTTCTTTTAAAATAAATAGACCTAGGCCCACATTTTATTTAAAATAAAACCAGATTAAGACTTAGGCCCACTAATTTAATTTCTTCTTTAAAATTGAATAGACTTAAGCTCATATCTTAAAAAGACTAAAAATATATATAGATTTAGGCTCATTAATTAATAAAATGTAGGCCCACTTTTTCTATTTCACTTGTAAATAAAATGTAGATTTAACTAACTTATATAAGTAAAATTAACATAGTTTAGACTTAGGGACAACGTGATCTTAAGTGCATTTTTTCTTGTAATTTTATTGACTTGTTGTCTTTTTAGGTAGATGGATGTTAATTAGCGTTTAATAAAATTGCATGTAATTAGAGGATGAAATAATCATTTATAAAATTATTCTAAACAAACACGACACTAAGAGAAGTTAGTATTTCGTATCCAGAATCTCTTGGTTGTGGTGCTAATTTTCTTTTAGAGAATCGAGTACCACCAATCAAATTGTCCCAGTTATTACCTTGGGTGGCAACTCCTCATCTCCATGTCATGTCTCTGTGATAGTGGTTAGTGGGTTTTCCTTAGGCCCTGAGCCTAAACAGTGTCGCGGTTGCTAAAATCTTGGACGCGCGCTAAACCCCACTGTCTACAATGAGTTTTTATTTTAAGGCTTGCTATAGGTTCCAGATTTGTGTGAATTTTCATTCCCTAGTGCTGGTAATGACACCCGAGTTCAGGTCGTGACAGTGCCCCAAATGGTCTTTCTTATATAGCATCTAGAATTCTTGTGCCCCATCACACCACAATAATGGCATCTAACATTTGGTGTATGCTCTTTCATTTTAAAACTATAAAAACCAAGAGAATGAGCATGATTAGGTTTCCTAGGTTTAGGTCCTCTTGAGCTCTTAGCTCTAGATTTGTTAGTCTTGTTACTAATAAACTTTTTAGGTCAATTGATTTTAAGACTAGGCTTTTAGTAAACTTTAGTAATAGGAATATGGTGGCTTATAATTTTTAAAGTACTAGCATAAGCGTTTTTAAAACCATTTCCACCTTTAGATTTTAAAGGGGTAGAAGTCATAAAGATCATACCATCAATAATTTCCTTTCCTTATTAAATATAAAAATGGACTCTTCAAGATTGTCATTTTCATTTTCTAAAAAGAAATTTTGTTCAATAAGTTTTTCTTTTTCATTAGCAATCTTAATTTTCTTAGAATTACTTTTATTCACTGAATTGGTTAACTCTTCATTAGAGAATCTTGACTTCTCAATTTCTTCTTCTAGTGTTTTTACCATTTCTTTGAGTGAATTAATTCTAGATAATTATTTATCACATTTATGCACCAATGTTTCACAAGCAAGTAATATCTCATCATTGGACTCAAAATCTAGAGTTACCTCATCACTTGAAGGTTCCTCCAAAGCCATGAAGCAAAGATTTGTAACTTTTTAATCAGTTTCACCATTACTAGACTCACTTCAATCATCCTAAGTTGCTTTAAGTGGATGCTTCTTTTTCTTTTTGTGCTTCCTATTTTTTTTGAAGGATTTTTTTAACTTTAGGCATTTAGATTTAATATAACCTAATTTATTGCATTCATAGAAAATCATTTGATCCTTCTTATTTAAGTCTTGATTCTTGAATCCTCTTTTCTTTTTATGATGAGATCTCTTACCTTTCTTAAAATTATAGCATACTCATCTTCATTTTCACTTGAATCACTATCACTAATGTCTCTACTTGCCTTGAGAATAATGCTTTTGTCATTTTTGGCCATCTCTTCCTCTACCACTTGATTCATTTTAATTTCATGAGTGAGAAACTTCCCAAGAAGTTCATCTATAGGTAGAATAGAAAGATCATTTACTTCTTCAATTAAGGTCATTTTAGCTTCCCAAACCTTTTAAGGTAAACTCATAAGAATTTTATTGTTAACATCCTCATTTGAAAATTTTCTGTCAAGTTTCCTCATATAATTGATGAGAGTGATAAGCCTATTATACATATCACTAATTTTCTCATAAGGCTTTATCTTAAATAATCCATACTCTCTTCCAAGCATTTGTAATTTCTTATTCTTGACTTGACTAGTGCCTTCATGCTTGGTCTCTAAACATTCCCAAATCTCTTTAGCAGTTCTTAAATGCTCTATTCCATTATATTCTTCCCTACTTAAGCCACAATAGAGACTAGTAATTTCTTTTCTATTTCTCAAGTTGGCTTTGGATTGTCCATCACTTCATTCCTATTTAGGAATGATCACCTTATTGCCTTTATTATCCTTCTTTGTTGGAGGACTCCAACCTTCTTCAATAATTTCCCATAAATTGACTCCTTCGTTATCCAAGAACATCTTTATTTTATTTCTTCAATATGCAAAATTAGTACCATAAAAAATGGAAGTCTTGTGTAGCTAAGACCATGAACATCAGGGATAGTAACAACTTGACTTGTGGAGGCCATGATCTTTTCACTAAGATGGTTAAATCTTCAAGAATGAAAACCAAAGCTTTGATACCAAATGTAATTCCACAAGTGCTAAAAGGGGGGGTGAATTGGCTTTTTGAGAAATATGGGTAATTTTTATTTTTCAGAAAAAGAAACTTAAAACAGAATTTGAGCTGAAATAGATAAAGATTATGAGCAATAAAAACATAAGGAATTTATAGAGGTTCTGCCCTTAAAACCAACATCTTCTCCTCAACTATAAATTGAGAATTTCAATCTACTATCAATCTACTTTAAAGTGCAGATTAAACCCTTACAAGCTTAAATCAAGCTACCCAAGTGTTTTCCCAAGGCTCACACTTTAAGTGTTTTCATAAGGCTCATACCTAACCTAAGTATTTTCAATGGCTCACACTCAAACCTAAGTATTTTTAATGGCTCGCACTAAAACCCACTTGCTAAGAACAATCCTCTTAGCTTACAAGTGAATAAAACACTAAGCCAACTCACTCAATCTCACTATTGAACTTTTGAGATGGTTTTAAACACTTACCAAACCACACTCAAGAATACTCTTAAGATAAATAAAAATTAAAAGAATTAAAGATGAAAGCTTGGGTGATTGAAGGATTAATTGAAGATTAAATGCTTAAAGATTTCTCTAAATGTGTTTGCTCAACTTCCTTCTCTTTTTCCAACTCTATTTTGAGTTGCATTTAAACCCTTTTAATAGAAAAAAAGCTGTTGGAGAAGCATTTAATGCAAAAAGAGCCAATTGAACCACCCAAGAAAAAGTAGGTCTGCACATCATCATGATTATGACAAAATCATCATGATCATAATTCTGGAGGTGTTAAAAAGAAATTTGAATTTGTGCGCTTTCATGATCATAACTATGGTGGTGACGCTGGTCATGACAACTCTCTGCCATTTTTGGAATTGATTGTCATGATTATAAAAAAATTATTATGGTCATAATTTAGGCCATCATGATCATAACACTAGTGATGACGCTAGTCATGACTGGTCTCAGGAGTTTTTAAAAAATTGCAAACTCAATCTTCGTATTTTTGCTTAAAAAATTTTCTTGATGATTGGGATTTTTTTGTGACCATATATAATGAAGATTCCATCATGTTTGACCAAATTTGACTTCGGATCTCGATAGAAAATTCGATCTTTCATTTTTCCAGTTTGTCATGGTCATGATAAGTTCATCATCACTCATGGCAGGGCTGCAAACTTGGAAAATCATCATATTGACTTTTTCATTGCTTATGTCCATACTTGAATTGTGCAATATTAATTAACTTGAATAAAAAAACTTAACACATAAATTAAATATAATTTTACTTAATTACTTGTGACCATAAAAAAAATATTATTTTACCCTCAAGGTTCAACAAATATTTTATACTTCTTTTTAAGGGTGAGCAGGAACTGACTGAATCTGAATTTTAGCTTAAGCCTACCTAAAATTTGGCTCTGGTTTGACTTCCATGGTGAGGAAAATCAAATCGGGTGAAGGGTAGGCAAAAATGTGGGTTTTAATTGATGGGTTGGGGGCAAATAATTTTGCCTGACCTGCCCAAATTTTTGAGATTTGGCATTGAAGTAAAACAACGTCGTTTTAGTTATAGGGGTACTATATAAACATAAAACCCTAACATCTATTAATTTCACTCCCTCTCTCTCCAGACTCCTACTTTAGTCTCTCTCTCTTTGTCTTTTCGTCTCCTCTCCTCTCTTATCTTCTTACAGTCATAGTCCTCTTCTCCCTCTTGAAATCCTAATTGTTATCTTTAAAACCCTAGCAGTTCTATGTACTCCTTTGGTCTTCACCTATCTCTCTTTAGTTCTTTTATTCTTGGTTCAGTCTCTTTATTATCAAAATTAATTTTTTTAAAATAGATCGCCATCTCCATTGTCAATCAGTTAATTAATGGTAATACATGGAAGATCTTTCATTTTTTTTGTTTTTGATTTTATTTGCTTTTAATGGTTTAGTTGGTTATTTGAAAAAAAAATTCCTATATAAATATAGTTTATATTTTATATAAATATGTAAAATTTTTAGATCTATGTTTAATGTTATATTTTATTGATTTTATTTGTTGAAAATCTTTGATTTTCGAAAATTTTTTTATCTGTGTAATATTTATTGTTCAATATATGTTAAATTTTATAGATCTATTGTTATGATATTTAATCTTGTTGAATTGATAAATCTATTATTTTTTACTGTTAATCTTAGTTATATTTGTGAATATATATTTATTTTGTTTAAAATATGATTTTCTTTTTGTTATATATATATATATATATATATATATATATATATATATATATATATATATATATACTTATAGATTTGTGCTTATTTTATATGGATCCGTTATGGATCTAACATGTGTAAAAGAAATTGTCTGCTTTATTATTTCTTTTGTTCTAACATATAGATCTAACATGAATGGATCTAAGATAAAACTAACTTGTTAAAAAATATTTTTTTTATCATTTATTATCTGTGACAACATAAAAGTGTGTTATAAAGTTATTTTTGATTTGAAAAATTTATATTTTTATTATTTTATGTATCTATAATGATTTCAAAATTTTAATTTTTTTTATAGATCTGTAATTGTTTTTGTTTATATTATTTGTATAGATATCAAATTATATTTATTTATATTTATTTTGATTATTTATGTTGATGTTATATATATATATATATATATATTATTTATGTTGATGTTTATTTATGTATATTTATTTATATTATTTACATATCTTTATTTATGTTTATTTTATTTATTTATGCTAATGTTTTTGTGTTTGTATTCTCATTTATAATAATGATATGTGAAATTTTGTTTATGTTGCCACTGATTATTTATGACTGTTTGTAAAAATGACAATTTGTTTCTTTGTTATCTGTTTGCATCTGTGATTGCTTCTAAAGTTCCTATTGGTGGAAACTTAAAGTTATAACACCAAAAAAGGGTGGAAGCATAAACTTTACAAAATTAAGTTATAACTTTCGAAAAAAAAGGGTGAAAGCATTCACTACGATATGAGTGGAACAATTAGCAGCTAAAATATGGTATAATTAAATTCAATTTGTTTTATTTAAAATTTAATTGACATTTGAATGCATTTAATCTATGATATGATTGCGTTTAATTTTTTTTAAATGTGTCATTCATAAAGATGGAGAACATCAGTGGCAATAATAATGCCACTGGTTCGAACCCTGAGGTGGTCGGAGCCCCAATGCACCTGCTGGCACTTAGAATAAGGCTTAGGCTTAGCCTAAGGTTGCTATTAAAAAATGAAAAGAGATTGAATCAAAATCTACAGTTTGGTAGTATTTTGAGAGAATTAAGGATGAATTCGATGTTGTCATCAAAGGTAAATGTATTTATTGTTGTTCCTCTACACATGCTCACTTTAAAAGACATGGAACTTCTTCTTTAAAAAACCATGTTATGAATTTCATGAAAATTCCTCATAGTAAAGATGCTAGGTAGTCACTACTAACATTTAAACCTATTGGGGTGAAGGCATATGATAATGCATAGTTTGGTTGCTTAGGCACTTGGAAATATGAGTAAGAGGCTATTAGGAAATCACTTGCACAAATGGTAATTATTGATGAATTACCATTTAAATTTGTTGAGAGGGTGGGTTCAAGATCTTCATAGTTGCTACATGTCCATACTTTAAAATACCCTTTAGTTGGATTGTAAGTAGGGACTGTTATAATATTTTTATGTCTGAGAGGGTGAAGCTAAAAAATTTATGAAGGAACACTGCCAAAGAATCAATATCACTACTGATTCTTGGACATCCATTCAAAGAATAAATTATATATGTGTGACTGCTCATTTTATTGATGATAGCTGGAATTTGCACAAAAAAATAATATCCTTTGTCCTTGTTACATCTCATAGGGGGAAGTATCTTACTAAGGCTTTAGAGAATAGTTTGTTAGATTGGGGAATTAAAAATGTATTCACAGTCACAGTAGATAATGCTTCCTCCAATGACATTGTAATTAGGTATTTTAAAAAGAAAATGTTAAGTTAGGGGGCCACTCTTGTTATATTGAAGTTCTTACATATAAGATGTTTAGCTCACATCCTCAATTTAGTTGTAAATGATGGGTTAAAAAAGATTAATGTGTCTATAAAAAAAGTAAGAGAGGCAATAAGATACATTAAAAATAGTCCTGCTAGGTTAAGGAAATTTAGAGAAATTTCTGATCTTATTGGAGTGGAGTCAAAATTCTCTTTGTCTTTTGATGTCCCTATAAGGTGAAATTCCACCTACATTATGTTAAAAATTGCATGTTTGTTTAAGAAAACTTTTGATAAATATGAGGAGATAGAGTCCTCTTTCATATTAGATTTGTATGATGATTTTTGTGACTAGGAGTGTGTTAAGCAAATGGTTGATATGTCGAAGGTGTTCTATGATATAACTATTAAGATTTCTGGTTCTAATTATGTGACATCAAATAGTTTCTTCTTTGAAATTTATGATTTGAATTCCATTATTAACGACTGGCAATCTTCTTTTGAGCTATCTATTTATAACATGGGCATCAACATAAAATAAAAATTTGATAAATGTAGGGGTGATCCACAAAAAATGAACTCTCTTATCTTTATTGCTACATTCATTGATCCTTGATATAAACTGGAGTTTCTTGAAATTTCTTTTAATAAAATTTCTTTTAATAAAATGTATCGACATATTAGTAATAGGGTTAGAAGCAGTCCATTCATTAATATAAAGTCTAATTTGGATCTCTTATTTGATGATTATGCTTCAACATATGCTTTATCTATTACCTTTAAGCCTGGTTTTGGTAGTTAGTCAATCCAGACTACTCAATTAATTGTTAAAATTGCACCAACTTGTGGGAATACAATGTCTTTGAAAGCTAGATTCAAGAAGCATAAATAAGAATCTGGAATGGGTAGAAGTAAAAAATTAGAACTTGAAATATATCTTAGTGAGGCAAGTTGTGGAAGGTGAGGAACCTTTTGATATCCTCAAATGGTGGAAGTTGAATTCTAAGAGGTTTCCATTTCTTTCACGTATGGCTAGAGATGTTCTAATTATTCCTATTTCAACTGTAGATTTTGAATCTTATTTCAGAACTTCTTGTAGTGTTTTGGATGTTTTTCAAAGTTCCTTTAACTCCAAGAATAGTTGAAACATTGATTTGTTCCTATGATTGGCTTAGAATGCCAAACAAAATAGTTAGGGTAGAAGAAATATTAAAAGAGTTGGAGTCTCTTGAAAAAGATCTTATTTTAATTCATTTGTCATTTCTATTCTTTATTTAAGTGCATTTAATCTTTTGCATGTCCAAAAATTCTAACTCTTCGCTTGTTTATTTTCTTTATAGATCTTGAACCTGTGGGCAGTGGCCCTTCTCTTACTCAGTTAATTAGCTCACTACATATTTATTGAATTGTGTCTTATTATGTGTCTCAATTTGTGCCATGTTTTTTGCTTGCCTCCTTTCTTTGTTGTGATCGTGACCAACCTAATGTGCCTAAATTATTTGCCTAATCAATTGAGGTGCCTGTGTTGATGTTGCATTAACTTTGATTGTGTTCGAACATATTAAAGAGGCAATGATAATGCTTCCATGTCTATTATGTTTTTATATTCAAAGTATGCATGCTTAGGTTTCTTTGGTGGCTTTTGTTTTAATTTAGTTACCAGAAATATGGCTGCATCTTGATATGGAAAATGCTTTATTCTAAGCCTCTTTAATACTTTTTTGACAGTGATGATGCTTCCACCCCTCAAATATTTTCTGATTTATATTAGAATGGTATGCTCTATTTAACTAGTTGTTTTCTTTGCTGCCAGAAAATGGAAGTTTATTTGAAATATGATATGATTACAAAGCATCATGAGCCTACCTATTACCTGCTACTTCTTTTATTTTCATTTAGTAATTTGTATATTTTTTTGTGAATTGAAATTATGCTTCTTATTTGCAATGTGAATTTGCAAGTGAAAGACAAACATAACTGCTACCGACTGTAGTTGGTTTTTTTAGATTTCTAAAGTCTATTTTTAAGTTTTTTTGGATAGATTGCTACTGCTACATATACCCATTTTTTTTGTAATATGGTGGATAGCAATTTCTAAGTTTGCATTATAGTCTATTTTTTTTTATGCAAAATGCAGTACTTCATACTATAGTGAATAAATAAAACTCTATTAGGTGTGACTTACTAAGTTCATGTCTAAATGGCAATGATAAAATGTAATATTAACATTTAATATTATTTGAAACTTTTTTCAATTCTAAATGTGAAAATCCCAATTATTCACATTTAGTTCTCATAAGCTATGAGTGACCCCTAGTATCGATATCACAGTTACCAAATTAGAAATGAATGCATATTATAATTCGCATGAAACTAATCATAAGTACATGCATTAAATTCCTTTCATTAAAGATCTCAATATAGCCTAGAGTCAAGATATTATCAAACTCTAATAGCTTTATTATATGACCTCATCTTAAGTTTTAATTCTTGATAAAATACAACAAATACTAGAACTCTTTCTAGTACTGAAACTCTTTTTTAGACTGGGTTATATTTATCCTGGTTAGGAATTTGTTTATCAAGAATAAACTTAGATAGCATAAGATCTATCCCGATTCACACCAGGTAATGAATCCTATCTTGGTTAAACATTCATCCCTACGTTTAACTAATTAGAGCCACCACACGCCATATACCCATGTGATGATTAACACAAGTATGTAAGCGGTAACAAACTCTAACCACCTAAATGTGGATGACTATGTCACCTCAAGTCTAAGGACTATATGCACCGTTATAATATAGATTGTGATTGTTGATTATATGTGAATATTCTTGCAATCACAATACTAATGTCATTGTTCGATTAACCCATCTAATGAGTATCCACATGTCTATTCTGATCACTCATATCAAGTAGTATGAGATTCACTACCTTCCATTATTAGTTTCTCATACTAATCAAGGAAAATAGACAGAGATGATAGTCTAATTAATATTATTCAAATATTAATTAATCGACTATAAACAATTTATAGTAAATGTACTGAATAAATTTGTAACTCATATTATCAACTCTTTGATAATAAATATATTCAACATAATACTAAAGGAAAAATACTCAAAAAAAATAACATATTTATTTTAAAAAATATTTTGTTACCATAGGGATTATATACAATGTCTAAATAATTACAAGAATGTCATTAGGGCATACCTTATACTAACAGTTGTTGGGTTTTTTTTCTATATTTTTAGAAGTTGTCAGGTTATTATTCATTTTTTAGATTTGTTTCAATTATATTTAATTTATAAATTATATAATATAAATCTATTTAGAAAATTTTACGGTAACTTTATTTTTTTTTTATCACTTTGATTATATTTTATTCTGATCACTTAGATAAATATGTTTCTCATAATCCAACGATAATTATTGAAAAATTTAAAAACTAAAGTAATCATAGAAAACACCAATCTATTAATTTATTAAATTTAGATGATATAAATTTAAATTTATTTATTTATTTATATAAATATAATTAATTCATATAAATATAAATTGATTTTTAAAAAATATATTTATTAAATTATTTAAAATAATGAAATTATTTAAAACATTAAATACTTTATTATTACATAAAATAATTATCATTTAAATATATTAAATAATACATATAATTTTATTTTTAATAAATTAGAATATTAAAAATAAATAAATAAAATATACCAGATCCATAAATCATGCATGTAGTAGAAAAAAGAAAAGAAGAAAACCTTATACTAGAATAGTCAAGGTTGCACGTGAAGCAACCATGAAATTTTTACTGTTTTGGTTCTGTTTCTCTGTTTCTTTCTTTTTCGTGGAAGGAAGCATTGAAACGAAAAAGAAAGAAACAACCCACAAAACAAAATTAAAGAAAGCACCGCATTGGAAATGGATCGATGGCAAATATTCTAAAACAAAGTCAATTTTTCACATCACTAGCGTGTCTCCCTTTTCCCGTACTTTTTGAAAGAAACTTAAAAAAAAAAAAAATTTGAAACAATTTTTTTAAATTTTTTTTCAATTATTTGCAAAAAAAATGTTCGAAACAAAATACTTGCAGAATAAGGTAATTGAAAGTTTTAGACTTTCTTCCAAAAAAAGAAAGTTTTAGACAACACTTTTTTTTGCATCACTATTCATTTTATTATTATGATTAGGGTTGTAAAACAATTGTGTATCTTCGAAGCAGTTCAATGTTCAGCTTTTAAAAGAAAATACTTGTGAAATAAAGTAAGTACAAGTTTTAGACAGTCTAGTAGCACTTTTTTTTACATCACTATTCTTTTATTCTTGTGATTAGTGTTGTAAACGAATCACGCAACTTACAAGTAGTTCGGTGTTTAATTCGATAAAAATTCATTTAAACTTGTATATTAAAACTCGTTTAATAAATAAGACGAACTTAAATTATATAAAACTTAACTCATGAAACTTAAGAATAAATTCAAATAAAAACTCGTGAGACAACTCGTAATTTTAATATTTAATATATATATATATATATTTATTTATTTATATTTATATTTATATATTTATTTATTTATTGTATAAATATTTTAAAAATATTATAAGAATACAATCATAATTTTTATAAAATATATTATAATTTATTTAGTAAATATTTTATTTTTATTTTTTAATGTATATTTAATTTATAATTTGTATTTTTTTTAATTTCTTTAAAAGGTAATTTAAAGTTTTAGACTTTCTTCCAAAAAAAATAATAAAGTTTTAGACTGTTTATTTTTAGCACCTTTCTTTGCATCGCTATTCGTTTTAATATTAAGATTAGGGCTGTAAACCAGTCGCGCATCTTGTAAGCAGTTTGATATTTAGTTTTTGAAAGAAAATATTTGCAGAATAAAGTAATTGTAAGTTTTAGACGATCTATTATTAGTACTTTTCTTTGCATCACTATTTTTTTTATTCTTGTGATTAGAGTTGTAAATGAGTCATGCAACTTACAAGTAGTTCGATGTTTAACTCGATAAAAATTCATTCCAACTTGTATATTGAAGCTCGTTTAATAAACGAAACGAACTCAAACTATACAAAACTTAACTCATGAAACTTAAGAACAAATTTAAATAGAAACTTGTGAGATGACTCATAATTTATATATATATATAATATAATATAAATTTTTATTGTATAAATATTTTAAAAATATATTATAAGAATAAAATCAAAATTTTTATTAAATATATTATAATTTATTTAGTAAATATTTTATTTTTATTTTTTAATATATAATTTTAATTTATAGTTTATATTTTTTTAATTTCTTTAAAAGGTAATTTAAAGTTTTAGACTTTCTTCCAAAAAAACAAAAGAAAGTTTTAGACTGTTTATTTTTAACACTTTTCTTTGCATCACTATTCGTTTTAATATTAAGATTAGAGTTGTAAACCAGTCGTACATCTTGCAAGCAATTCGATGTTCAACTTTTGAAAGAAAATATTTGCAGAATAAAGTAATTGTAAGTTTTAGACGGTATATTATTAGCATTTTTCTTTGCATAACTATTTTTTTATTCTTGTGATTAGGGTTGTAAACGAGTCACACAACTTACAAGTAGTTCGGTGTTCAACTCGATAAAAATTCATTCAAACTTACATATTGAAGTTCATTTAATAAACGAGACGAACTCAAATTATAAAAAGTTTAACTCATGAAACTTAAAAACAAATTCGAATGGAAACTCATGAGACAATTTATAATTTTAATGTTTAATATATATATATATATATATATATATATATATATATATATATATTATTGTATAAATATTTTAAAAATATATTACTAGAATAAAATCATATTTTTTATTAAATATTATAATTTATTTGATAAATAATTTATTTTTTTAATGTAAGTTTATATATTTTTTAATTTCTTTAAATTCGTTTAAACTTATGAATTGTTCATAAACATCAAATGATATAATAAATTTTATTCAAATTGAATTCAATTATAAATAAATTAAATTCAAATGGGCCAAAATTTAGTTTTACCTCTATTAGATTATACCCTTACTTGTGATGATGTATCACGGTCACCAAATTTATATTATACGATCGAGTAGAGCAAGTCTATCGCCTCTAAGTGCTCTGCCTTCTCTTCTCTTCTCTTTGTCCTATCCTTGAAGGATTTGATGCTTCTTTTGCGCAATAAATCATAACAATATAGTATCAAAAATGATTTGCTTATGTTTGAATGTTGGTTAAGCTTTTTTTTTGTTTGAATTTCAGTTAATATTTTATTTTATTTAGCTGCCTTTCAAGAATTTCTTTAATTTTTTGTATATAAATAGCCTTCATTATAAATTTTTTAGTGATATTTCTGTTTTATTTTTTTTTTAGTAATAGGTAATGTTACTTTTTTTTGTTAGAGGGAAATGAGAGCCTATAGGATTTAATTATGTACGAATTACACCATTTTGATGGATGCTACTATTTGGACCAAGAGGTCCTGGGTGATAACAGTAACTTTGATTATATTTTATTTTGATTACTATTGGATAAATATGTTTCTCATAATACAATGGTGGTTATTGAAAAAATAAAATTTATTTTTCAAAAACTAAAGTAAGCGTAGAAAACATGAATCTATTAATTTATTAAATTTAGATTATATAAATTTAAATTTATTTATATGAATATAATTAATTCATATAAATATAAATTGATTAAAAATATATATTTACTAAATTATTTAAAATAATAACATTATTTAAAACATAAAATTCTTTATATATTATTACTTAAAATAATTATCATTTAAATATAATAAATAATAGTGATAATTTTATTTTTAATAAATTATAATATTAAAAATAAAAGAATAAAATATACCAGATCCATAAATCATGCATGCAGTAGAAAAAAGAAAAGGAGAAAACCTTATACTAGACTAATCAATGGCAAATTCTAAAACAAATTTTTCACATCAGCGTGTCTCCTTTTTCCCGTACTTTTTGAAAGAAACTTTTTAAAAAATAATTTTGAAACAAATTTTTTTAAAATTATTTGCAAAAATTGTTCAAAACAAAATACTTGCATAATAAGGTAATTGAAAGTTTTAAACTTTCCTCCAAAAAAAAGAAAGTTCTAGACATCACTTTTCTTTATATTACTATTCATTTTATTATTGTGATTAGGGTTGTAAACTAGTCGCGCATCTTACATGCAGTTTGATGTTCAGTTTTTGAAAGAAAATACTTACAAAATAAAGTAATTGCAAGTTTTAGACGGTCTATTATCAGCACTTTTCTTTACATCACTATTTTTTTATTCTTGTGATTAGGGTTGTAAACAAGTTACGCAACTTACAAGTAGTTCAGTGTTCAACTCGATAAAAATTCGTTCAAACTTGTATATTGAAACTCTTTTAATAAACGAAACAAACTCAAACTATATAAAGTTTAACTCATTAAACTTAAGAACAAATTTGAATAGAAATTCGTGAGACAACTCGTAATTTTAATGTTTAATATATATATATATTATACAAATATTTTAAAAATATATTACTAGAATAAAATTATAATTTTTATTAAATATATTATAATTTATTTAGTAAATATTTTATTTTTTATTTTTTTAATGTACATATATTTTAGTAAATATATATTTTTTTATTTTTTAATGTACAATTTTATTTTTTAGTAAATAATAAAAATATATATTTACTAAATTATTTAAAATAATAAAATTATTTAAAACATTAAATCCTTTATTATTTTTTAAAATAATTATCATTTAAATATATTAAATAATAGTGATAATTTTATTTTTAATAAATTAGAATATTAAAAAGAAATGAATAAATATACCAGATCCATAAATCATGCATGTAGTGGAAAAAAGAAAAGGAGAAAACCTAATACTAGAATAGCCAATGGCAAATTCTAAAACAAAGACAATTTTTCACATCACTAGCGTGTCTCCCTTTTCCCGTACTTTTTGAAAGAACCTTTTTTTTTAAAAAAAAATAATAATTTTGAAACAAAATTTTTTAAAATTTTTATTTCAATTATTTGCAGAAAATTTTCGAAACAAAATACCTGCAGAATAAGATAATTGAAAGCTTTAGACATTGACTGTTTACCCTTAGCACTTCCTTGTATCACTATTCATTTTATTATTGTGATTAGGGTTATAAACGAGTCATGCATCTTATAAATAATTCAATGTTCAACTTTTGAAAGAAAATACTTGCTGAATAAAGTAATTGCAAGTGTTAAACAGTCTATTATTAACACTTTTCTTTACTTCACTATTTTTTTATTTTTGTAATTAGGGTTGTAAATGAGTCACGCATCTTACAAGTAGTTCGATGTATTCATTCAAATTTATATATTGAAACTCGTTTAATAAATAAGACGAACTCAAACCATATAAAACTTAACTCCTGAAATTTAAGAATAAATTCGAATAAAAACTTGAAAGACAACTCGTAATTTTAATATATATATTTCTATTGTACAAATATTTTAAAAATATATTACTAGAATAAAATCATAATTTTTATTAAATATATTATAATTTATTTAGTAAATATTTTATTTTTTATTTTTTAATGTATAATTTTGATTTATAATTAAATATTTTTTAATTTTTTTAAACTTATTTAAACTTATGAATTGTTCGTAAAAATCAGATAACATAATAAATTTAGTTGAAATTCAATTCGATTATAAATAAATGAAGTTTAAATGAGTCAAAATTTAGTTTGCCCTCTATTAGATTATACCTTTACTTGTGATGATGTATCACGGTCACCAATTTTATACGATCGAGTAGAGCAAGTCTATCTCCTCTAAGTGCTCTGCCTTCTCTTCTCTTCGTCCTATCCTTGAAGGATTTGATGCTTCTTTTGCGCAATAAATCATAACAATATAGTACAAAAAATGATTTACTTATGTTTGAATGTTGGTTAAGCTTTTTTTTTTTTCCTTTGAATTTCAGTTAATATTTTATTTTATTTAGCTGCTTTTTAAGAATTTTTTTTAATTTTTTGTATATAAATAGCCTTCATTATAAATTTTTGAGTGATATTTCAGTTTTATTTTTTTTAGTTGTAGGTAATGTTAATTTTTTTTGTTAGAAGAAAATGAGAGTCCATAGGATTTAAATATGTACGAATTACACTATTTTGATAGATGCTACTATCCAGACCAAGAGGTTTTGGGTGATAATTCAGTCTTAAATACCAACAATTCTCTTTTTTTCTTTTTGGTGAGATTTGCAGCCGCCAGCACCAAACATTTAGGTGTCAACGGCAGCAATCTTGTTTTCATATTTTTTCATCTTTATATTGTTTTTCAGTTCGTATCATCACAACAAACTTCATTAAGTAGCCTACAATGACAGATGGTCTACCAAGCTTTCTCTCTCTCTCTCTTTTAATGATAGTTTATAAAATTTATCGTGACAAGTTTTTCCTATGTATGTTAACTTTTAATTTTAATTACTGAAATGTTTTCCCAAAAAAATTCTTATGTCATTATGGAGAAAAATTATATCTCAAGCTCGATCCTCAATGGAAAATTAATTTTTTTAATATCTATGTTAGGTTTCTCTAAATATTTTCTTTTGTTGATGTTATTTAAATAATAACGGGTTATATTCATTATTTAGGATTTGGAATTTTTTTTTTAATTTGTGAGGAAAAATTGCCTCTGTGGTGGTTACTGCAAAGTTTAACTTGTATTGTATGCTTCACATTGATAAATGTTACAAAGTTAATATATACACAGGTGTAATAAGGAATAGGATGAGTACTGCCTATAACAAACTAACAAGAATAAAACAAACTAACAAGAATAACAAAAAATAGTTACAAAAGGAATGACCGTATAAATGTATGGCTTATCACCCCCCGTAAATCCATGTCGATCACGAAGAGACAAGTGCAAGAAGAGCTATTGGAAGTGAACTTATGGCATGGATTTGGTGAACAGGTCGGCAACTTGGTCATTTACGGAAACGAATTGGAGTTAGAGAAATTCGGAAGCAACCTATTCACGAACAGAATGGTAGTCCAATTCTATATGCTTGGTACGGTCATGGAAGATTGGATTTTTGCTTAAATAAAGTGCACCAATATTGTCACAAGATAGTGTAGCATGAGCGAGTGGATATCTAAGTTCACATAGTAGAGCACGAAGCCAAATTAACTCAGAAGTGGCATTAGTGATAACTTTATACTCACTTTTTGTGGATGATCGGGCAATGATTGGTTGCTTCTTGGCTAACCAAGAAATCAAAGCGGAGCCAAGATAAATGACATAATCTAAGGTAGAGCATCTATCATCGGGATCACATTCCCAATCACTATCAGTGCAGTAACGTAATTGAGGTAAAGTGTTGGCAGAGTAGAAGAGACTAACAGTTTTTGTGCCCTGAATGTTGCAAAGAAGCCTTTTGAGTGCTTTCCAGTGAATATCAATTGGAGTATGCATGAACTGACAAAGCTTGTTGGCATTGTAAGTAATGTCTGGATGTGTGATGGTAACATATTGAAGAGCTCCTATGATTAGGCAATAAACATCTCCCTTGGGAAGTGGTGTGCCTGCCAATTTAAATAATGTGGAAGAAGATTGCATTGGTGTTAAACATGACTTACAATCGGCCATTCCATGTTTTTGAAAAAGATTATGAAGGTAGCGGTTTTGTGTAAGGAAGTTGCCATCATGGTGTTGTTTGAATTCCATACTAAAAAAGTGATGGAAATTGCCCAAATCACGAACGAGAAATGCTTGTTGAAGGGCCTCAACGATTGATTGAATGAGCTTCTAGCATGAGCTTGTGACAATAATATTGTTGACATAGACCAATAGAAAAAAAATGATTAGCTCTTTTGAGAATGAACAAAGAACTATTGGCCTTGGAGGAGGTAAATTTTAAGGAATAAAGACAAATGATGAGACGAACAAACCAAGCTCGTGGCTCATGTTTAAGTCCATACAGTGACTTATTTAATTTACAAACATATGTGGTTGAGACATGTAAAGATCCTCCTTAACATTACCATTCAAGAAAGCATTAAACATATCAAGTTGGCGTGTTAACCAATGATTCATTGTAGCTAGAGCAACAATGACTCTGATTGTGGTGGCCTTGATGACTGGACTAAAGGTTTCCTTATAGACAACACTAGATAGTTGAGTAAAGCCTTTTGCTATAAGGCGTGCTTTGTAACATTCAATTGTACCATCATAGTTACATTTGATGTGAAAAATCCATTTGTTAGCAATGATATTGGTCATGGGTAGTGGTGGGACAAGGGTCCATGTGTTGGTTGATTACAAAGCACTGATTTCATGATTCATTACCTGGTGCCATTCTTTAAAGTGAACTGCATCTTTGAAAAATGTAGGTTCATGTTCTAGATAATTCAAAGAAGGTGTTAGAGAAAGGGCAATATTTGCTTGTTATTTGACTATGGTATGGGGTATGACGGTCATATTATAAGTTCAGGAAGGTTACTAGGGAGAGTTGGAGGGAAGATGGTAATCAATTAAATCAACAACTAGATTTAATTTTGTAGGATTGGATGGATTGGATGAGGATTAGGTGTGTTGTAAATTAGGTGAGGGTGATGATGATAATGATAAGGGGCTGGTTGTTGTTGAGGATGTGTTTTGACGTGATAAGGGTAAGGTAGAAAGGTTGGGATATGATAAGGATGTAGTGGATGGGGCAGTATCAAGTGGTGCAGAAATTGATAATATAGATGGAGTGGAAATGTTATGATGGGGAGGTAAGAATGAATGGTTAGGAGGTGACATACCTGGTGAGGGATGCAGAGTGATAGGAGACTGAATTATGAGCCACGGTAGTTGTGTATGTGACGGTATTGATGGGAGAGCAGGTGTCATAAAAAAGGAAGAATGATTGGTCAAACTTGGCATTTCGGACAACATAAAATCTGTTATTTTGAATATCAAAGCAATAATATCCTGCATGATTAGTAGTAGTACCAAGGTAAACACATGCACGACTCCTAAAGGAAAATTTAAACCTTTTATAAGCACAAAAACTTAGAAATATTTAGGGCTGTCAATTCTTGTCGATGGGTTGTAAACAAGTCGTGTCGAGACACAATAATAACACATATATAGCCAACCCGAACACAACCCGTTTAACTAATCGTGTCAAAGCTATAAACCCAAACGTGGATATGTTTATTAACAGGTTACACGAGACGACCCGTTTAATCTGTTTAACCTATTCAGGTCTAAACATGTTAATACACATTTGACACGTTTAACCTATTCAGGTTTAAATGTGTTAATACATATTTAAGACACATTTGACACGTTAAGACACATTTAATACTAAAAATATTAAAAATATATATTAGGTTAATATTATATGAAAACTTAAAACTAAATTAGGTTAATATCAACACTTAAAACTAAAATTTTTATCATAATATCAATATTAATTTAATGAAATTCATATAATCTTAATATAAATTTGTGATTTTTACTCTATTTTACAATTTAAAATCTATATATAAAAATAAATTAGTATTATATAATATTTTAAATACTTGATATATTTCATCTATTAACATAATTGATGAAACAAAATCTATTATATGTAATAATATAAAGAGTAAAAACTACATATATGTCAAGACTATATGTTAGTAATATATTAAACAATTGACAATATTAATTTATACTACATTTTAAAGATATATAATTTTAGCATTGCATATCTAATTCAATTGACATTGTTAGAAACTTAGAATACTATAAACGTTTGTAGTTAATAATAATTCACCAAAAGTATATAGGAATTCATATCAACATAATTAACAATATGTTATCACTCAATAATAAATTAACTAAATTATATGTAATAATATGTATATATATATATATATATATCAAGTCTACATAATAATATTATTATTACAATATGTTACTGCAAATACTTATTTAATAAATGTAAAGGTATTATATAAACGGATTACATGTTGATCGTATGACCTATTTAATAAACGTGTTTATACGTGTCTAAATGGGTTATAGGTTAATCGTGTGACTTGTTTAATATTCATGTTTAAATGTGTCTAAATGGGTTAGGCGGGTTCTTTCACGACCCAAAATTTAGAGTCATGACCGGCATTAGAGAATGAGAATTCTTTCGAATTCGGAACCCGTAGCAAGCCTTAGAAAATAAAAACATGCAATAAATAAATAAAAAGTATGATTGAATTAAATTTTTTGAATCGATATATAAAAATATAAATATTCAATATACTTTCAAAAATAAATATATTCATATAATATTCAAATACAACTATCTGAGTACAAAGTATTAAAACAAAACAATACTCTTCTAATACAATAATACTACTACTACAGTTTCTGGAATGTAAATCAGAGTTCAAAATATACATTTACATAAAATAGCGGGGATGGAAGAACACCGGTGAAGAGCTCTACTACTAAGGTCTAACGATATAAGATCTCCTGAAAAAAATAATTGAGGGGGGTTAAACCTCACTGAGTAAATTATTATAATATATATACATGTAATCTAAACCATAACAATCAGGCACCCATATATATATATACATGCATTTCACATAAATGTCAAACTCTGTTTTTATATATATAATAAATACATAAAACGTTTATTTTTATTACATGAAAGATAAAATAGAACCCTATTAATCATAACCTCAATCAACCATAGCATCACTCTAGCCATACAGGCTCACTTAATTCCAAATAAATTCACTTAATCCATATGGACAGTAAACTGGCCCCGAGACACTAAGTCAATCGAGTTCCAGCAGTCTCACTGTCTATGTGATTGGCCTCGAGACACTTGGTCAACCTAGCTCCATCAATCACACTATCAATCATATCACATCTCAATCAAATAAATCATATCATTCTCAATTAAACCATTATACCACAAATGATTCTCACTCAACCCTAAATTTATCGCACCGGTATGTACACGGTCCTAGTGCTGCCCACTAGGTAGCACGTTCTATCGATATCCTTCATTTAAAATAAAATATTCATAGAGGAAATAAATAATGTAGAATGACATTCATATTAGCAAAATAAACCATATATATACCAAAAATATACCTAAAATAAACTAAGTATATTTTGAGTATATATATGTCAAATAAAATCAAATCAAACATGAAATATACCAAAAATAAACCAATACTATACTTAAAAACAATTAAGTATGATTCAATAGTATAACATGCGTTTATTTCAAAATATACCGAAAATATACTAAAACTATACTTAAAATATACTAAACATGCTAAGTCTGTAACAAAGATAAAACATGCATTTATTTTGAAATATATCAAAAATGTACTAAAAATATACCTAAATATATAACATGCATTTATAAAAAATAAACCCTAAATATACCAAAGATATATTAAATGTATATTGAAAATATGCAAACATATATATCAAAATATACTAAAAATAAACCAAAAATACCAAATCATATTATAAATTAAATTACTTTAAAAAACACATAATGAAAATGAAAAATCCTAAGTCATGCATCCTATATGCAATGCATATATATATAGTATAATAACTCATTAATTCGCGCTCTACGAGACAGACTTAGTGGGTTTGGTCCGATAGACTTAGCAGGTTTGGTTCGATAGACTTAGCGGGTTTGGTTCGATAAACTTCTAAGTTTTACACTTCTAGGATTACTATAGACAGACTCAATCAAAGATTTCAAAACTAAACTCGGACCGATTGTCACATTTTACGAGAAATCTATCGAAAATTCGGCAGAGTCTCCTTTGTAAACAAACATCTCACTACAAAAGTAGGGCTGATCCTGTACAAAAAATACACTTCTAAAATCACACAGTGCAACACCTTGGGTTGGGACCCCAAACTCCACAAATCCCCAAATAAGGTTTACAATTCACAAACCAACAATATTAAACAGTAAAATAATAAAAATATCAAAAACTCATAAAAATATTTAAAAACTTTTATTTTCCAACTAAAACATAAAAGTCTAATTTAAATAAAATTTGATAATAAAATTCATAAATGGAATAAAATCCCCATTTTATAATTAAATTAACGTAAATTGCAAATAATATTTAAAATGACAATTTAACAACACCAAAATAATAAAATACGCATTTAGTCTCAAATAATAAATACACTTATTATTTACATATTATTCTAAAATTATCATAATTTAACAAATAAAATCTCAAATATTATATAATATTAATAAAAATTCAATTTTATAATTATTCAACATAACATAATAAAATTCACATTTAATTGCTTAAATAGTTTAATTATATAATAAAATTAGTTTAAAACTCATTTTTATCACCAAATAATAAATAATATATATATTTGAATATAATTTTCAAAAATTAATATTAATTGGTTAAAAATTATAAAAAATTTATGAAAATCACTTTAATACTCTATATAATCATAATATCATTTAAAATATAATATTTGACCATATTTTTAACAAAAATTCACAATTAACCTATATTTTCAAAAATTAGTATAATTAATTAAAAATAGTAAATAATTTGTAAAAATCATTTTAATGCCAATTATTATTTCAAAATCATTTAAAACTTATAATTTAACCACCATTTCAAAAAAAACTCATAAGTAACTTATATAATAAAAAATCACATAATAAAAATAATTTCCTCAAAAATTTATATAAAATCACAAAAATAATTTTATCAACATATATTATACCAAAATTATCTAAAACATATAATTAAACAATATTTTCAACAAAAATGCTTATTTAACTCAAAATTCCGAAATTCCCATACAAAATATATTCCTAAAAATTATATAATATATTCAAAAATTATTTTCTCAACATTATAATTACTAACATACTATAATAACACTAAATTAATTAAGTCCATAATTAAAATAATTAATTAACAAAAATTCATTTTTAATTATTAAAATATTCAATAATTAACCAAAAATCAAATAAAATCAAAAAAATAAACTAAAAATACCTATGAGTAGATTAAGATGCATAGATCAACATTTCAAAAAGAAAATATCAAGAATCAACCAAACTCAAGCTAGAAAAAATTAAAAAAGAAATTAGACATAAACTAAAAATTAAGTAAAACTCACCATCAAATAAGTTTGAGCTCAAATCATGCCCAGAATCATCTTCTCCGAAGCTTAAGAAGTCGATCTAGCTGTAATATCCCGTTTTTTTAAATATTTTTACACTGTACCGGGATATGCAGTGTTAATAATTTTTATATATATACAATGATATTTTTACGAGTTGATATTTATTTAAAACCTATTTTAATTATTGTGTCTTATTTACAGTGCTTTACGTAAATTTTCCCGAGACTTTCATTTTCGGGGAAATTTTCATGTAAATAATATATTATTAATTATTTTAAATATATTTTCGGACTTGCATGAACTCATACGTATTTTTAAATTACTAAATAGAGCCTATATGTGTATATATTCATTTAATTAGGGTTTAGTATTTTACCCTAATATTTAATTAATTAATTAATTATTTTATTGTTATTTAATTATTTTTAATTAATATTAAATTTTAAAATATTAAATATTAAGTGTGTGGATGTAAATTTTTTCAAATATTTTATTAAAATTATTTTTTTATTATTTTTCTTTTTTCTTTTTCTTTTCTTTTCTTTTCTTTTCTTTTCTTTTTCTTCTTCTTCTCCTTCCCTGCGCCCGACCACTCCCTCACCACCAACCACCGCTGCAACTGTCATTCCCCTACCATCGGTGTGCCTCCCGGCTTGCCACCGTCGTCCCCAGCCATCCCCCACCGCCAACAGCCTCCTTCCCCGGCGCCGGCGAGCTGTTTTTGTTCTTTTGGCCGAAATTTTTCTCCTCACCGTCGACCACGATTCCGGCCACCATTTTCGACACCGCCGGTCTCTTTCTTCTCCTTGAGCTCCGATGAGTGTGAGTCTAGCTTTTTTTTAGCTTAAATGGTCTTGATTTGCTTAGGTTTTGAATTTTCCAATTCAGCCATATTAGTGTTTTTGATTTTTTTGAGCTTCAAATTGATTGATTCATGGAAACTACCTTCACAAATGTTGATCCTAGTAGCTTAATCTACATGTATGAATTTTTGGAGATTTTTTGGATTTTTGGGTATTTTTGAATATTTTAATATTATTTTCTAATTTTCAGAAATTAATTATTTAAATTATGAAATTGTGTTTTATGGTTAAATTAGGTGTTGAAATGAATTATAGGAATTTATTTGGAATTTTTATGAATTTCTATGTATTTATTTTGATTTATTGAAATTTATGTAATTTGGGAAATTAGGGTTAATTATGTTTTTATTTGAAATTAATTGGTAAATTGAGTTTAATTATTAATATTATTTATAAATATGTTGAGAAAATTAATTTTTGATAATTTTATAATTTTTGGTGAATTTTTGAAGTAATTATAGTATATTTATATATATAAGGGTATTTTGGTAATTTTACACAAAATTGGCTAAGAATGTAATTTAATTGGTTTTAATAATTATTTAAGGTATAAAAATGATTTCTACAAATTATTTGGTATTTTTAACTAATTAAAACTATTTTTCGTGAATTATTTTCAATTATATATATAATATATGGTTTTTCTAATAAAATGAGTTTTTATCAGTTTTTACAGTGTTTTAAGGTTAATTACGTAATTTCTACTTATAAAATGTATTTTTGTGATATTAGGATATTTCTGGTATTTCCTGAATTATTCTGTGTTTGTGGACCCCGGTCGGTAGACTGTAGTTTGGAGTCCGATTGAGGGGTTGTGGTTGAGTGTTGAGCTCGTATTTCGAAGTGTGTTTCTTTGCAGGGTCGGCTCTACTCTTTGAGTAGAGAGATGTCCATTTTACAGGGGAGGTTCTGTCGAATTTTTGGTAGAATTCTCGTAAAACGTGATGTCCGGTCGAACCCTAATCTCAATTCTGTGTTTAATATTCTAAATCGAATTCTAGGATTTCTATTAGGGTTATTCTGATTTTTTTGTTGTTATTGTTTGTTTAGTTGCGCCGAGACCGAGGGCTAGTGGACCAGGCCCGTCGGATCCATCTCGTGGAGCACACTAATTTGTGAGTTACTATACTATATATATATGCTTTAGGATGCATGATTTAGAAATATATGTTTTATCTGGATTAAATATGCATAAATAATTTGATTATTTCTTAAGTTTATATTTAGTATATTTTTGGTATATATTAAATTATATGCATGTTTTATTAATAAATCATATTTAAAATATTTTTAAATATACTTCTAGCTTAATTTGTAAATTAATTGAATTCATTTGACATATATATACTCGAAATATACCAGGTATATTTCGAGTATATATATGGTTTATGTTGATATTTTATTGAACTTCATGCATCATTTATTTTTATGAATGAATATTTTATATTTATTAATGAAGGATATCGATAGAACGTGCTACCTAGTGGGCAGCACTAGGACCGAGTACGTACCGATACGCCTATAGTATTTAGGCTATATTACTAACCTATTTATGGATATTGATTGATTGTGATTATTGATATGTGTGATGTGGTTTGGAGGTGTGATTGCTGGAGCTCGGTTGACCAAGTGTCTCGGGGCCAATCACACTGGCAGTCAGACTGCTGGAGCTCGGTTGACTTAGTGTCTCGGGGCTAGTCTACTGTCTAAATGGATTAAGTGGATATATTTGGATTAAGTGAGCCTGTATGGCTAGAGTGTTGTCTAACACTGTTTGAGGTTTCGATATCATAGGGTTCTATTTGATCCTTCATAAATGATGATTTTAATAAAAACATATAAAATGATTTTTCTGCATTTGTGTGAATTTGCCTGTATATATACATATTATATATATACTATTGATTATATGCATTGTCACTTAGTGTGTATGTATATATATTATAGTAATTCACTCAGTAAGGTCTGACTCCCCTCTGTTGACAATTTTTCAGGAGAGTCAACATCTTCAGACCTCAGTAGTAGGCCGATACGTCGGATTTCTTCCGTCCCGACTTCTTTGTGTAAACTGCTTACTTGAGTCTTATTTTTATAATCTAGACACTGTAGTAGTTGTAAATTAATTTGTGGGATTTTATGTATTTTATTTATGTGAGATATTGTATTATATTTGAAACTAGATTTGTATTAAAAGATTTATATATATGAGATGAAATTTGACTTAAATCCAGTTGGTGAAAATAATATTATGATATTTATGATTTTTATTTTCGCTGTAATTTAATATTGTTATTATTATTATTGCACGTTTATTTTATTTTTAGGCTTGCTACGGGTTCCGGATTCAAAAGAATTCCCGTTCCCTAGCGCCGGTCATGGCCTCTGTTTTGGGTCGTGACACTAGCCAAGGAACACCAGCTCTCGCCGTTAGTAAGTCACCGGCGATGTGATGAGGCATGCTGCTGTCGCTGTTGCTTCGCACAGTCCGACAGCGTTCTACAACCATGCTGATGGCGGTGATGATGGGAAGAAGATGAGGAGATGATGATGATGACGAGTTGAAGTTATAACAACTCTGGCGTGAGGGTGAGGGGTTGTCTATTGCAGAGGAGGAAGAAAGAACATGGGAAAAAAATGAAATGGGGAAAGGAAGAAGAGAGAATAGTTGACCATTAATATATATATACACACACCCCATGGACACACACACATGCACTAATGCAATAAAATAATACAACCATTGAAATTAATAATATTACTAAAATAATTGAATAATAAAAGTATTTTTCACAATAATATTAAACAATAAAAATAATACTAATTATAATAATAAAAATAATAACCATGATAATAATAACACACAACACATTTGAAAATAACAATAATATAAAAAATATTTATAAAATAATTTAATAATGCAATAATGTCAATCAATAAAAATAAAATAATAATAATGTACTTAAAATATTAATAGTAAAATAGTACTATGATAATAATATCACATGATAATTATATTAATAACTCACATAAAATAACAATGACAATAATAACATTAATAATGGTAGTGGAATAATTTAAAAATATTAATAATACTCATAATATAACAAACAACAAAAGTAATAATAATACACTAAACAAAAATAAAATAATAGTAATACTATTGAAAATAAATACAATAATAATAACCTTAATGTTTAAATAATAAACCTTCAAAAATAATTATTTTACGTAAGAAAATTCATATATGTAAAATAATGATAATAATATACAATTAAACTTTAAAATTATTAATACTGCATATCTCATTATATAATAAAATAATTTAAAAATTAGGGTTATTACAGGTTCAACCTGTTTAGACATGACTTTATTCGTGTTTTAAAGGGATTGACCCATTTATAACCTAAACCCGTTTAACCTAAACCCAAACCCGCTTAACTCCATGTCATGTCGTGTCGTGTCATTTAAACGGGTTGTGTCATAAATTGCCAGCCCTAGAAATATTACACAACCAAAAATTTTGGTTTTAAGATATTTTGGCTTTTTGTGAAATAATTTTTAATAAGGTGAAAAATTGTTTAAAATTGGAGTTGGTAATGCTTTAATGGAATTAATGGCAATGTGAAAAGCATCTGTCCAAAATTTAAAGGGAATATGAGAATGGGCTAATAATATTAAGCCAGTATCAACATTATGTCAAATTTTCATTCAGAGAGTCCATTTTGTTAATGTGTATAAGGGCATGCGATTTGATGCACAATGCCATTTTGAGTGAAATATTTATGCAATTTTTGAAATTCACCTCCCTAATAGGAATGGAAAGCCTTGATAGGAGCATTAAATTGATGTCTCACATATACTTCAAAATTAAGAAACACAGAATAAACATCACTTTTATTTTTGAGAAAGTAAATCCATGTAAACCTGGTGAAAAGATCAATAAATAAAATAAAATAGTGAAAACCATAATAAGATGTGACTGGAGAAGGACCTTAGACATCAGAGTGAACAATTTGGAAGGGAGCATCAGAGATGTGCTCAACAGATGCAAATGGAAGTCTAGCTAGTTTGCCTAAATGACAGGAAGAACATGTAGATTTTATTGAACTTAAAACTGGTAAATTATTGTCTCTAATAATCTTAGAAATAGTGCAATGATGAGGATGGCCTAAACGAGCATGCCAATCATTAAGAGTAAGATTCTCGATACGGAGTGCTTGTTTGGGAGGAAGAGAGGTGGATGGTGGCATCACATACAATCCATTATCATTGTAGCCTCGTAACAGTGTTGCCTTGGTGATTTGATCCTTGATAGAAAAATGATGTGGCCAAAATTCAAAGAAACAATCATTATCATTAGTAAATTTTTTAATAGAGAGTAATTTTTTTTAAATATTTAGAACATGAAGAACATTTTTAAGAATGAAATCCTTATTAAAGAATGGAGAAGAATGAATGCACGTACTAGTGTTTGCAATGGATAAGGATTGGCCATTGCCAATAACAATTTGATCAGGACTATGGTATGGAGTGGGGTTGAAAATCATTTGAGGATCCGATGTCATGTGATGAGATGCTCCTGTGTTTGGATACCACAGATTTTTTAATGGTGTTATATATGATGTCGAGGAGGAGTTATAAGTGGGAGAAGGTAGCAGACTCATGTTTGTGGCAATATTAGCTTGCGGATTTAATAAAGATGTGCATTGTTCATACCTTCTATGACACTTATCAGCAGTATGGTTGTGGAAGCCACATATTTGGTATTGTGTTTTATTCCTACAGAATGAAGAGAAAGGACTGGGTGATTATAATGTGTGGTATGGGAAGGGATCGAATGAGGTGTAGAATTGAAAGAAGCTCGGGGGTAAAATGACGTTTTTTGTTTTTATCTTCCGTGATTTGTTATCAGTGGGATTGAGGTTTCTAGAGCTATAAAAAAGGATGTTTTCTTCATTCTAATGGGTTCGGTTTTGAAAAAAAATCACAGAAAGCTTCTTCTTCACCTGTTTCTTTTTTAAAAAAAAGGACAGTGAGCAAAAATCAGAGAGCAAGCTTTTCAAAAAAAAAAGAAAAAAGAAAGCTTTGAAACATAGAGAAATTTTTAGACAAAAATTATTATTCTTAAAAAGTCAATCAAGTCGGAGAATAAAATCAATCAGATTCTATTTCAACACGGTGAAATATTATTTTGAGGGGCATTTAAACATCATATGCACATCATTATTCATCTCCTACTCTTTTCTTTTTTAATTTTTATGTCATTATTTTCCCTTTTTTATTTTTTTATTTTCTGTGTTTTTATTTGATTTTGGTTTTAATTCATTATTTGATTTTTCTTTGTTTATTAATTCTAACCTTATTTTCTTTTTTATTCTTTGTGTTTCATGTTTTTTTGTGATGATGAATATATGATTGAACCAAGGAGACTCATGGAGAATCCATGAATGAATGCCAAGAGTTAAGATCCCAATTTAATTTAATTTTGTTATGTTTAGTTTATTTTATTTGTTTTTTTAGGTTTTGAATTTGTTTAATTTGTCTTCCTAAGGGTTGTATTTTAATTTTATTTTTTTTATTATTTTGGTAGATTTTGTAATAGCCCCAATAGTGGGAATAATGAAAATTTAGTTCTCTTGTTCTTAAAAAATTAATTAGCAAATTAAGTTCAATTTGGTAAACCCTAATTAAAATCAATGGAGGCAGTAGATTAATTTAGGTTGCATATTAAGTAAAATTAGGTTTTTTAGAAGAAATAATTTAATTGCATGGTTGATCTTTTTTATTTATTTGTGTTTTTTTTGTATTTTGGGCCCCAAGCCCACGTTAGGCTCTAACCCATTTAATAAATAAGTTTTTAATTAGATTTTTAGGTTTAATTAATTTTAAAATCAATTTAGACCCATTTAGGTTAATTTAGACTTAGGCTCATTTTTAGTTAATAAAATTAACTTAGATTTAGCTCAGCCCATTAATTTTATTTCTTTTAAAACAAATAGATTTAGACCCATTTTTTTTTATTCAAAATCAAGTTAGAATTAGGCTTACTGATTAATTCATTTCTTAAAATTCGTAGATTATAGGCCCATTTCTATAGTTAAATTAAAGTGAATAGACTTAGACTCATTTATTAACATGTTGGTCCACCTTTAGTCCATTTCACTTGTAAATAAAAATGTAGAATTAGCTAACTTTAAAATAAAATTAAAGTAGTTTAGACCTAGGGATGATGCGCTTCGTATGCATTTTTTACATGCAGTTTTATGACTAGTTTCCTTTAAGGCTAGATGGATGTTTAATTAGGGTTTAGTAAAATTGTGTGTGAGTAGAGAATAAGATAGTAATTCATAAAGTAATTCTAAATGAACACAAGACTGAAAAAAATAGTATTCCATTCTCAGAATCTCCTAGTTGTGGTGCTAGCTTTCTTTAAGAGAATCGAGTACCACTAAAACGATTTGTCCCAGTTATTACCCTGGGTGGCGACTCTTCATCTCCATGTTATGTCTTTATAATATAGTAGTGTGTTCCTTAGGGCCCTGAGCCTAAACAGTGTCTGTAGACAGTAGGGTTTAGCGTGCGTCCAAGATTTTAACAACTGCGACACTGTTTAAGCTCAGGGCTCTAGAGAACATACTAACTACTGTCACAAAGACATGACATGGAGATGATGAGTCACTACCCAGGGTAATAATTGGGACAAATAAAAAAGGTGGTACTCGATTCCCTAAAAGAATGCTATCACCATAACAAAGAGATTTTGGATACGGAATACCAACTTCTTTCAGTCTCGTGTTCTTTTATAATTACTTTATGAGTTATTATATTATCCTCTATTTACACGCAATTTCATATAAACCTTTATTCTAATAATTAACTCCAAGGCAAACTAGTTATGAAAAATAAAAGTAAATAATGCATTCAATACAATCCCTAAGTTAATCTAATATACATTGATTTTAATTAAATGAGCTAAATCTATATGTTTTTAATAAGTGAGCCTAAAGGGCTTAATTTCTTTTAATTTTAATTGAAAAATTAATTTTTAATTAAATCTAAGTCTATTTATTTTAATTCTAAAAAATGGGCCTAAATCTATAAATTATGAAGTATTTAAATTAGTAGGCCTAATTCTACATGTTTTAATTCTAAGGTAATCTTAAATCTGCAAATTATGAAAAAGACTTAAATTAAATGGGCTAAGTCTAAACTAATTAAATTAAATTAGGTGGGCCTATGTCTAATTAACTAAATGGGTCTAAGTTATCTCTAACCTAAAAATCTAATTAATTATGGGCCTAATGATGCATTTTAATTAATCAAACCTAATCTTAATTAAATTAGTAAATTTATGAATAAAGTGAATCTAATTATCAAACCTAAAAAAACCTAAATTTATTTAAGTAGATTAGAATCTAATATGGGCTTAAAACCCAAAACACATAAAAATAAATAAACAAACCCAAAAATAAATAAAACATATAAAAACAATTAAATAAAAGATCAAACAACCAATTAGTTATTCCTTCTAAAACCCTAATTTTAATTAACATGCAATCCTAAATTAATTTACTTCCTCCATTGATTTTAATAAGTTACCCAATTAAAACCCTAATTTTACTAATGATTAAATTAAAACACAAAAAAACACACACACACACCAAATTCCATTATTCCCATTATTAAGGCTATTATAATGATCTACTGTAAATAGGAATAAAAACGAATACAACCCAAAAGAACACAAAATAAAATAACCAGCAAAACAATAGCAAATAAATAAATAAAACTTTGAAAAAACCATGTTCAAATACAAAATTTAATCCATGGCATTCCATAAATCTTCATGAATTTCATTCTTGTTCAATCACATGCTACTCCATTGCTTAGGTTACTCCCACCATAATTATGAACACAAAAGCAAAATAAATAATGATTAGAGCTTAAATAAAATAAAAATAAAAATTAAATAAAATCAAAATCAAAATCAAAATAAATAATCAAATAAAAATAAATAAAATGGTAGAAGAAGGGATGATGGAATGGATGCAGTATTGATTAGCTCCTTGGAGTGTTATCAATTACCGTTACTTTTAATGGATCTTCAAAACTTGATGTCCTCCTCTTCAAAAGTCTATTGCTCTTGCTCTAAAAACAAAAAAATCTAAAGAAAAATATTTTACATACTGCTTAAAAGAAAAAATATGGAGAGAACCTTTTTTAAGCAAAAAGAGAGAGATAGAAGAGAACTATTTTTTCAAGAGGCTAAACTATCCTTATATAGGAAAAGAGCCAAAAAAAAGCTTAATCCTACATACTTAAGAGTTTCAGTTTTAAAAGGACTTTATTTCCTAAAAATTTTAAAAATAAAATTTAGAAAATTTTTAACCAATCAAAATTCAAGAAAAATATTTTCAAAAATTAAAAAAATTAAAAATTGAAAAAATAGTGCGGGACCCGATCGGAATTCTATAATTCCGGTCGGAATTGTAATTTTCGATCCATAATAATTTTTTTTTAACATTTAATTACAAAAGGACCACTGAAAGAAGTTAAAAATTTCAATTAGGTCCTTAAAAGTATTACAATTCAATCCTTGAAAAACATTAAACCCTTTCTTTGAAAAATGCATTTAGACTTTTAAGGTTTCAAACTTTAAGTATTGAAGACCTATTTAAGATATTTTCATCATTTGAGTCCTCTATTGCATCCACACTTTGTCATCCCAAAATTGGGTGCTTACAGTTGCCCCCTTATGTCGCTGTTTGCTTAACAAATTGTGGCAAAGCAAACTAGCACTCAATTTCTAAATTGAAAGTTAGGATACTTACCTGTGCTTCATGAAGCGTTTTCTTATGAACTTGCTATACTTGGATGTACAACATTGATTTATAAGGACATATCATACTTGGTCATATGATATTGACTATACTCGGTTGTATAGTCTTGTGTGAAAGGGATACATTACACTCGGTCGAACAATGTGGACTTGTCACGACCCAAAACAGGGGCCATGACCAGCGCTAGGGAACGGGAATTCTTTCGAATCTGGAACCCGTAGCAAGCCTAAAAATAAAATAAAACATGCAA
Source organism: Mallotus nudiflorus (assembly GCA_947683625.1). NCBI lineage: Eukaryota > Viridiplantae > Streptophyta > Magnoliopsida > Malpighiales > Euphorbiaceae > Mallotus > Mallotus nudiflorus. The sequence continues at coordinate 752,917 of CANTUR010000731.1, read as the reverse complement.
TAGTAACAATAACAGTAACATATATATGCAGCGGAAATAAAAATCTTAAATATCATAATAACATTTTCATCACTGGATTTGAATCAAATCTCATCACATATATATATAATCTCTTTAATACAATCCAGTTTCAACATAATACATCTCTTTAAATAAAATACATGAAATCCAATACTTTAATTCACAACTACTGCAGTGTCTAGATAAAATAAATAAGACTCAAGTAAATAATTTACATAAAGAAGCCGGGGCGGAAGAAATCCGGCGTATCGACCTGCTACTGAGGTCTGAAGGAGTTGACTCTCTTGAAAAATAGTCAACGGAGGGGAGTCAGACCTCACTGAGTGAATTACTATAATATATATACATACACACTAAGTGACAATGTATACAATCAACAATATATATATATCTAATATATATACAGGCAATTTCACACAGATGCAGAAAAATCATTTTTTATATATTTTATTGAAAATCCCAGTTTATGAAGGATCACATAGAACCCTAGAATATCGCAACCTCAAAAATAGTGTTAGACAACACTCTAGCCATACAGGCTCACTTAATCCAAATATATCCACTTAATCCAAATATATCCACTTAATCCATTTAGACAGTAGACTGGCCTTGAGACACTAAGTCAACCGAGCTCCAGCAGTCTGACTGCCAGTGTGATTGGCCCCGAGACACTTGGTCAACCGAGCTCCAACAATCACACCTCCAAACCATATCTCACACATATCAATAATCATAATCAATCAATATCCACAAATGGTTAGTAATATAGCCTAAATACTATAGGCGTACCGGTACGTACTCGGTCCTAGTGCTGCCCACTAGGTAGCACGTTCTATCGATATCCTTCATCATTAATAATATAAATCATTCATTCACAATAAATGATGCATGAATTTAAATGAAATAACAATATAAACCATATATATATACCGGAAATATACCAAAAGTAAACCAGATATATTTCGAGTATATATATGTCAAATGAATTCAATCAAATTATAAATTAAGTTGGAAATATATTTAAAAACATTTTAAGTATATTTTATTTACAAAACATGCATATAATTTAATATATACCAAAAATAAACCAAAAATATACTTAATATAAACTTAAGAAATAATCAAATTATTTATGCATATTTAATCAACATAAAACATGCATTTCTAAATCATGCATCCTAAGCATATATATATAGTATAGTAACTCACCTAATGCGCTCCACGAGACAGGTCCGACGGGCCTGGTCCACTAGCCCTCGGTCTCGGCGCAACTAAACAAGCAATAAATAATGGACATCAGAATAAACCCTAACAGAAATCCTAGAATTCGATCTAGAGTATTAAACACAAAATCAGAAATTAGGGTTCGACTGGATATCACGTTTTACGAGAATTCTATCGAAAATTCGACAGAACCTCCCCTGTAAAAAGGACATCTCTCTACTCAAAAGAGTAGAGCCGACCCTGCAAGAAATACACTTCAAAAAATAGGCTCAACACAAATCCATAACCCCTCGGTCGGACTCCAGACTACAATCTACCGATCGGGGTCCACAAACACAGAATAATTCCAAAAATACCAAAAATATCCTTACAACATAGAAATTCATTTTATAAGTAGAAATTACATAATTAGCCTTTAAACACAGTAAAAACCGATAAAAACTCATTTTATTAGTAAAACCGTATATTATATATATAATTGAAAATAACTCCCGAAAAATAGTTTTAATTAGTTAAAAATACTAAATAATTTGTAGAAATCATTTTTATACCTTAAATAACTATTAAAACCAATTAAATTACATTTTTAGCCAATTTAGGGTAAAATTACCAAAATACCCCTATATATATAAATATACTTAAATTTCTTCAAAAATTCACCAAAAATTATACAATTATCCAAAATTAATTTTCTCAACATATTTATCAATAATATCAATAATTTAAACTCATTTAACTAATTAAATTCAATTAAAAACACAATTAACCCTAATTTCTAAAAATCACATAAACTTCAATAATTCAAAATAAATACATAAAAATTCATAAAAATTCCAAATAAATTCCTATAATTCATTTAAACACCTAATTTAACCATAAACTCCAATTTCATAATTTAAATAATTAATTTCCGAAAATTAGAAAATAATATTAAAATATTCAAAAATACCCAAAAATCCAAAAAATCTCCAAAAATTCTACAAAAATTCATAAATGTAGATTGAGCTACTAGGAACAATATTTGTGAAGGGAGTTTTCATGAATCAACCAATTCGAAGCTCAAAAAAATCAAAAACCCTAATGTGACAGAATTGGAAAATTCAAAACCTAAGCAATTCTAGACCATTTAAGCTCAAACCAAAGCTAGAATCACACTCACCGGAGCTCAAGGAGAAGAAAGAGACCGGTGGTGTCAAAAACGATGGCTGGAATCGACGTGATCGACGGTAGCTCGATTTTCGGCTTCTCCGGCCAAAATCGACTTCCAGGCGTTGGAAACGGCTACCACAGGTGGCGGAAAAGGTTGGGGAAGGTGGTGGCACATCGGACGGCACTCTCACGGCAAGGGAACGGCACGGCAGGCGTCCGGACGGCGAAGGGAAGGTGAACGGGGAAGAAGAAGCTCACGGGGGCAAAATGGTAATTTTCCAATTTTTTTGATTTTTGATGTGTTATATGTATATATATATACTTTATAATATATAATAAAATAATATTAAATTACATACATTAAATATACACCACACATATAAAATTTTAATATTTTAATAATTTATACTAAATAAAAATAATTAAATAACAATAAAACTAATAAATAATTAATATAATATTAGGGTAATAATAAACCCTAATTAAATAAATATACACACATAGGCTTTATTTAATAATTTAAAAATACGCATGAGTTCATGCAAGTCCGAAAATATATTTAAAATAATTAATATTAAAATATTTACGTGAAAATTTCCCCGAAAATGAAAGTCCCGGGAAAATTTTACGTAAAACACTAGAAATAATGCACAGTAATAAAAATAGGTTTTAAATACATATTAACTCGTAAAAATATTGCATATATATTCAAAATTTATTAACACTGCATATCCCGATACAGTGTAAAAATATTTTAAAAACACGGGATATTACAGGACTATACTCGGATGTATAGTCTAAATGGAAGGACACACCACACTCGGTCGTATGATGTTGATTAAAAATACATTGTACTCAGTTGTACAATGTCGACTATACTTGGATGTATAGTCTGATTTGAAATGATACATCACACTTAGTCGTATGATACTAATTATACTCCATCGTATAATCTTGATTAAAAATACATTGTACTTAGTCGTACAATGTCAACTACACTCTGTCGTATAGTTTGAATTGAAAAGATATAATCACACTCAATCATATGATGCTGATTATACTCGGTCGTATGATGCCGATTATACTCAGTCGTATAATGCCGATTATACTCGATCGTATAATCTTGACTTCTCTTATGCGATTATGCTACAATCCATAATTGTTCGCGATTAGCTGTAACCCTTTCATTGCTTACTGATGATGCTACAATCCATAATTGCTAGTAATTAGCTACAACCCTTTTGTTACTCACCAATGATGCTGCAATTCATAACTGCTCACGATTAGTTAATTGCAACCCTTTAGTTGCTTGCCTTTGATGCTAAATCCATAATTGCTTGCAAATTGATTGCAATCCTTTCATTGCTCGCTTTTGATGCTATAGTCTATAACTATTCACTGATTTTAATTAACTACAACCCTCTTGTTGCTCGCCTTTGATGCTGCAATCCATAATTGCTTGTAAATTAACTGCAATCCTTTCATTGCTCTCCTTTGATAATGTTACAGTCCATAACTGTTCATGAATTGACTGCAATCCTTTCATTGCTCGCTTATGATGCTGCAATCCTTAATTACTCATAATTTTATCTTTGGTTATTTAAGTTGAATGTTTTGAATTCTTTGTGTTGACTGACTTTGAATTTTACTATATTGACTGATTATAATTTCTCTGCTAACTGATTTCAATTTTATTATGCTAACCATCTCTACAAGTTAGGTGCACTTTCTTCTAGATTTGCAATTCCTACAAACTTGTTGAAGTTAGTTTCAATCATGATGAATCCAAAAGAGTACCTTATATTTTTGAAAATTTATGAGAAAATTCATCACTTTTCACAAGATAGCATGCACTTAGCGAATCTCACTATTTTTAATTTTCATGACTATTATTTATTTACCATTTGCAAAGGTCAGAGGCATCGTTAACCATCTTATGCTGAGAGCATATATTTTACCAAGTGAAGAGCTTACTTTCACATCTAATTTTAGGAAATTAAGCATAAACAGATCGAATTTTGAGTATCAAAATAACCTTTGAATTATTTTTTTATGTTTTCCTTCCTTATCCGAGTATTCCCCTGCCTTTCTCATATTACTTAGTGTGGATACTATTAGAAAGGTCCTTTTGATACTCATATTCGTATAGAGAATTAAAGTAAATAGAGCAATTTTTGACATGATCCTCTTTTAGTATTCCCCCACCTTTCTTGTATTACTTAGTATGGATACCACCAGAGGTTTCATGTTAATCCTCTTACTTATTTATGAGCATTGGAGTACATTATACTTGCTCTTATTTTTATTCTCCTCTTAGTATTCCCCTACCTTTCTCATATTACTCAGCATGGATACCATCAAGGGATTTTGTACTCGTACTCATTTTTGAGCATTGAAGTAGATTATATGCATATTTATTATTCAAATATACTTTGAAATTCAAGTCATTTATGCTACAAGTCCACAGATTTCATTTTTGCATTTTCTTCCCCTTATATTGGGTGCAAAGTAAGCATTAGATTGATTAAAATTTACAAACTCTCAGCACAAAACTATTAACTGCTCATCTGAATTTTGTGAGGTTAATAAAAGAAAGCCATTATGCTCAAAGGTTATGAGATAAGGCTTTTCGCACATGATTTCATGAAGTGGATGAATCTACTTTCAATTTGTGAATTTTATAATTAAGATGGTACTTTAGTACATAATCTAAGGAAACAGAGTTCTGTTACTTCCCTTTTTATTATCTTGATGAGTGTTTGGTATTTGCTATCTAACACATCTTGTTGATGTATCGACTCTTTTCCCCTTCTTCATTCTCTTTTGTTTTTCCCTACACAAAATACCATAAGTTAGTATGGTCTATTCGCAAGTGAATAAATTTTGTCAAAATGTAGTGTTATTCTTTTTTTGCATTCTTCCCTTTAGATTTGTCTTTGATTGCAGGGTCATGATACTCCACTATTAAAGTTGTGCCTTTGGGCTGTTTTTGTATTTTCACTATTCTCATTAATGCTATGTTAGGGATTCATTTCTTTTCTTGACATCTCCTACAAAAAAGGTTCAGGAGTTAGAGATCTTATTTCATGATCAAATAATTTTTCAGAGTGCATTCATTTTAGGTTTAGAGTGCATTCTTCCCTTTTTAGGGTCATCGAATGTATTGCTGACATGTTGGACCTTCTCATCATTATATTTCATACCTTACACTTGTCTAACTATTATGGAGAGATATTCCAGATGATGCTCCCAATGAGACTATAGAGATGCATATTGAATCTGAGGAGCTTGAATGTCCTATCCAGCCTTTTGAGGTCGCCAAGATGATATTTTTTGCAAGTATCATTGTCGGTGATATTCCCTTACTGGATGAGCCCTTTAGACTCATGAGGTCTAAAGTCCCATTGAGTATCAGTTTCACCTTGTTAGTGCTACCCTTTTCCTTTCAGATGCTTCATATGTGCACATTCTGACTACTTTCCTGCACTTTTACATACTAATTTTGAATGTTAGTAGTAGTGTATTTGTACAATCTTATCTGGGCTCAAGGACTTTATTATGCAAAGCAAGTATATCATATAGATGTACACAAGTGTATGCACGTTATGTATGACATGCATGATCCTAATAGGTCTCCTGTTTGGAACAGAGCCATGTTATTGATTTTGGAGTGTAAGAATGAGGTGCCTCATCAACGGCCTGTAGGCTTGAGTATTGAATGCTTCACTATTGATACTTATGATGTTAGAATTTCTGATACAGTTCATTAGACTGATGACCAGGCTAGCAAGTAGGATCCATGACTTGACATTAGAGCTTGTGATTGACCGATGCACTGTTGAACTTTTCTTTTTGCCATTGCTTTTGCTGCATGATACCCAATGTATTTGTATGCTTCTTTCTGCCTCGAGATCTCTTATATTGGCTCTTATACTTCAGTGTTCCATCTTTACTCTTTGAATGTAGACTTACTATTCTATAATTTGCCCCTAGAATTATATTTTTCCCCTAGTTCCATTTTGGATTCATTCATGCTATTTTAGTAGTCTTTTTTCATTTTTATATACAAGAGACTAAGTTCATTCACTACTATTGTTGATCCTTTGTCTTACTAACCCTATTAGTTGTAGTCTCATTTATTGAAGATGTAGAGGAGTGGGCGAAGTAATTAAAGTGAGCTCTTGATGATGAAATCAACTGGCTTGTACTTCAAAGAATTCTTGAGCAGAATATGAGGCTTGATGCTGATGCAATAATTGATGATTATTACAAGACAAGACTTGCAATACAAGTTACTGAGCTGCTTGAATTCTCAAGGTATAAAGGGACGTTAGGCTTACAAGGAAAATTATGAAAGGGCGGCAAAAAAGAAAATATAACTAAAATAGTGATCTTATAACTCTAATTTAGCTTTCATTATGTATTGTCTTTCCATTCAGATACTTATGCAGTATGATATAGATGAATATGTGATATTTGAATAAAAATTTCACATTTAATTTTAATCATTCATTAAGGCAAAAATAAGAATATTCATTACAAAACATGATACAACTCCTGTTACCAGTCAGTCCTAATTTTTCTCTCTAATTTTTACCTTACTGTTCTTTTTTTCTTTTTCTCTCTCCTTATTTTTTCTCTCTTTTTTTTATTCTTTTTATTTTCTCCTCAAATTTCCTATCTTCAGAAGTCACACCATGTGATCTATGTATATTCTTTGAATTTGCATTTGTGCCCATGCTGAATGAATTTAATTTAATTGAATTGAATTTATGTCAAACATGTAGATAGGATCAATATCATAATGCACAGTACCATTAGGATGTACATTACATAAGTAAGTATGATTAGAATTCATATTATCGATCACTAAAATAAAAAAACTAAAATTTTATTTAAAGAAGACAATAAGAAAATTTATTTCCTATTCTAGACGTTAGGGATGCTGGGTTTTATAGTGGTTGTCCTTCAGGTGGCTAACATAACAGCTATTCTTGCATCTTTTTGCTAACTGTCTCCATAACTTCATCCTTTTATACCTCCATTATGCATGTTTCTTCCTTGTCTGGCAACTTCTCAGCATCAAAATCATCACCCCATCCTGTAGGCACAATCGACTCGAAAGGTATGTCAAAAGAAGGTGGTTTGGTGTAAAACATCTTAAAGTTGAACTTGCCTGAAGGCTGACCCAATAAGTCTTCTGCTCCTTCCTTATCTTTGGGGGCATTAAGAGATTTCTCATTAATTTTAAGGTTTACGTCCTCAAAGGAGCTTAGCACTTCTTCCTTACTAACTCCTGAGTTAATCATCATGGTAGCTGAGGGTGGTATATTTTGGTAGTTTAGGAAAGGATTATTTCTAGTGCTTGGGTTTTCGGGGTCTGTGATCTTTCTGGAGTCTATAAGGTTTTGAATTTAATGTTTGAGGCAGATGCAGTTATTTATGGAGTGTTGGAGGTTTTGATAGAATTTGTAATGCTTGTTTAGATTATAGCTTGGGGTGTTTGGGTTTGGATTAGGTAAAAGTTGAAGTAAGCCCTTTTGCATTAAACGCTCTAGGGCTTTTTATAAAGGTTGGTTAAAATTGGAGAATCTCCTTGGTTGTTGAATAACATGCACTCCTACAACCCAACTAGTATTTTCATATTGTATGCCCCCAGTTGGGTAGTTCCTTGTGTTGGTGCTTTTAGAAATCCTCTTTTTCTCATTCTCAATCTCCTTGGCTTGTAACCCATTGTTATAAAGGTCTACAAATGTCTTAGGGTTCATCATTTGAAACCTCTTAACCCGATCCTTCTCAGCCAGCTTTTCTTCATTAATCCTACCTTATTCATGAACCTGGTCAAAAAATCTGAGAATGACTCATTAGGCTTCTACTTGGTTAATTATAGGTCCCTGATGGACACTTCGAGCCTGGTATTGTAGTCATATTGCTTCAGAAAAGTAGTGCACAGCTATCTCCAGTCCGCTCGGATGGATTTCTCTAACCCATAATACCAATTAATAGCCATAGCCTCCAAGGATAGTACAAAAAACTTGGTAACTACAGGCAAAGGAGCCTTAGTGGTGCTCATAGTAGTTGTATATTGACTAAGGTGGATCGTTGGGTCTCCAATACCATCAAACTTCTACAGTTGTGGCATCTTGAACTTATCAAGCAGCTTATCTTCCTCAAATTGCATCACATCATCAAAATCAAATGAGTATCCAATGCCTTATCCTCTCATCAATTCCTCCATCTTAGACATTTTCCGAGTCAATGCTTTCATCTGCTTGGATTCCAACTCTTGAACTTGCTCAAGTGATTCTCTTTTCGCCTTTTCAACCATATAACTCTCGACATCCTCCAACTTCATTTCCATAACAGGTATGTTCCTAACAGCATTATCATTTTTAGCGGTGGTGCACCCACAATAAATGGATTGGCCGTGGTGGAAGGTATAGCAGCAGTAGGTGGTGGCATCAATCCAGCCAAGGCTTGTCTTAACTCCTCTTGCATCATTGCTCTCATGTAATCCATTAATGCTCCTTTGACATCCTTTAGGTTGTGCAGCTTTTAGGTAGAGCAGATTGATGGAACTCCTTTCTAGTCTGCTAAGGATCTCTTTCGTAATTGATTACGGACTCGAATCAGTTCTTACTAGTCTGCCACCCTTTCGACTCCAAACACAGGAAGACCCAGATTAATCTATGATGGCTGAAAGATAAATTGTTAGTATGATACATGAGATGCATGATGCACATGCTATGCAATAAGTAGCAAGTAACAAGTCAAGTTGGGTGTACATACATCCATCCAATCTTATTCCTCTCACACACGTATTTAATGGTAAGTCTCTTTTCCTAGGATTTTTTATCTTGACCTTAATATCAATAGGGGATATCAAGAATCGATACGCATGCTAAATCTCTTAAAGAAATAAAACATAGAAACATTATTTCTAGGTATAAAAGATTAGCCCAATCTTTATTAGTCCAAACGGGCTTTTAAAGTATGGGCTTGGGCATTTATAAATAAAAATACCTCATGGCAACATTCATAAGCAATTTAGTTAGATCTTAGGGGAAATAACTAAGCCATTATATGTGGTTAGGTTCAGATGAAAAAGGTTAAGGTTCCCTTAGCAAGATTCCCTCCTTTAAGACTTGAGTTACAGGCCAAGGTCAGAGGGGCTCGACATCCTTTACAAAATTGAGAGAAGACTACCCCCCCTTAGGACTTGGGTTATAGATTTTGGTCAGATAAGCCTAGTAATCTCTCTTGAACCGAGTTAAGGCTAAGAGTAATGGTTAGCCAATTTATAATCCTATGAAGCTAGTGGAATCATAGAACCATAAACCAGCGCCATTGGTTAATAGGGACATGTAAAATGAATGCAAGAATAAAATAATAATTAATAAAATAATTCTAAAGAACATAAGTAGAATCAATATCTTTTATCCCTAGTGGAGTCACCACTGTAGATGGGGGGGGTTTAGTGCACGTCCAAGATTTTAGCAACTGTGATGTTGTTTGAGCTCAGGGCTTTAGAGAGCACACTAACCATTGTCATAAAGACATGGCATGGAGATGAGGAGTCGCCACCCAGGGTAATAACTGGGACAAATTGAAAAGATGGTACTCGATTCCCTAAAAGAAAACTAGCACCATAACTAGAAGATTCTGGATACGGAATACCAACTTCTTTCAGTCTCGTGTTCTTTTATAATTACTTTATGAATTACTATATTATCCTCTATGTACATGCAATTTCATATAAACCCTTATTCTAACAATTAACTCCAAGGCAAACTAGTAATAAAAAATACAAGTAAATAATGCATTCAGTACAATCTTTAAGTTAGTCTAATCTACATTGATTTTAATTAAATAGGCTTAATCTACATGTTTTTAACAAATGAGCTTAAAGGGCCTAATTCCTTTTAATTTTAATTAAATGAACCTAAGTCTATGTATTTTAATTCTAAAAAATGGGCCTAAATCTACAAATTATGAAGTATTTAAATTAATGGACCTAATTCTACATGTTTTATTTCTAAGGTAATCTTAAATCTACAAATTATGAAAAAGGCTTAAATTAAATGGGCTAAATCTAAATTAATTAAATTAAATTAGGTGGGCCTATGTCTAATTAACTAAATGAGCCTAAGTTATCTCTAACCTAAAAATCTAATTAATTATGGGCCTAATGATGCATTTTAATTAATCAAACATAATCTTAAATAAATTAGTAAATTTATGAATAAAGTGAATCTAATTATCAAACCTAAAAAAACCTACATTTATTTAAGCGAATTAGAATCTAATATGGGCTTAAAGGCCAAAACATATAAAAATAGATAAACAAATAAAATATATCAAAACAATTAAATAAAAGATCAAACAACCAATTAATTATTCCTTCTAAAACCCTAATTTTAATTAACATTGAATCCTAAATTAATGTACTTCCTCCATTGATTTTAATAAGTTATCCAATTGAAACCCTAATTTTACTAATCGATTAAATTAAAACAAAAAAAAACACACACACACCAAATTCCATTATTCACACTATTTGGGCTATTACAATGATTTACTGCAAATAGGAATAAAAACGTATACAACCCAAAAGAACACAAAATAAAATAACCAAAAAAATAATAGCAAATAAATAAATAAAACTTTGAAAAAACTACATTCAAATACAAAATTTAATCTCTGACATTCCATAGATCTTCATGAATTTTGTTTTTATTCAATCACATGCTACTTCACAGTTTAGGTTACTCCCACTATAATTATGAACACAAAACAAAAATAAATAATTATTAGAGCTTAAATAAAATAAAAATAAAAATTAAATAAAATTAAAATCAAACTAAATAATCAAATAAAAAGAAAAGAAAAGGGTAGAAGAAGGGATGATGGAATGGATGCAGTATTGATTAGCTCCTTAGAGTGTTATCAATTACCGTTGCTTTTAATGGATGTTTAAAACTTGATGTCCTCCTTTTCAAAAGTCTAATGCTCTTGCTCTAAAAATAAAGAAAATATAAAGAAAAATATTTGACGTACTGCTTCAAAGAAAAAATATGGAGAGAACCTTTTTTAAGTAAAAAGAGAGATATTGTCGAACAGAGCCCCTTTTCCAATAGGCTAAACTATCCTTATATAGGAAAAGAGCCAAAAAAAAACCCTAATCCTACATACTTAAGAGTTTTAATTTTAAAAGGACTTTATTTCCTAAAAATTTTAAAAATAAATTTTAGAAAATTTTTAACCAATCAAAATTCAGGAAAAATATTTTCAAAAATTAAAAAAATTGAAAATTAAAAAAAATAGTGTGGGACCTAATCGAAATTCTACAATTCTGATCGGAATTGTAGATTTCCGATACGTAATAAATTTTTTTAAATTTAATTACAAAAGGACCCCTGAAAGAATTTAAATTTTTCAATTAGGTCCTTAAAAGTATTACAATTCAGTCCTTGAAAAACATTAAACCCTTTCTTTGAAAAATGCATTTAGACTTTTGAGGTTTCAAACTTTAAGTATTGAAGATCTATTTTTGATGTTATCATCCCGAAATTGGGTGCTTACAGTGTCGCGGTTGTAAAAATCTTAGATGTGCGCTAAACCCCACCATTTATAGTGGCGACTCCACTGGGGATGAAAGATACTGATTCTACTTGTGTTCTTTAGAATTATTTTATTAATTATTATTTTATTCTTGCATTCATTCTACAGTCCCTACTAATTAATGGCATTGGTTTATAGTCCTATAATTCCACTAGCTTCATGGGATTGTAAATTGGCTAACCATCACTCTTAGCCTTAACTCGGTTCAAGAGAGATTACCGGGCTCATCCGACTAGAGTCTGTAACCCAAGTCCTAAAGGAGGGTAGTCTTCTCTTGAGTTTGTAAAAGATGTCGGGCCCCTTTAACCTTGGCTTGTAACTCAAGTCTTAAAGTAGGGCATCTTACTAAAGGAACCTTGACCTTTTTCACTTGTCTCAACTCATGTAGTGGCCTAGTAACTTCCCTTAGGATTACCCAAATTGGTTGTGAATGTTGTTATGAGGTATTTCTATCTATAAAGCCTAAGCCCATACTTCAGAAGCTCATTTGAGCTAATAAAGATTGAGCTAATCTTTTATACTTAGAAATACTATTTCTTTACTTTTGTTGCTTTGAGAGATTTGGCATGCGCATCGGTTCTTGATATCCCCTATTGATATTAAGGCCAAAACCAAAAATTCTAGGAAAAGAGACTCACCATTGAATACGTGTGTGGGAGTAATAAGGTTGGAAGGACGTATATACTTGACTTGATTGTTATTTGTTACTTGTTGCATAGCACGTGTATCATGTATACATGCATTTCATCCATCACACTAACACTTTATTTTGCAAACATCATAGATTCATCTGGGTCTTCTTGTATTTGGGGACAAAAAGGTGGCAGACTAAGAAGAATAGATTTAAGTCCTAAAGCCATAGCAAAAGAGATCCTTCACAAACTGGAGAAGAGTCTTATTAATCTACTTTACTTGGAAGTTAAACTAACTCCAACTGAGCATATAGAAATGGAATAACAATAAGGAGGGAACTAGACCTTAGAAGACAATAAGGGAGCTTTGATGGATGATATGAAGGCTATGATGTAAGATGAAATGAGACAGGCTTTATTTGGATTGATGCAACATGCTGCTACTGTCATACTACCACCTGCAATTGAGTAACCACTTGCTATTGCAACTTTCCCATTTTAGTACAGATGCTCCACCTGCCACTAATAATGCTGGGGGGCAACCTGTTGCTAGAAACCCACCTGCTGTTGATGTGAAGCTTGAGGATGTTGAGAACTACATGATAAAAAAGGCAAAGAGAGAATCACTTGAACTGGTACAAGACTATGAGTCCAAGCATATGCAAGCACTGACATAGAAAATGTCCAAGATGGAAGAGCTTATTAAAGGACAAGGCATGAGATATTCATTTGACTTTGATGATATGCTACTAATGAAGGGTAATAAGCTACTTGAGAAGTTCAAAATGCCCTAGCTGTAGAAATTTGATGGAAATAGAGATCCTAGGATTCATCTCAGTTAGCACACAATAACTATGAGCACTACTAAGGCCCCATTAGCAGTGATCATTAGGTTATTTGTACTGTTTTTAAAGGGAATGGCTGTAAATTGGTATCATGGGTTGGAAAAGTCTATTAGGGCTAACTAGAAAGATCTGTGTATTGCTTTTTTGAAATAGCATGATTATAACACTAGATTAGAAGTGTCCATTAGGGATTTAGAACTGACTAAGAAAAAATTAAATGAATCCTTTTCTGATTTCTTAACCAGATATATAAACAAGACAAGATTAATGAAAAATAAGCTGGCTAAAAAAGATCAGGTTAGGATGATGGTCTGTAACATGTCTCCTAATTTGGTTGAGAGATTATAAATGATGAATCCCAAAACATTTATAGACCTGTATGATGATGGTTTGCAAGTCAAAGAGATTGAGAGTGAGAAGAAGAAAAGTTTTAGAATTACAAGAACCTAAAATTACCCAAATAAAGGCACACAATAGGGAAGTACTAGTTGAGCTGTGGAGGTGCATGCAATTCAACAGCCCAGAAGATTCTCTAATTTTAACTTTCCAAAGTCCTAGACTGTTTGATCCAAAAAGGCCTGCTTAGACCTTTAACCTTTTCTAAACCACCAAACCTAAATGTTTCAGGCTATAACCCAAACAGCTACTATAAATTTCACAAAGTAGTTGGCCACTCCACAAACACCTGCATCCATTTAAAACATAAAATCCAAAACCTTACAGACTCTAAAAAAATCACAGACCCTGAAAAGTCTAATTCTAACCCAAACATTAGAAACAACCCTTTCCCAGACTACCGAAATGTTCCACCACTAGCCACTATGATGATCAACTCAGGAGTTAGCGAAGAGGAAGTGTTGGACTCCTTTGAAAACTTAAACCTTATAGATAATGAGAAATCTCCTGATGCCTCTAAAGGAGTAGAGGATTTATTTAGGCAACCCATAAGAAAATTTAACTTTAAGGTGTTCTATTCAAAGCCACCCTCTGCCCCTCAGGATGAGGTGATGAGTTTGATAATGAGACGATGGAAGAAGAGAGAGAATATGAAACTCCTAAGCAGTCATTGAGAGGGGTTAAAGATTTATTGGGGCAACCTTTAGGCAAGTTCAACTATAGAGTATTTTACTCTAAGCCTGCTTCAGGTGATATACCAATAGAGGAGATCGTGCCCTCAAGATGGGGTGAAGAGTTTGAAGATGATGACGTGAAAGGAAAGAATAATGGATCTTTTACTTCTGAACATCTTAAGAGGGAGTTAAAGAGCTACTGAGCCAACATTTGGGCAAACTTAACATGGAGGAGCTGAAAGGGAAAGAAACGTGTATAGTGGAAGTATGGAAAGATGGAAAGAAGGATCGAATTATGGGGGTTATTGACATTTGGTATGACTCTAATGATGAGAGCCCTAATGGTCTCGATGTATAGAGTGATAATGCTAATGTGAACCATGTCACCAGAAGTGGAAAGAATTATAAGGCAACAAAAAAGAAAATTGAGAGAGTTGTAGAAAGAGAAGAGACAAAGGATGTAGAAGTAGAGGAAGGGCAAAAAGAAGACCTGACTTTAGAGTAGCTAAAGAAATCTAAGGCAAGTGTGAGCATTTGGGAATTATTGATGTATTCAGGCAGCCACCGAAGAGCTCTTGTCAAGGCTCTACCAAATATGAGTATCGAAACAGTAACTACACCTGAGGCTATGGTAGTAAAGGTCACATAAAAGAAGCATGGCTTGAAAATGTTCTCAGATGATTATTTGCCTTTGGAAGGTAGAAATCATAATAATGTACTATTTATCTAAGTTGAAGTGAGGAGAAAGAGAACCAATTTTATAATGGTAGATGATGGTTCTGCTATTAACGTGTGTCCATTAAAATCCTGCCTAATCTAGGTTTAAAAGCTAATGATTTGAAAGGTTCAAATCTTATAATCAAAGCCTATGATAATAACACTCTGAATATGCAGGGCACATTCCAAGCTCTGGTTAAAACAGGACCTGTAGAGTCAATTGTTGAGTTCACTGTATTAGACATCCCTATCATATATTGTCACGACCCAAATCAAGAGTCATGACCGGCGTTAGGGAACGGGAATTCTTTCGAATCCGGAACCCGTAGCAAGCCTTAAAAGAATAAAACATGTAATAAAATAAAATAAAATATGCACCATATTTAAATCTCAAACCAATATAATAAAAATAATTATTGTCATATCATAAAATAAAATATACTAATACAATATTCAGAGAAAGACCTCTGAATTACAGTCAATATACAGCCAATATAAAATATAATTCACTACTGCAGTTTTCTAGAGTGCAATATAAAATTAAGTAAGTAGTTTACATAAATTAGCCGGGGCTGAAGAAATCCGGCGGATAGGCCTACTGCTGAGGTTTGAAGAAAAAGAATCTCCTGAAAAATTAACTGAGGGAAGTCATACCTGACTGAGTGAATTGTTATAATATATATACATGCATTTCCTAATGTCAAATTCAATCAATCATTCGTATATAATAATTATATATACAAGCATTTCACACAAATGCTAAAAACACTTTATATGATAAATACTGAAAAACATCAGTTTATCAAGGATCAAATAGAACCCTATTTAAACACAACCTCGATCAATAATAACATCACTATAGCCATACAGACTCACTTAATTTCAAATAAATTCACTTATTCCATATGGACAGTAGACTGGCCCCGAGACACTAAGTCAACCGAACTCCAACAGTCTGACTGTCAGTGTGATTGGCCCTGAGACACTTGGTCAACCGAGCTCTAACAATCACACTATCAATCATATCACATCTCAATCAAATCAATCATCAATCAGTCTCAATTAAATCATAATACCACAAATGATTTTCACTCAACCCTAAATCTATCGCACCGGTACATACACAATCCTAGTGCTGCCCACTAGGTAGCACGTTCTATCGATATCCTTCATTTAAATAATACATTCATACGGGAAAATAAAAAATGCAGAATAACAATCATAATGATAAAATAAACCATATATATATATACATATATAATAGAAATATACCTAAAATAAACTAAGTATATTTCGAGTATATATATGTCAAATAAAGTAAAAAAAATCATGAAATATACCAAAAGTAAACCAATAATATACTTAAAAACAATTTAAGTATGAATCAATAGTATAACATGCATTTATTTCAAAATATACCAAAAATATACTAAAAATATACCTAAAATATATTTAAACATTTAATAAAACATTTTATGAATAATTATAAATCAAAACATGTATTTTCTAAAACATGCAACCTAAGTGTGATTTATATATAAAATAACAACTCATAATTTTTTGTTCCACGAGACTGGTTCAATGGGTCCAGTCCACTAGGCCTTGGTCTCGGTACAATTAAACAAATAAAATAATAACGAAAATCAAAATAAATATAACTTAAACCTCTAAAGAGACTTGATCTAAGAATATAAAACACAGACAGACACAGAATTTCAGGATCGACCTGATATCATATTTTACGAGAATTATACTAAAAATTCGATAGAGCTTTATCTGTAAAACGGACATCTCTCTACTAAAAAGTAGAGCCAATCCTGTAAGAAAATATACTTCTAAAATCAGAATTCACGCAACCCTCGATTGGGACTCCGAACTGCACAATTCCCCAATCGAAGTTTACAATTTACCAAAAATTCAAATAATATAATAAATATATTAAAAATCAATAAATTCCATAAATATCCTCAAAATATCAAAATATTACATATTTAACATTAAAACACTAAATATACTTAATTTCGCAATAATTAAATAAAAGTCCTAAATAATAATATAATATTATTAAAAATCCAATTTTCCAATAATTACATATAAAATAATAATAATTCATTTTATAAATCCAAATAACTTAATTAACCCAAATATATAACAAAAAGTTATAAAAACCCATTTTATTACCAAAATAATATATAATAAATTATTTGAAAATAATTTTCAAAAATTGGTATTAATTAGTTTAAAATAGTAAATAATTTGTAAAAATCATTTTAATACCTTAAATAATTCTAAAACCAATTAAAATATAATATTTAACTATAATTATCACAAAATTACACAATTACCCTAATAGTTCAAAATATCCATAATAATACTAATGTTACTCAAAAATTCTATAAAAATCATGTAAAATCCTTAAAATTATTTTCTCAACATATATAGTACTAATATCAACTAAAACATATTATTAAATAATAATTTCAACAAAAATACATATTTAACCTAATATTTCAATATTTTCATAAACTATAAATATTATTAAAAATTATATAATAATCCCAAAAAATTATTTTCTCAACTCTAAAATTAATAATAACACTAAATCAACAAATTTTATAATTAAATAAATTAATTTATGAAAATTAAATAAATACTAATAAAAGATTAAAAAATTCACAAAAATTAAAATAAATTTCAAAAATTCAAAAAAAAAATATTTTCATGTAGATTAAGCTACTAGGAACAACTTTTATTAAGGTGGATTGTGTGAATCATTCAAGATCAACCTAAAAAAATTTGGCAAACCCTAATGTTCAAAAGCTAAAAATCATCAAAACTAACAAATGGACCACTGAGAGCTCAAACCAAGCTTGTGATCGACCTCTTTGAAGCTCCAAGAGTTGAACGGCACCGGAATGGCTCGAAAAGGTGGCCGAAGGAGGGAGAAATGGTCAAAAAATGCCTACTACCACTGTTGTTGTTTCAGTCGTTCAGTAGCTGCCAGAAAGGAGGAAGGAGAAGGCGGCGACGACGCTGGAAGGAGGTGGTTCGGCATCGGAGTGGTGAGAGGCACACCGATGGTAAGAAAACTAGACGGTGGCACAAGGAGGAGAGGTTTTTACAGTAGGTTGTTCATGTTTTTGGTTTTCTCTTCCAAAAAAATAAATAAATAAATAAATAAATAAATAAATATATATATATATATATATAATAACTATATATCAAAACTATATATTATAATAATATTTTAGTTTAATAAATCTCCACCACAAATAAATATAGTCATATATATATATTCACACACATATACAATTAACATAAAATAACACTAAATAATAATGATAATACAATTAATGTAATTTATTGAAAATAATAATACAATTTGATAAAATAATAATAAAAATAATAATGCTCTAAATTAAATATTATTAAAATAATAATATCCGAAAATAGTAAATATAAATAACTCAAATTAAATGTCCAAAATAATGAGTTTCAAAATAATATATTTACATAGAAAATTTAATTAAACATAAAATAATAGTAATTAATCACAAAATAGTAAAATAATTAAATTTAACTTTTAAATTTATTAACACTGCTTATCTTATTATGTATTAAAATAATTTAAAAACTAGAGTTATTACACATATGCCTTGCTTTTAGGAAGGCCATGGTTCCATACTCTAGGAGGGGTACCCTCAATTGTGCACTAGAAGATAAAATTCCCTCATGAAGGAGAGGTTGTAACTATAGAAGCTGGAACCAATGCAGTTGTGGCAACCATACAGGATAAACAGAAACAAGTATGTGTTCCTCTTAGTTTCCAAGTTGTTGGAATATTCTATGGAACTGAGAGTTATGAAGATGATGAAGAGTATGAGTTATCAACCAGGACAGGGCTGGGAAAGAATGAGGAAGGAAGCTTTAAACCCCCAGAATTTAGAAGTCAGGGTGACACCAAGGGATTAGGGTGCATTGAGACAAAACCTGAAAACAATAGAGGAAGGAAGAAGGGAAAAGCCAAGATATATAAGCCCTTGGGGAGAATTAGGCTGATGAGTGAGAATTTTATCAAGACAGGGGAAGGCAAGTACTATCTGGGTGCTAAGGAATCTATCAATATTGCTGGAAAAGACATTCCTAGGTTTGAGATCTTTAAGGAGCAGATTGTGGAGAACCTGGCAAAGGATAACAAAAAGGAAGTGATGAAGGAAGTAACTGAGAGGATGGGTGATATTGTTATTGAAGAGCTGTTGTGTCTACCACTTGAAGAGGAGCCACCCTAGGATTTAGCTACTATCATTAGTAATAGTTTTAGTGGTGTTTTATATAAAGAAAATGATGTAATAATGTCCAGCCTTTATGAGAATGAAGACTTTATTTTTTCCATGGTCAATTATATGAATTCTGGTTTGGCTTACTTATGTGATGTCCATCTTGATGGTTTTGTGCATTTTAATATTGATCGTATGTGCATGTTAGACATTAATTCCATTCAATTAGATTCATTAAACATGGGCACAAATGATAATCCTAAGAATATTTCTATATCACATGATGTAACTCCTAAAGAGAGGGAAAATTTTAAGAGAATATTAACAAAAAGAAAGGTAATATTTGCTTGGACTTATAAAGATATACCGAGTTTAGATAGGGAAATTACGGAACATCACATCCTAACTTATCTAAAAATTAAACCTGTTAAACATAAATTACGCAGGCTAAGACCAGAGTGGACTGAAAAGATAAGAAAGGAAATTACTAAACAAATCCAGGCTAATTTTCTAGAAGTGGTAGATTATCCTCAATGGTTGGCAAACATAGTACCAATACCTAAGAAAGATGATAAAGTATATATGTGTATGGATTTCAGGGATCTAAAAAAAGTATACCCAAAAGATGATTTTCCTTTACCTCACATTGATATGATAGTGGAAAATGCGATGTTGAGCACAATGTATTCTTTTATGGATGGGTTTTTAGGATATAATCAAATAATGATAGAAGTTATGATAAAATCAAAATAACTTTCATTATAGAATGGGGGATATATTGTTATAAGGTTATGCCTTTTGGATTGAAGAATACAAGTGCAACATATCAAAGGGCAGCTACTACTCTTTTCCCTGACATGAGGCATAGAGAAGTAGAAGTATATGTAAATGACATGATAGTTAAGTCAAAGATAAAAAAAGGGACACTTTAAAGCTTTAAATAAGTTCTTGGCTTGAATTGAGAGGTACAATCTAAGGCTCAACCCAAAGAAATACATTTTTAGGGTGCATTTTTAGGGTTACTTCAGGAAAACTGCTAGGGCATATAGTTAGTAGTAAAGGAATTGAAGTAAATCCAGATAAAGTAAAAGCTATCCAGGAAATGTTGGTGCTAAAAATAGAGAAATAAGTAATAGGATTTATTGGCAGGTTATAGTATATTAGTAGGTTTATTGTAAAGCTTACTAATATTTATGACTCTATCTTCAAGCTTTCAAGGAAATATCAACTTGTGAAGTGGAACGATGATTGTCAGAAGGCTTTTGATAGGATTAAGGAATATCTTGCCAATCTACCTATATTGAAGCCACTAAGGCAAGGTAAGTCGTTAATCTTGTACTTGGCTCTAGAGGAAAATGCAATGAGGGCAATGCTATCACAAAAAGGACTAGATAAAGTAGAACATGTGGTGTATTACCTTAGTAAGAAGTTTCTACCATATGAGGAAAAGTATGATTTGGTAGAGAAGATATATCTGATAATGATATGGGCAACAAGAAAATTGAGGCATTATTTTTAGTCCTATAAAGTTTAGGCTATTTCAAAGATAGATCCTTTAAGATATTTATTTCAAGCATCTGCTTTAACTAAAAAAAATCTCGATGGCTCGTACTCCTAACTGAATTTGATATAGAGTACATTATCATAAAGGTGAAGGGCAGTAGTAGAATTCCTAGCTCAGAATGCAGTAGAGGGTGATGAATAGTAGAATTTAGAGTTTCCAAATAAGAACTTAGTAGTCATAGAGCATCGCGAGTGGAAGCTTTATTTTGATGGGGTTGTAAACAATAAAGAAGATAGATTAGGAGTAATTCTTATTATGCCAGAAGGAGAAACCATACCAATGGCCAAGAAGTTAGATTTCAAGGTAACGAATAATATGGCTGAGTATGACACATGCATTTATAGAGTGGAGGCAGCAATAGCAGCTGGAGTAAAAGAGTTGTTAGTATATGGGGATTCAAAGTTAGTCATTAGTCAGGCTAATAAAGAACAGGAGGTGAAAGAGGAAAAGTTAAAGCATTATATTTGCTATTTAAAAACTTTAATAAAGAACTTTACTAAATGTCTCTTCATCCATTTGTTAAAAGATGATAATCATATGGCAGATGAACTTGCAACACTCTCTTCGATGTGGGATAATATGACTGGATTGATTATGAAGCCTTTGGTAATTGTAAAATCAAAAGTGCCATGTTATAAGAGAGAACAAACTATGGGTATTCAAATAGGGCCTGAAGAGAAGCCATGGTTTTATGACATTCAAAGCTTTATTGAAGAAGGAAAGTATCTATATAAAGCAACTTCAAAAGAGAAATATGCTCTTCGTGTTCTTGCACGTAATTATGCAAGCCATGATGCAGTATTATATAAAAGAATGTTGAATGGAATGCAACTCAGATGTCTCAAGAAAGATGAGGCTAAAGAGGTGATGAAAGAGATTCATGCATGAGCTTGCGGTTCTCACATGAATGGGATGATCTTGACTAAGAAGATAATTAGATAGAGGTATTATTGGATGAGTATGGAAAAGGATTCTATCAGAACAGTAAGATAATGCCATCAGTGCCAGATCTATGGGAATCTTAACCATCTTCCTCCTACAATACTGAATAGTTTATCATCTCCTTGGCCCTTTACAGTGTGGGGGATTTATATTATAGCAAAAATAAGGCCGACAGCATCCAATGGGCATAAGTATATAATTATGGCAATAGATTACTTTTCCAGATGGGTAGAGGCTGAGTCCTTCAACACTCTAAAAGTGAAACAAATGACATGATTTATTGAGAAGAGTCTTATTTATAGGTATTGGGTTCCGCACTATGTTGTGACAGATAATGGTGTCCAATTTTAGGCAAAAATGATAGAGTTATTACAGAAGTATAGGATTAAACATCAGAAGTCTTCACCTTATCACCTTCAAGCTAATGGAGTAGTAGAAGTGGCTAATAAAAATGTTAAGAAGATTCTTTCTAAAATGGTCAAGACTTACAAGGATTGGTCTGAGTTTCTTCCTTTTACTTTATGGGGGTATAAGACTACAGCTAGAATTGCCATGGGCTAAACAACATTCTCTTTAGTGTATGGTTGTGAAACAGTTTTGCATATAGAAACTGAGATTAAATCTTTAAGAGTGGTTATGGAAGCTAAAATACCTAGGAATGAATGGACACAAAAGAGATATAATCATCTGGTATCTCTGGACAAAAAAAGGATGAATGCTTTATTTCATACTCAGATATGTCAGAGAAGGATAACAAGATCATTTAATAAGAAGGTTAAGCTTGGAAAGATAAAGGCTGAAGACATAGTGTTAAAACAGTCCAGAGCAGTAGTATTTGATCCAAGAGGAAAGTTCAAACCAAATTAGGAAGGATTATATTTAGTCAAGTCGGTTCTACCTAAGGGAGCTACAAAAATATTAGATCTTGAAGGGAATGAGTTCATTAAGTCAATCAACCTGAATCGTCTCAAGAAATACTATCTTTAAAAAAGAGAAAATAATAATAGTATAAAAGAAATAAAAATCCATTGGCTAGAAAACCTAAAAAGGCTAGTCAGGCAATTGTTTAGAAAAGCCGCAAAGGGCTGGTAGGCGAAAATTAGGGAATAAAAGAAAAGAGGTGATCCCACTGATTAGAAACCTGCAAAGGGTTGGTCAGATAGAAATTAGGGAAATAAAAGTGAGAGAAAAATATTTAGTTAGAAAATCTGAAAGGACTATGTCATGACCCAAAATAGGGGCCATGACCGGTGCTAGAAAACGGGAATTCTTTCGAATCTGAAACCCGTAACAAGCCTTAAAAATAAAATAAAAGCATGCAATAATAATCAAATACATAAAATATTTTTACAGCGGAAATTAAAATCTCATAAGTAAAATAATAATCCATCAACTCATTTGATAACATAAAATCAATCTTATATATATAAAATCTTTTAATACAAATTCTCAATTCAACTTTTAAATATATAAATCTCCTACATATATAATACATACATTCCATAACTTAACTATTGCAGTGTCTAGAATACAAAATAAAATCAAGTAAGTAGTTTACATAATAAAGCCGGGGCAGAAGAAATCCGACTTAAGGGTCTGCTACTGAGGTCTGAGGACGAAGACTCTCCTGAAAAATAATCAACAGAGGGGAGTCAGACTTCACTGAGTGAATTGTTATAATATATATACATGCATAGCTAAATGACAAATGCACACATTCAATAGAATATATAATAAATATATATACAGGCAAATACACACAGATGCAACAAAAATCATTTTATATATATATCACTAAAAAATATCCGTTTATGAAGGATCAAATAGAACCCTAAATGATCGCAACATCAAATAGTATTAGACAACACTCTAGCCATACAAGCTCACTTATTCCAAATAAATTCACTTGTTCCATTTAGACAGTAGACTAGCCCCAAGACACTAAGTCAACTGAGCTCCAGCAGTTTGACTGTCAGTGTGATTGGCCCCGAGATACTTGATCAACCGAGCTCCAGTAATCACACTCTCAAATCACATCACACATCAATCCAATCAATCTAATCAATATCCACAATAGGTTAGTAATTTAACCTAAATTCTATCATCGTACTGGTACGTACTCGGTCTTAGTACCGCCCACTAGGTAGCACATTCTATTGATATCCTTCATTTAAAAATAAATCCATACATTCATAAAATAAATGATGCATTACATTAATTAAAATAACAATATAAACCATATATATACTAGAAATATACCAAAAATACCAAGTATATTTCGATTATATATATGTTAAACAAATTCAGTTTAATTACAAAATAAACCAGAAATAAACTATATATATACTTAAAAACATTTTAGGTATAATTCAATAATAAAACATGCATTTAATTTAAAATAGACCTAAAATATACCTAAGCAATTATTAAACCATTTATGAATATTTCATAAAATTTAAACATACATTTCTAAAATTTGCAATCCTAAAACACGTATATATAAAATAACAACTCACAGTTATGCGCTCCACGAGACGGATCTGACGGGCCTGGTCCACTAGGCCTCGGTCTCGGCACAACTAAACACATAAACGACAACACGAAATTAGAATAAATCTAACAAAATTCCTAGAAACTCGATTTAAAATACCGGATACAGACAAGGAATAGAGATTTGATCAAATGTCACGTTTTATGAGAATCCTATTGAAAATTCAGCAGAACCTCCCTTGTAAAATGGACATCTCTCTATTAAGAAATTAGAGTCGGTCCTACAAAGAAACACACTTCGAGTATGTACAGCAACACAACCCCTTGGTCGAACTCCTAAACTACAATTCTACCGACCGAGGTTCACAATTCATGAGATATGCATAAAATACATTCAAATTCCAAAAATACCCTTTATAAATCAGAATATAGCAAATTAGATATTTAAAACACTGAAAATAATTATTTTACCGATAATTACAATAAAACCCTAATTTTAATAAAATATTATTAAAAATCCACAATTCTCGATAAATTCATAAATATTAACCGAAATTCATTTTATAAATCCAAATTACATAATTAGCCCAAAAACATATTAAAAATCATTAAAAACTCATTTATTTACAAAAATAAAATATTATATATAATTTGAAAATAATTTTTGAAAAATAGTTTTAATTAGTTAAAATTACTAAATATTTTGTAAAAATAATTTTTATACCTCAAATAATTATTAAAACCAATTTAACTAAATTTTCAACCAACTTATTACCAAATTACCAAAATACCCCAAATTATATATAAATTCACATAATATACTATAATTATTCAAAAATTCACTAAAAATTATAAAATTGCTAATTTCTCAACATATAATTCAATAAAATCAATAATTATACTCAATTAATCCATTAATTTTAATAAAATACTCATTTAACCTAATTTTCCAAAACTCACCTAAACTAAATAAATTCATAATAATTACACAAAAATCACAAAAATTACAAATTAATTTCTAAAATTAATTTCAACCTCTATAAACACCATAAATCACAATTGATTTAATTAATTTATGAAAATTAGAAAATATTAATAAATAATAAAAAATTCACAAAAAAATCAAAATAATTTCCAAAAATTCTACAAAAATTACAAGATGTAGATTGAGCTACTAGGAACAATCTTTATTAAGGAACTTAGCTTGAATCATCAAGATTGAAGTTCAAAAAATTAAAGAACTCAAAATGGCCGAAGTAGAAAATTGCTCACCAACAAAAATCTAGACCAAAACAAGTGAAACCAAGCTTAGAAATGCACTCACCAAAGCTCAAGTAAGAGATATAAACTGGCGGTGTCCAATTTAATAGCCGAAAAACGATTGAACGAAGTTAAGCTTGGATTTCGATTTCTCGGCCAAAACATGCCGGAAAAGGCAGTAGCAGGCGGCGGAGTGAGCTGGAGAGGGTGGTGGCACACCGACGATGAGGGAAAGGAGTTGCAGCGACAAGAAACGGGGAGGAGGGCGTTGGGAAGAATGGAGGAAGAGGGATGGCACATTTTGTAATTTTGCTAAACTTTATATATATATATATATATATATATATATGCATGTATATGTATATATATTAATATGATAAATAAAATCATGCATGGAATCATGCAATTACATAAAACGGACTAAAATAAATAATAAATATTAATAATAAATAATAAATAATAAATAATAAAACGGACTAAAACATGCCGGAAAAGGCAGTAGCAGGCGGCGGAGTGAGCTGGAGAGGGTGGTGGCACACCGACGATGAGGGAAAGGAGTTGCAGCGACAAGAAACGGGGAGGAGGGCGTTGGGAAGAATGGAGGAAGAGGGATGGCACATTTTGTAATTTTGCTAAACTTTATATATATATATATATATATATATATATATATATATATATATATATATATATATATATATATGCATGTATATGTATATATATTAATATGATAAATAAAATCATGCATGGAATCATGCAATTACATAAAACGGACTAAAATAAATAATAAATATTTATTTAGGTTTTAATTTTTCCAAAAATAAAATTCTCGAGAAAATTTTACGTCAGAAATTGAAAATAATTGAAAATAACTTTAATACTTAACAAACTAATTAAATAATCAAATATATTTATCAAAATTATTAATACTGCATATCCCAATGCAATTTAAAATTATTTAAAATCTCAAGATATTACATACTAACTGATAACAGGAGTTATATCATGTGATGTAACAAATGTACTCATTTTAGCCCTAATTAATGAAGCAAATTGAAATGAAATTTTTATTTGAATATTGCATATCCTATCTTTATTATAAGGCATAAGTAATTAAAGGAAAAAAAAGCATGAAAAGCCTAAAAAAACCAGATCTATGGGATCACTATATATGTCTAGGTTTCTTTTTTTGTGATTCATCCTAAAACTCTTGAGTCCTCTTGTACTTAGGAAATCCTAGTGGCTATGTAGTTTGTATGATAACCCAAGCCTTGTAGTTATCATTAGCAGTCACCTAGGCATTCAAATGCATGTTTCACTCAAGGTTCCGATGAGGCCACAAACTCCTAACCTTGTCTAGAAAGTCATGTCTTAAAGGGAGGCCTTCAAAGTCACTAAGAACAGTGACAATGAACTATGGGCGACCATACCGACGGCAAAGACGTAAAGGGAGAAAAGTAGCCCAGGAATAGGAACACTATGATCATATAGCTCAATGGTCATGAACTTCAAGTTCCACTAAGGGCAGACCCATGTGATCTCAACATCTGTAATGCCCCTCAACCGATCAACCCATTAGTTTATAGTAAGCTTATCCTTCATCTTTAATGGACAAGACTGTAGCTGATAAGGTTGAGAAGTCAAAGTCTTGTCAATAATGATAAGCAAACTCAACTTTTCCTATAGCCAGATCTAAAAATAAAGCCCGTTAGGTTGAAAATCCGAAAGGCTAGCTAAGGCAAAAGTTAGGGCAAAGTTGCTAAGTTAAAAACCTAAAAGGGCAACTTAGGTAAAAGTTAAGGCAAAAAAAAAGAGAAACAAAATAATAAAGAATTCTGCTTACACACTTGAAGGAGAAGTAAACTGCTTCAACGACGATTCTGAGTTCTGAAGTTGTCCAGTCCTATGATAGTTTCAGCAAGAATAATGGGCATAGGGTCGGCTCCAGTTTGTACCTGCTCTAAAATACTCACAATCTATGTGTCATTATTTTCATGAGATGAAACTAGCAAAAGCTATGCATAAAGATAAAAAGTAATGGTTCTAGTCCAAGCAACACTGTTTTTATTTTTAGTTTCACAGATAATAATCAGAGAAGATAGATTAATGGTCCTAGGGTTGTGAGCATACAGATAGATGTCATCTGGGAGCAAATCAAAGAATGCTACTAGCTTATCAAGAAACTACATGGTTAGATCAGGAAGAGCAATCATGGCAATTAAGTCTAATAAGCACCCCAAGATAGTAGCAAATTCTTCAATCATTGGGGCATAAATCTTGCACATTGAATCTAAACACATGGTCCTTCATATCCCAAAAAGTTACAGTAGCATGCAAAAAGTTATTGTCGATATTCAAATGCTGAAAGGATTTTAGTGATTTAGAATGAAAAGGGAGAAAGTTGTTCTAATCATTCCCATCAAGGCTCTTAATGAATTTTTTCATGAATTATAGAGATGCTTGAGTCATAATTGAAAGTGTAGAGAATGGCAAATAATGCCCCTTATGTTTTTTTTATATAGAGAAGGAAAATGAGTCTATATGGGAAAGGGATTCTAATTGCTCAAGAAATATGGATAAGATGAGGTGATGGAATCTAAAAGGGATAAGGATAAATAAACAATTATTAAAAGCAAAATATTCATTATTTATCTTTTTAATTAATTATTTATTTTTAGTAGTATCCATTTTAGAAGGATTTTAATGGAAGAAGTTTACTCAAAAGTAGTTATCAATTTAAGTGGTACAGAATTTAGAAAGTAATAGTACTCAAAATAGTTCAGACTCCAGAAAGTAACAGTACTACAAAAACAGTCAGATATAGGCAAGCAGAAAGTCAAAAATAAAAGCAGAAATAGTCCTGATCAGTCATCATGAGCTCCTATGTTAAGCCAAAGTCTTCATCCTCTAGTTAGATCACCATGTTGATAAGTATCATGAGGTCTAGTGGTTGAAGTTCCAACATTATGAGGGTTTAAACTCAAGTCTGCAAGCTGTTGTCGGAGTCTCTTATTCTCATGCTCTAAGTCCTTAACATAACTTTGTTGCATTCAAAATAGTTAGAATCATGCATAACATACATAACATGCATACATTTGTATATATGTTGTAAATACTTACTCTCCAACTGTTTGTGACCTGTTTAATAAATAGTCTCTGAGATAAGGCAAGTCTATAAAGGTACTCTACCTGTGTTTGAGGAACTTATAATGTAAATGTCACAAATGCAAGATCAAATGTTTAGTTTGTGTAGATAAATAGTCAATTGCACTCACATGTGAAGAATCAGGAGGAGAAAAGCTAGGAGGTCGAGTATCATCAAAATACATGTACTGCTCAATAGGAGTCTGAATTGCAGGAGACCAACAGTACACCGATCTATCCAAAAGGGAAATGTCACCTAAGGTAGCACTTGTCGAAGCCTCACCACGAGCAGTCCTAGTGTATTGAGTATAAGACTTCTTAATAGTCCTCTCAATCCCAAGCTCAGGCTCAGTCTCAATTTCCTTCTCTATAGCAACATCAACAGTAGGAGAGCCAACTCCCTTAACCTATAAGAAAAGGAGCAAGCTTTTACCAATGGTAACTGGGACTATAAAGAAAATATGACAAGAGACATACCTTAGCAAAATTAGTAGGAACCTGCTCTAAAAGATTCTCTTAAATGTATGCCTGATAACCATAAGAACGCTCAAGCAGAGTCGAGGCATCATATCCCTACAATGCTGCTCTCAACTCCAGACCAGTTAAATTATAACTCCATAACATCGAGCATGGTATAGAATAAGGAATGCTACATTGTGAAAGTTTGATAAACCAGTGATATACATGTTCTCTCAGATACCACATCTTGTAACCATAATTTGGAAGTAAGACTCTTATAGTCTCCAATCTTGTAGTAACAATCATAAAATCATATCGTTGAACATCTTCAGCACTATCAAGCCAATCAGACTTCACCTATGGTTCATCAATTTAATTAATTTAAGTTTACAGCTTTGAAATGTATATGATATTAATGATTTCATTTTTCTTACCAGAATCCACTCTAGAGCATTCAGTTGATCCCGATAAGTTTGGAGATTATGTTTGTTGCTAGAATGGCAAGAGGAACCCCACCTCTACATCAATAAGAGGCTCCTATCAAGGCTAATAGCACTAAAACCTTGGATCACTCCTATCTCAATACTCCAAATCTGCAAAAGGGTGAAATGGTTAAATCATAATAAAGAATTGCAGATAGTAAGAGATCAAAGAAGGAGAGAAACGTACATGCAAAACATGCTAAAAACCACACATCATGATAGAACCCCTACAAACTGTGTCAAGCCTATAGTAAAGATAAGTAAGTGCTGCAAAACCCCAATTAAATGTAACAATTTGGTCTCATTCATGAAAAAGACCAAAGAGTGCAATGCTGATCTCATGACTAGTCTCACAGAATGAGGTAGTGCCTAACAAAATTTGAAGGAAACACCTCGCCTTTTGAATGATCTAGTGAGGAGTGGTAGTAGGTAGTCGTCTAAAGCTTTGAATAAGAGAAGATACCATGACATTCTTCCGGTTCTTCCACATCGGTATAAATCCAAGTCAGTCACGAACATACTGGTTCCTAACACCCTAAGGAAGATTGCAGTAACTGATGTCGAAAGGAACTGGGGTAACTCCGAAGGCAATCCTAGTGATAATAGAAAAGCTCATCAGGGAGATAGTCAACTCACCTAAGTGAGTGTGAAAAGTGTGGGTGGTGTCCATCCATCTATCGATTAGAGCAAAGAGAAAGTAATGGTCCGACCTGCCTCATGTAGTTGGCAAAGCAGCGATGAAGCATTTGAAACCCATTTGTAAGCACCTAATTTCAGGATGCAATTTTACACAATTACAACGTAAGCCCCTATAATGAAATTTATTCAAAAAATGAACTTGGTTGTCGATTTTTTGGACTTTAGGGACTAAATTGCAACATTTTTTAGGATTTGATTACAAAGAAGTCAATTTTTCAAGGGTCTTTTGGTAATTAAAAGTTTAAAAAAAAATTAAGGATCGGCATTGCATAATGCCGATGCGTTAAAAAGTCCCATTTTTTAATTTTTTTATGTTTTTTTTATTTTTTATTGATTTTTTTTAGTGTTTTGATTGGTTATAAATTGAATTTTATTATTATTTTTATCTGAAAAAGGTTTTGATGCATTCTTATCAGTTTGTTATGGAAGAGATGAGCGATGCTTGGACATTTGTTAAATAACTTTCAAAAATCAAAATTCTTATCAGTTTGTATGGAAGAGATTAGCGTTCCTGCAAATTTGGAAAGTCAGTACGCGTAGACTCTACTTTAAAAAGCAAAGAGTCTGCATGCATGCGAGAGGGGACAGATGAATAGAGAGGCTAAAAAAAACATAGAGACACACAACGAGGGACAAAAAGAAAAAAAAAAAGAGAAAACATCTAGAGAACTGCGTGATAAAATCCTATTGCGCAAGAAGATCTTGATTTCTTCCATCCTATCTAAAACTCTAATTTCTTGACATCATTCTTTAAAGCTTTAAAAATAACATTCTATGTTTGGAATGCAATTGAGCCTCTGTCTAGAATCAAACAACGAGTTAAAAACAATAGTGACAATCTCAATCTGAGGGGCTATCTTAAAGCACATGCACAACATTCATTTTTTTTCTCTCTTTTCTTTCTTTTTGTGATTTTTATTTTATTTTGTTATTGTTTTGATTATTCAATTTCACTACTAATCTGATTATTTCTGTGTTTTTTCTTTGATGTGCGAATGTGGATTAAGGAGGATACTGCCTGTGTTTAGACGAACAGAAGGTCCATGGAATGCCATGGAAGAACCTGTATTGTTTTCCAATAGAACTTAGGATTTTTATCTTTATTTTTCATTTTGGTATTATGTGTAGTTATTTTAATTCATGGGTGTATAATTATTTAATTTTAATTTTTGTATGTAGTTTGTAATAGCCCCAATAGTGGGAATAGTGAAAGATTTAATTTTTTGCATTTAAAATCAATTTGTAATTAGGTTCAATTGAGTAAAAATCAATTAAAATCAATGGTAGTAGTAGCTTAATTTAGGGTTTGCATGTAATTGATTTAGGGTTTCTAGAAAATCATGAAATTGTTTGTTTGATCCTTTTTTATATTTTATTTGTTTTGGGTTTTTATATTATTTTGGGCCCTAAGCCCACACTTAGATCCAACTCACTTTAAATAGGCTTAAAAATGGTTTAGGGCTTTAAATAATAAAAATCAATTTAGGCCCATTAGGTTAATTAGATTTTAGGTCCACTTAATTAATTAAAACTTGTTTAGACTTAGCTCAGCCCACTTAATTTCATTTCTTTTAAAATAAATAGATCTAAGCCCACTTCTCATTTTAAATAAAAACCAAGTTAGACTTAGGCCCACTAATTTAACTTTCCTTTAAAATTGATTAGACTTAAGCCCATTCCTTAGACAAACTAAAATAAATAGATTTAGACTCACTAATTAATAAAAAATGTAGGCCCACCTTTAGTTCCTTTCTCACTTGCAAATAAAATGTAAATCTAGCTAACTTTTTAATAAAATTAACATAGTTTAGACTTAGAGACAACGCGATCTTGAGTGCATTTTTTATGTGTAATTTTATTGACTAGATGCCTAGGGTTAGATGGATGTCAAATAAGGTTTAAATAAAATTACATGTAATTAGAGGATGAAATAATCATTTATAAAATTATTCTAAATGAACATGAGACTAAGAAAAATTAGGATTCCGTTCCCAGAATCTCCTGGTTGTGGTGCTAACTTTCTTTTAGAGAATTGAGTACCACCAATCAAATTGTTCCAGTTATTACCCTGGGTAGCAACTCATCTTCTCCACACTATGACTTTTTGTGACATAGTAGTGTGTTCCCTAAGGCCCTGAGCCTAAACAGTGTCGTGGTTGCTAAAATCTTAGACGTATGCTAAACCCCGCCATCTACACCAGTGCCCAAACATAACGAGTCACATCCTCATATAGACTGTGGAAGAGCTCCCAGGCCAGATGAAAACATCCCGAGAATTTCATGGGTTTCTGAATAAAATTCAGAAAAATTATTCTCTCCTTCTAAATAACTTTATATTGTTTGCATTTACTACTTTTTAATAATAAAATAATAATAATAATAATAACAAAAAATAAAAAATAATAATAATAAAATTGGATTTCTGATCGGAAATCCAAAATACCGAGTGGCATTGAGATATATAAAATAGAATTTTAGTTAAAAAATAATACTAAATAAATATGGTAAATATTTTATTTAATATTAAAATATTTAATGGTTTGATACATTTGTTTTTAGAATTAATATGAAAATATGAAAATAGACACTTGTCAAATTTTTTACTTAATAACTTTAAAACTTAACACACACACACATACATATATCTATATATATATAGTACATATAGCACAACCTCATATGATCATATAGAGTTTAGCTAGCTAATCATATATGATCATGTGACATTTAGCATATTACAAACACAAATACTAAGAACAATTATCACATAACTTTTTCTCATCCTTTTGTTAAAGACAACAAAAAAAGAGAAAGATATAAAGGTGAAATGAACTTAAAGAAAAAAAATTCTAGAGGAGTTAAAAGATCAAGAATCAAAACAATGAAAAACAAAGATACACCAAATTTTTATAAAATTCATGGCATATATAAACAAAGTAAGCAAAGTAAAGCCTTTTTATCACATATGATATACAACAAAACTAGCCACACTTACAATGTTACTATGCATGCATAAACAAAATTATGTAAAAATAATATTCAAATAATTTTCTCTCCCTCTATTTTAAAAAATAAATAAGAATAAAAAAATTGATATTAAGGATACACTTTCACATAAGTGTAAAAAAAAATTTCTCTAAGCAAAGTAAGGCCATTTTAAATGAATTAACTAAATACTTATGCAAACTCAAATATTTTCTCTCCCTTTGTCAAAAATAAAAAAGAATGAATACTAGAGAAATTGAAATTTTGAAGAGAGGAAAATTTCATTAATAATGAAAATGCATAAAGCATAAAGATAAGATACTGAAAATAAACTTGAAATAAATGAAATATAAACAAACAAAAAATGAGCCTAAAAATAACCTAGCAGCTAAAGGCTCATATATTAAAAATAAACTAAATAGATACTGAAAATAAAACAAATAAAAAGTACATATAATATCTATTCTAGAGAAGGAGATGAAGGAGGAGGAGGATAGGTGTAAGAATAGTCTTATTGCTCATAAATATGATGGACATCATATTAAAGATGAGCAATGTTGTCATTGATTTGATTGACACGCACATTGAAATTATATTTAACTTCATCAAAGTGAGAATTGAAGTTGGATTCCGTAAAGAGCATGCATTCAAAGATTTGTCCTACCCAAAGAGGTTCATCATCTCGATCTTGAGCACCTTGAGTCAATGTACCTTCATTTCTTGTCCTTTTCCTTGGAGGAGCATCATGAGTTTGTTCTTCTTCCCCAATGTCTTGAACTTTTTACTCTTCCAATTCTTGAAACATAGCCTTAATATTTTTCACTTGCTTCAAGGTCATGTTCCTAAACCCAAACACCATTAATAGAAGTGAATTGTTTAGAATTTTTTATAAAAGTTTCATCAAGAAGTATAGGCTTGGTAGAAGGTAGAGGATTAAGATTAACATTGTAGAATTTATCCAACTTTATGACAATTCCACCAATACATGTTACTATCACTAATTAGCCAAATTCTCCTTTATAAAAATCTTCCCAAAACAATCTTTTCACCATGAAAAAAATAATAAAGAATGAAAAGATCAACAAGAGAAAGAGTTTTATTAGAAAGAGCTCTACCATTAATAGAATAAGTAATAAAGTGATTAACATACCAAAGTGCTTTGGATTTAATGTGTGAGGTTTTAGTATGTCTAGCGAAGAATTAAGGAGCATTAGGAGCTTTGATTTCATCCCAAAAAAAAGAAGCAAGCCAATGAGGGTTAATCTGAATATGTCCCTCTTAGGAAAAACCAAAAGGAGTGTCAAACTCTTGATGAGTTATGAAGCAATCTCTTCCTCCCAATTTGAATTTTATAGAGAAGTAGGGATTAACATCATCAAATTTGATGGAACGAAGAGTGTAAGATGAAAGAAATTCAATAATGAGAGAAGGATAAGATAAAAAAGGCAAGAAAGAAAAATCATATATCTTACCTTTGAGAAGAAGATCATTGACTTTATCATAGCAACCAATTGCTTTGAAAGCAGGTTCATCCATGAATCTTGAGGGAATGAAAGCCCTTTTTTAGAATTGAGACATTCTTTTCTTGAGATCTTGAGCAGAATAAGAGAATAAAGAGTGTGTTCTATTGAGTGTATCCTTCTTAGAAGGAGGATCTTGAGAAGATGAAAGAACTTTGCTTGGTTTCTTAAGAGCCATGAGGAGAGAAAAGAAAAAATATATGAAAAATTTATAAAGAAGAGAAAATTTTGATTTTAGATGAAAAATCTAGTAGGAATAGAATGGAATATATAGGCAAGAGATTAGGGTTAGAAATATATCAAAATTTAAATTTGAATTAAATAGGAACCTCAAAAATTATTCCTGATTATGATTGGGAAGTCAAAAGGTTGATAGAATTTGAAATCCTAATGTTGTCAGGATCAATGTCTCGGTCGAGACATGCTCCCATCCCGATCGAGACATGATGTCCTGAGTAATATCCCGATTGGGATATCCATTTAGGATTAGTTCTATGTAAAACATATAATTGACAAGATGATGTCCCGATCATGACATTATCTGATCCCGAGCGAGACCGAGTCCCTAACAATAAAAAGATTACAAATTTTTGCAACTAAGTCCTTGCGAATTTAATTACATTTATTTTGAATTAATTGAAGATTTTTTAGAAGAATTAAATGAGTATATGAAATGAAATCATTTAAGGAAGGATATATTTTGCTAAAAATAATTAATTTAATGAATAAAAGTTTCATTAATTAATTACTAATTTTGCAAAATAGGAAGAATTAAAAAAATTTAAAAAAATTAAAAAATAAACAAGATTAAATTCAAAATAATCAATGTAATTCAAATAAACACCACAAGATTTCACATAAAAAGAAATGAAGTTATTAAAACAAATACCAAAAATATACTTTTGAACAAGTGTTATATACTAGAAATAAACAAAAAGAAAACTTAAATGAAACCAATAATCAAAATAGCATTTTAAATATAAAATCAAGACAGACTAGAACCACCAATCATGTCAAGTTCATGTTTAATGAAATTCAATCTCTTTTCATTGAGAGGTTGGCGAAGATATCAACAAGTTAGTTATTTTTACTAACAAAATCAAGTGAGAAATCATCAATTTTAATATGATCACGTAAAAAATGATGTAGAATGTCTATAGGCTTATTTCTAGAATGTTGAATGGGATTCTTGCTAAGGTGTATAGCACTTGTATTGTCACATTTGATAGGAATGTGATAAATTTTTATACCATAGTCCAATAATTAATGTTTTTGCTATAAGACTCGTGAATAACAAAGACTTGTTGCAATATATTCAGCTTTAGCAGTGGACAAGGTAACCGAAACTTATTTCTTGCTAAACCAAGAAACTAAGCATTGTTCTAAAAATTGATAAGTTTTAGAAGTGCTCTTTCTATCTAGTAAACTACTAGCAAAGTCTACATCCAAATAGTTAATTAAGTCAAAAGAGGAACTCCTAGGATACTAAAGTCCTAAATGCATTGTTCCACAAAGATATTTGAAAATCCTTTTGATAGCATTCAAATGAGACTCTCTAAGATTAAATTCAAACCTAGCACACAAGCAAGTAGCAAACATAATATCGGGTCTACAAGCAGTTAAATAAATAAGAGATCCGATCATACCTCTAAATCATTTTTCATCAACAAATTTATCATTCTTATCCTTGCTAAACTTGGTTGTGGTTCTCATTGGAGTTTTGCTAGTCTTAACTCCATCCATGCCAAACTTCTTAAGGATGTCTCTTGCATATTTGGTTTGATTGATGAAAATCTCATATTTACATTGCTTAATTTAAAGTCCAAGAAAGAACTTTAGCCCTCCCATTATACTCATCTCAAATTCTCCTTGCATTAATTTGAAGAATTCCTCACACAAGCAATGGTTAGTAGCACCGAAAATAATATCATCTTTATATATTTTAACAATTAATAAATTATACTTAGAAAAGCGTTGTGTCAACTTCTCCATTAGAGAAACCTTTTTCTAATAAGAAGTTGCTCAATCTTTCGTACCAAGCTCTCGGAGCTTGTTTCAATCCATACAATTCTTTTGACAATTTGAAAACATGATTTGGAGAATCAAAATTTTCAAAACTCGAAGGTTGCTCAACATATACCTCATTTTCAATGAAATCGTTTAAAAATGTACTTTTAACATCCATTTGATAAAGTTTAAAATCCATGTATAATGTAAATGCAAGTAGCATTCTAATAGCTTCTAACCTTGCAATGGGAAAAAGTTTCATCATAATCAATGTCTTTCTCTTGATTATAACCTTTAGCTACTAGTCTAGCTTTGTTCCTAGTTATGACACCATGTTCATTCATTTTATTTTTAAACACCTATTTGGTGCTTATAATAGAATGATGTTTTGGTCTAGGAACCAAGGTCTAAACCTTATTTCTCTTAAATTGATTTAACTTTTCTTACACACCAAGGATCCAAAATTTATCACTCAATGTATCATCAACATTTTTTGGGCTCAATTTGAGAAATAAAGACTAATAATAATATACTTTAATTTAGATCCAATAGTTATCCATTTTATAGTGTAACCTATGATAAGTTCTTGAGGATGAGCTTTCTTAAATTGTCAATCCTTTAGAAGTTCATCCTTCAAGGTAGGTTAAGATGTCTCCTCATTATCCTCCTTGCTTAGACCTTCAAGTTCTAAAGGCCTACTAGAATTTTCTTCTTGAGTTTTCATAATCTCATTATCACCTATAAGATCATCAACACTACAAACATCTTTTCTAGGATCAAGTGAGTTTGATTCATCTAATACAACATGCATTGACTCTTCAACTACTAAAGTCTTCTTACTAAAAACTTTATATGTTTTACTATAAATAGAATAGCTTAGAAAAATTCCTTCATTGGCTTTGGAATCAAATTTTCCAAGATTATCCTTGGTGTTTAATATAAAACACTTGCATCCAAATACTCTTAGATATGAGATTTTGGGTTTTCTATTGTTCCATAGCTCATAAAATGTTTTGTTCAAAATTGATATTTTAAAAACTCAGTTTGAAATGTAACAAAATGTGTTAACGGCTTCCACCCAAAAGTATAGAGGCAAATTATACTTATGAAGTATTGCTCTATCCATTTCCATAAGAGTTTTATTTTTCCTTTCAATAACCCCATTTTATTGAGGAGTTCTAGGATATGAAAATGAATGTGAAATATCATTTTTATTACAAAAGGTTTTAAAGAATTCATTTTCAAATTCGGTTCCATGATCACTTCTAATGGATGAAATACAAAATCCTTTTTCCTTTTGAACTTTTTCAATAAAATTCTTAAAAGCTTTAAAAGTATAATTCTTATGAGTAAGAAAACACACCCAAGTAAATCTAGAGTAGTCATCAACTAATACGTATGCATAATGCATTCCACCGAGACTAGTAACTCTAGTTGGTCGAAATAAATCCGTATGTATAAGTTCAAGTGGTCTAGAAGTAGTCATTACATTTTTTAGCTTAAATGAGGACTTGGATTGTTTTTCCTTTTGACAAGCATCACAAGGTTTATCCTCAATGAATTCAAGCTTAGGTAAACCAATCATAAGTTCATGTTTATAAAGATCATTTAAAAGCTCAAAATATAATTGACTTATATTAAGTAAATTATGTTTAAAACCATCAATAAGTAATACATGATGTATGAATAAGGATTGAAGATTACCTATTTCTCTAATGTCCACTATCTTTCATTTGGCATTGTCTCTAAATGTAACATGTCCTTCATTTTTACATCAAGCTTGTTGAATTACTCTTGGTCTCCCGTCATGTGCCTTGAACATCCACTATCAAGATAATACTTGCTTTTCATTCTTGTGGATTTCAAACACACCTACATAAAATAATTTAAGTGTTCTTTTGAATTCAAACCTTTATTGGTCTAGGTTGGTTAGTCTCAAGATAATCCATAGGAAGCAAATTCATATGTAGTCTTCTATAAAAGCACACATTATTAGTATGTCCTTTGATCATGCAATATGAACATATAACATTTTCAAATTTGTCTCACCTAGGATGATATACTTTCCTAGTGTGTGAAACATGTGTGATGGTGTGTGTCTCCTATTAATTTAAGTGTGAGACATATATTGGCAATGGAAATGTGTATTTTGATAGGTTTGTCAAAAATATATAGGTGCATTGTGTTGTGCAACATGCTTATAAGTATTGTGTCTAGTGTACATATAAGCATGTTTAAGTTAAGACTTACCTTTTTGTGTCATATAAAATTGAGTCTTATGAGACTTTCCTTTAATATTTGATATATAAGACTTATTAGTTTTGAAAGCTTGAGTCTCAATCGGTTTTGATATAAAGGGAATGGAATTGCATAATGCTTTAATAAATTTAATATGTGATGATGATGAAGATGAGACCATTCCATTAGTGTATCTAATTCCATAAGTAGTTCCATGAAATTTTAGAGAGTCAAATAAGTTATCTAAACTCTCTTTTCCTCTTTGGAATTTTGATACAAAATTTTTTAGCTCAACTACTTCATTAGAAAGCTTATGATTTTCTTTACTTGCTTTCTTGAGTGGCTCTTCCAAGGAATTAGAACATTTTAAATCACCAGCATGTTTATCATTTGATTTAACAAGATTAGAAAATTCGAATTTTAAATTCCCATATTCCTTAGTTAAGTTATTTGACTCATGCTTATAATGCTTCTTTTTAGAAAGTAAGCTTTTGCACTTAAAGTAAGAGTTTGCTCACAATAGAGCTCTTAACATCATCATTATCATATTCATCATAAGAAGAGTTAGAAGTAGATGGGTACCTTTTTTTAATCTTTAAGAGCCATAAAGTAAAGATTGACCACTTCTTGTTATTCCTCTTCCTCTTTAGATTCAGAGGAGCCATCCCAAGTAGCTTTGAAGACCTTATTCCTATCCTTTTGCTCCTTTGTTCTTTAATTTGAGTTTAGGACACTCACTTCGGATGTGTCCTAGTTTCTTGCATTCATAGTAAGTAACTTCTTTGGTTTTCTTCTTTTTGATCATTGCTCCAATCACTTCTTAAAAGAGTAGTTTGTACACCATCAATGATAGTTTTTGGTGGTTGCTAACCTTTGAGAATAACTTCCCAAAGTCTAATGGAATCACAATCTAGACATAGTTCCATTTTTAACTTCCAAAGAGGATAATCACTATCATAAAAAATGTTCTAAGTGAAGACATATTTTGAGATTTACTCCCTATGATCTTGTATTCTAGTAATTACATTCCTAGAATCCAAGCTCTAATACCACTTGAATGAATCCTAAAGGGGGGTGAATAAGACTATCGAACAATAATAAGAAATTTAAAAGTTTTGAATAAGAATTAAAAGGAATGTTGGGAAGGAACAATGATGAATATAAGAATTTAAGGAGTTCAAATTCTCAACAATTATATATTTTTATGTAACTTATGCCCAAGTTATGATTTTGAATTACTATAATTTATTTTTCTAGATTGATTTTTACAACTTAGGTTTTAGGCTCAACTTAAACCTTACAACTTGAGTTTTCAAAGCTCACTCAAAAACCAATCCATAAGTGTTTTCAAGGCTCACACTAAAACTGAATTCCCATGTGTTTTAATGGCTAAACACTTAAATCAATTCATTTAGAATAAAATCTCACTTCCCATTTTCTAATCCCAGAAAATACAAGGATAAGAATATTTATTCTAACACTCACAAACTCTCACAAGAGTTATACAAAAATAAAATGAATTTGAAAGAGTTTTGAGAGCTTAATTGAATGCTTGAAAGTATAAAATGAATAAATAAGTTTCTTAACCTCAAAATAATCTTCAAAGTTATATTTATACTTGAGCAATTCAATTATAGTTGTTGAAAGCAATAATTTTGTTCCTAACAAAATCAAAATCCATTTGAATGTAATTTGGACTTTTGAGCTACAAGTTGTCAGGTCCCGGTCGGGGTATCATCAGTCCTAGTCGGGATGAGCATTGAATAGTCATTTTGAGCTGTTGTATTTAAATTTTTGCATTAGTCCCAGTCTGGATATCCTTGTCTCGGTCAGAACTATCTTATCCCGTGCATTGTCCTGGTTGGGACATTGAATCGGGATCAATTCTACCAAAAATTGAATTTTTGCAAAAATTGGTTTGTCTTGGTCCTGGTTGGGACCATGATAGGATTTGCACTTTTTATGCAATTTAGTTTCTATGTTGAGTCTGATCGAGATAGTGCCTGTGATGCCTTTCCGAAATGATTTTTCTTTAATAGTTCACCATTATTTTGACTTTCAAATTATTCCTAACTTATACACATTTGAAGCAAACACATTAATTACTCAAAATTAAGTTTGTTAATATCAAAATCAAGATTGATAACTTGCTAAGGTCAACAACTATAAGTTGACGTATTAAACTGATAAAAAGTGACAATTACACGGGTCATGGATGTGTTATGCCTAAAAAATGATTTAGTATTATTTTTCACTAAAACACTCCAATATATACTTTAATACTAATCTATTAATTTTAGAAACTAATCTTAATATAACTAAAAAAATTATGTTAACAAAAATTAACAAAAAAAAATGATATATTTCATTTTAATTTTTTAGTTATTATTCTATTTATTTATTTTGTGTATTGATATGTTATTAAAATATTTAAATTATCAAAATTATTTAATTATTTATTTTAAAATATTTATATTATTTGCAGTCCATGTAAAACGTAGATTCATAATTAGTTACATATAAGATTTAAATTAAAAAGAAAAAATATAAATAATGAAGAATGAAGGTAAGATTAGGGTAATTAAAGGTATTTTTGGCCATAGATAAAAATTAATTTAGCTTTTTAATAATATAAATAAATTTAAAAATTTTAAAAATTATGTTCTATGATTTGAGTTGCAAAATCACTAATTAACTATTATTTTTTAGATTTTAATTTAAAAATCCTATTAAAATTAAAGAAATTAAAAATAATTTAACATCAGCATATGATGAATTTTTGCAAAAAAGATTTTTAAAAATTATTTAAAAACTAAAAATAAATTAAAATTGAAAAAATGATTGGCTAATTTTAAAAAATTTTAAAAAAGTAAAAAATAAAGAGATATATTTTTTAAAAAATAAAGGAAAATGAACTTAAATATTGTAAAATCTCCAATCAAGAATTAAAATTAACTAATTTGAATCATGTGAAAAGGAATATTTTCTATTTGAAATTGTTATACATCCCTATATGTCTTTCACGTTAGCATAATGCTATCATGAGCCCACTCCTTGATAAATTGAATATTGGTGAGACGATATCGTGATTAGTGACATCCAATATTTTCTTTATATAAATGATATTTGAACTATTATATTAATACTGTTAATAAATTTTACATGTATTGATATATAAAAATAATTAATAATTATAATTAAATAAAAATTAATTTAATAAATATATTTTTATTAATTGAAATATAAATATTTGTACTATGACAATTTTTTTTAATCGGAATTTTGACTCATATACTCGCGGTCCATCACCAGCCATTATGAATTTAAGGCATTGGACTTTTGGGGCATGATGCTTAGTAAATTGACAGCATGATATTGCAAACGTAAAAACTTTCAATTTATATTATCTAACTTCATAAGTTATATACATATTGGATGCAGTTACTCAAGCAGTCTCTCTCTCCAGGCAGATACAATGATATTTTTCTTATCTATAGTAATAGGCAAAAGAACAATAATTTTGGGATCGTATAATCGATCTCATTTCATGATCAATCCTTGTATAATAAATATATCAATTGTAATTGATGTAGGTATTGCATGAATGATAATCATGTAAATATGAACAAGCATCTATGTGTAGATATGTAAGCGCGCTTATGTGACGAACTATGAATATTCATATAAGAATAAATAAGATACGGAAATAAATAAATTAAATAATATCAAGAGAAATTTATCTTGAATTTGATGCTCAGACAGCAACATAGACGTTCTTGGATAGTCAAATTACATCAACACCACAGATTAAGGAGAGAGCTTCAGATACTCCACAACAACTAGACAATTTCAACGATAATCTCGAAGTTGTATATATACAAAATGTCAATAAATTGGGCACACATAAACTTAGGCAGCATCTTCAAAAGATAAGGTCATTCAAGCAACAATTGAAGTAAACAACGAATATAAATATTCGTGAATTCAAAGGGACAAGAGTACATTAGGAGATAAGTTTCTCTTGATATTATTTAATTTAATTATTTCCGCATTTGTAATATCCCGTATTTTTAAATATTTTAATAATGCATCGGGATATGCAGTGTTAATAAGCAGTGTTAATAAATTTTTGTATATATATTATGATATTTTTACGAGTTGATGTGTATTTAAAATCTATTTTAATTATTGTATCTTATTTACAGTGCTTTCGGGAAAATTTTTACGTAAATAATTTATTATTAATTATTTTAAATATATTTACGGACTTGCATGAACTCATACATATTTTAAAATATTAAACACCGTGTATACATGTAATTATTTATTTAATTAGGGTTTAATATTACCCTAATATTTTATTAATTATTTATTAGTTTTATTGTTATTTAATTATTTTTATTTACTATAAATTATTAAAATATTAAATTATATGTGTGTGGTGTATATTTAATGTGTGTAATTTAATATTATTTTAATATATAGTATAAAGTATATATATATACATATAATATATCAAAAAACACAACTTTTGAAAAATTACCGTTTCGCCCCCGACTACTCCTTCTTCCCCGATCTTCACCCTCACCGTCGTCCGATGCCTGCAACTGCCGATTTCTCACCATTGGTGTGCCGTCCGGTGTGCCACCACCTTCCCCAGCCACTTTCGCCCCCTGTAGCAGCGGAT
The DNA here is from genome assembly GCA_947683625.1 of Mallotus nudiflorus. NCBI lineage: Eukaryota > Viridiplantae > Streptophyta > Magnoliopsida > Malpighiales > Euphorbiaceae > Mallotus > Mallotus nudiflorus. Next base: position 708,884 of record CANTUR010000731.1, on the reverse strand, counting down.
TCCGGTGCCTGGAAGCCACTTTTGGTCGAAGAAGCCGAAAGTCGAGCTAACATCGTTCACGACGATTCCGGCCACCGTTTTGACACCGCTGGTCTCTTTCTTCTCCTTGAGCTCCGATGAGTGTGATTCTAGCTTTGGTTTGAGCTGAAATGGTCTTGATTTGCTTAGGTTTCGAATTTTCGAATTCGGCCATATTAGGGTTTTTTATTTTTTTGAGCTTCAAATTGTTTGATTCATGAAAACTCCCTTCACAACTGTTGATCCTAATAGATTAATATACATGTATGAATTTTTGTGGAATTTTTGGAGATTATTTGGATTTTTAGGTATTTTTGAATATTTTAATATTATTTTCTAATTTTCGGAAATTAATTAAATAAATTATGAAATTGTATTTTATGGTTAAATTAGGTGTTGAAATGAATTATAGGAATTTATTTGGAATTTTTATGAATTTCTATGTATTTATTTTGAATTATTGAAATTTATGTAATTTTGGAAAATTAGGGTTAATTATGTTTTTAATTGAATTTAATTGGTTAATTGAGTTTAATTATTGATATTATTGATAAATATGTTGAGAAAATTAATTTTGGATAATTATACTATTTTTGGTGAATTTTTGAAGTAATTTTAGTATATTTATATATATAGGGGTATTTTGGTAATTTTACACAAAATTGGCTAAAAATGTAATTTAATTGGTTTTAATAGTTATTTAAGGTATAAAAATGATTTCTACAAATTATTTAGTATTTTTAACTAATTAAAACTATTTTTCGGGAATTATTTTCAATTATATATATAATATACGGTTTTACTAATAAAATGAGTTTTTATCGGTTTTTATTGTGTATAAAGGTTAATTACGTAATTTCTACGTATTAAATGTATTTCTGTGATTTAAGGGTATTTTTGGTATTTCCTGAATTATTCTGTGATTGTGGACCCCGGTCGGTAGACTGTAGTTTGGAGTCCGACCGAGGGGTTGTGAATGTAATTTTGCGTTTATTTTCGAAGTGTGTTTCTTTGCAGGGTCGACTCTACTCTTTGAGTAGAGAGATATCCGTTTTACAGGGGAGGTTATGCCGAATTTTTGATAGAATTCTCGTAAAACGTGATGTCCGGTCGAACCCTAATCTCAATTCTGTGTTTAATATTCTAGATCGAATTCTAGGATTTCTGTTAGGGTTATTCTGATTCTTTTATTGTTATTGTTTGTTTAGTTGCACCGAGACCGAGGCCTAGTGGACCAGGCCCGTCGGACCCATCTCGAGGAGCGCACTAGTGTGAGTTGCTATTTTATATATATATGTTTAGGATGCATGATTTTAGAAATATATGTTTTATTTTGATTAAATTTGCATAAATAATGTGATTTGTATTTAAGTATATTTTTGGTTTATTTTTGGTATATATTAAATTATATGCATGTTTTGTTAATAAATTATATTTAAAATGTTTTTAAATATATTACTAGCTTAATTTATGATTTAATTGGATTCATTTGACGTATATATACTCGAAATATCCTAGTTTACTTTTGGTATATTTCCAGTATATATATGGTTTATGTTGTTATTTTATTTAAATTCATGCATCATTTATTTGTGAATGAATGTTTTATATTTATTAATGAAGGATATCAATAGAACGTGCTATCTAGTAGGCAACACTAGGACCGAGTACGTACCGGTGCGCTTATAGCATTTAGGCTATATTACTAACCTATTTGTGGATATTGATTGAATATAATTATTTGATGTGTGAGATATGGTTTGGAGGTGTGATTGTTGGAGCTCGGTTGACCTAGTGTCTCGGGGCCAATCACACTGACAGTCAGACTGCTGGAGCTCGGTTGACTTAGTGTCTCGGGGCCAGTCTACTGTCTAAATGGAATAAGTGAATATTTTGGAATAAGTGAGCCTGTATGGCTAGAGTGTTGTCTAACACTATTTTCGAGGTTACGATATTCTAAGGTTCTATGTGATCCTTCATAAAAGATGATTTTCAATGAAATATATATAAAATGATTTTATTGCATCTGTGTGTAATTGCCTGTATATATACATATTAGATATATACTGTTGACTGTATGCATTGTCATTTAGTGTGTATGTATATATATTATAGTAATTCACTCAGTGAGGTCTGACTCCCCTTCGTTGACAATTTTACAGGAGAGTCAACATCTTCAGACCTTAGTAGCAGGCCCATACGCCGGATTTCTTCCGCCCCGGCTTCTTTGTGTAAACTGCTTCCCTGAGTCTTGTGTTTATTTTATCTAGACACTGCAGTAGTCATTAAATATTTAAAGAGATGTTGTATTATATTTGAACTGGATTTGTATTAAAATATTTTATATATATGTAATGATGAGGATTTGATTTAAATCCAGTTGGTGCATATGTTATTATTATATTTATGATTTTTATTTCCGTTGCATTATATATTGATACTATTATTGCATATTTTATTTTATTTTTAGGCTTGCTATGGGTTCCGGATTCGAAAGAATTCCCGTTCCCTAGCACCGGTCATGGCCCCTGTTTTGGGTCGTGACAGCATTTTATTTATTCTTATATGAATATTCATAGTTCATCACATAAGCGCACTTACATATCTACACATAAATGCTCGTTCATATATACATGATTATCATTCATGCAATACCTACATCAATTACAATTGATATATTTATTATACAAGGACTGACCATCAAATAAGATCGATTATACGATCCCAAAACTATTATTCTTTTGTCTATTACTACAGATAAGGAAAATGTACTTATTGAAGATGCTACTTTAAGTACCCATTAGTCCAAACAATCGAACACTCTGATCATCTCACTCGGCATCAACACACAAAGTTTGTTAAAAGACATTAGACACATTGCCAGGCAGCTCTAAAGTGAACAAGCACTCATTCATGTTCATATAATAAATGGTGGTTCCCGCTCAAAGCTAGATCAAACAGCACTCAGGTAAATCTTACTCTACCTCAGATCTTTGAAATTTCAGAGAATATCCAACAAGCGAAATTCAAGAATAAAGTCAAGTATATCTACCACACAACCAGATAAATCAAAAGATTAGAGGGGCTCAGACTCACTATTAGGATCACAAGCATCCTTCCTTTTGCAAAAATACTACCAATAACAAATGCTCAAAAAATTAAACATCTGCAGCAATATTGTTCGGACTCAACATCAATCATTATTTTGACTAGGCAGCTGCCATAAAAAAAGTTACTAAAGTTCATAAACCAAGTAACATTATATGGCACTCAGACTGTGCTTCTAATGCACCAAGACTATATGACACTTGGGCCGCGCTTCTAATGCACCAAGATTAAGTCTAGCGACTGAAGCTGGCACCCTCAGGTTGCTTCTATAGTACTGAGGTTCCGATCATGTAAGCCTCGCGTCCTTGCATTGAGCATCTAAGTCTCGAAGTATCTAAGTCCAGCAACTGAAGTTGGCACCCTCAGGTCGCTTCTGTAGTACTGAGGTTCCGAGCATGTAAGCCTTGCGTCCTTGCACTGAGCATCTAAGTCTCGAAGTATCTAAGTCTAGCAACTGAAGTTGGCACCCTCAGGTCGCTTCTGTAGTACTGAGGTTCTGAGCATGTAAGCCTCGCGTCCTTGCATCGAGCATCTAAGCCTCAAAGTATCTAAGTCCAGCAACTGAAGCTGGCACCCTCAGGTCGCTTCTGTAGTACTGAGGTTCCGATCATGTAAGTCTCGTGTCCTTGCACCGAGCATCTAAGCCTCAAAGTATCTAAGTCCAGCAACTGAAGCTGGCACCCTCAGGTCACTTCTGTAGTATTGAGGTTCTGATCATGTAAGTCTCGCATCCTTGCATCGAGCATCTAAGCTAAGTCCAGCAACTGAAGTTGGCACCCTCAGGTCGCTTCTGTAGTACTGAGGTTCCGATCATGTAAGCCTCGCATCTAAGCCTCGAAGTATCTAAGTCCAGCGACTGAAGCTGGCACCCTCAGGTCGCTTCTGTAGTACTGAGGTTCCGAGCTCATAAGCCTCGCATCCTTGCACATTGCATTAAAACTCTAGTGACGACTGGTTCCGTCATGTTGTTTCCTCAAAGCATTTTTATTACAGGTTTTATGTACTCAAGTCCAGCTGGCACTTCAAGCAATGTTCTTATATGATGATTTCAAGACTCGGTACCGAGCTCTATCTTTTCTTATGACTGAGGTTGGCCACCTCAGCTCACCCTTCCATATTGGATGCAGTTACTCAAGCAGTCCCTCTCTCCAGGCAAATACAATGACATTTTTCATCATCTTATGGACTTGGATACATCAGACATAAATATCCGAATACACTTTCAGGGGGACTCTTGATAACCCATATTAGTATCCTATTATAATAAGGGATATATTCCCCCAAAGAGGAGGATTACTTGAATAAGAGAAAAGCTCAATAAGGAAGTCTATTTCAATTAGGAGGACTACTCTACAAAGGAAGTATCCTCCTCTACTAAATAGGGCAATCCTACAAGACTAAGGAATCATATTCCTAAGAGGTTTGAGCAATATCTTCTCCTATAAATACATCTCATGACATCTCATGTCATTCATGCTCTCATCATACAACATCACAAAGACATCATTCCATCACCTTATCATCACAAGCAATCATCATTTGCTCTTTTATTCTTTATTCTTTACTTTATTATACCTATTCACTTTATTATATTTTTTTCTCATACCATTACTGACTTAAGCTTCAGAGTGTTTATGGGGGAAACCCCTCCCTTTTACCCATTTTCCTCGTCAATGCAGGTTTCACAAGTAAAAATATTAATTCGGAGCTATCATATATATATATATATATATATATATATATATATATATATATATATATATATATATATATATATATATATATATGTTATCTAATTGCATAAATCCAGGTGTTTTGGTGCAAATTTAACATGCATAATTTTGGCCCCATGATAGTTGTATAGTATGGCACGTATTATCTCCATGCATAGATAGTGATGTTAAATTAAATTTAGATGTCGTAGCTTATTATTCAACAATAATATTTAAAAATGACCCATATCAAGTGAAGAGCTGCACTTTTAAATCTACTATCTCTGTAAATAATTAGAAATAAAAAATTAAATCTTAAAAAAATAGCCAATAAAAATTATTATGTGTTCATTTAAAAATTATTGTTTATGAAAATTTATTTTATAATTTATGAAATTAAATTTGAATTATTTTAATACGATACATATAAATAAGAATATTTAATAATTAAATTTTATAGGTTAATACAAAATGAACATCAACAAACTTTTTATTTAGTTAAATATTTAAATAAGCAATAATTATATTGCTAAAAGTTAATATATATATATATAAAGGTGAAGTAAAAATTTCATTGTTCATCTACAATGTAATATTAAGACATTAATTTGACATTTAATTATGGATATGCCACCGTTAATTGAAGCCAAGTTGAAAAAAAGAATTGCCCATCAATTTTGCTCATAATTACGAAATGTGCCACCGTTAATTGAAATCAATTTGGAAAAAAAGCCCATTCAAGAAAATGGCATCATTTTTTTTTATGTTTCTAGTCTTAAATGTTGCCTTAATTGCGTGATTGCCACTGACATTTTATTTCTTGAGGCAAGTGTAGCCCCTAGAGAAGAAAACGATGTTGTTTCTTTTGGTTGTGGATAAAATTTTTATGCAATTCCCTTTCTGCCCTCGAGTGCTCTTTAAAATGACAATGTTGCATGGGCATTAACTTAATTAGAACCCTGCTTAATATGTATTATAAACCCTATCACAACTAACCCTAGGTCTCTCCCATTTTTACACTACAACCGCCTCCCACCTCTCCTTCTTCTTCTTCTTCTTTTTCGATTTTAAAATGAATTTCCTTAAACCTTAGCACAAGTGGCCTTAACTCTCTCTATTACCTCCTATATTTGCACATATCAATTCTTTTAACCTCCCTTCTTTATTTTTTGTAAGAACAAAGCATAATCATTATAAAAGTATATTGGTATAGACTTGAAGGGCAAAGTAAGGGTGGGTTTATCTCAATCTACAAGTTCATTTTTTTAAAAAAAATTATAAGAAGACTCTCTGGTTTTAATGCACCACCTGGTGTATTATAGACTTTGTTAAGACCGATGAGTGATCCATCAAAACTACCTAAGTGAAACTATAATGGTTCTAGCACAGACCGAGCACCAGGATATGACAGTGAAGTCATCTTATAATATGTTTCTATCTCCTTCCTCTTGATTAGTTAGTTCACTTTTTAATTCTTAATCATTTCTTTGGCCATGGAAGATTCTTAATATTCCCAAATATATTTGAAGATTTTTATTTCTTAAATTTTGACTGAATCAACCCTTAACCATGGATGATGCCCTTTTAAGATTTTTATTTTTTAAATTTTGGCCATGGATAATGTCCTGCATTTGTTGTGTAGGTACTAGCTTGAGTGGGGCTGTATCATTGGTGGAACCTTTAACATCAAATGTTTGTGCTTTTTTGCCAAGTTATTTGCTATGGTTACGATGCATATGATTCTCTGTCTAGAACTCAAGCGATATATTTTGTCTATTCTTATTTATTTGCAAATAGAGTCGGGTGTCCAATGCATTTTTATGATTTCATTATTTTTTCTGACTTCTGTTAGCTGCTTGATTTTTTAGTTTACAAATTAATGAATGAATGTTTATATGCTATTATTTTCTTGCATTAGCATGGTTTATTCATTTAAATATGAATAAGCATATCATAATTTATCTATTTGTTTAAATATAATTAATCAGATGAATATTTATGTAATTATTCTTGGCATGTGTTATAGGAGAAGGATGTAAGGGACATTGAGATTCCAAATATTAGATGAGAGGTTTTTAAGTTGATGATGAGGTTTAGTGACCTGCAAAGTTCATATTTTCTGAAAGAATCATCTCCAAATAGATTGTTTAATGAGTTATCTTTTCTACAGATTCATATACACATGATTAGCAGACGTTTCATTAGATATAGCCCAAGATCTCCTGAGGGTTGCAAATCAGTATCTCTTGGAGGGGCTAAAGCGACTCTGTGAGTTCACCATAGCACAAGTGATCTATGAATGTTGGTTTACAGGTGCTCATGTAATCTGTGTTATGCTTAGGATTTGAAGTTGACTATCTGCTTACATTTTTATTTTTAGGATATATCTTTTAGAGAATGTTGCAAGAATGTATGAACTTTTTGAAGCTTTCCATGCCATTTCATTGAGGCACACATGCATTTAATTTATCTTGGAGCAGTTTGATAAATTGAATACTATACCCAGGTACATACATTCTTGGTATGTTGTATTCCTATTCTCTTTAAAACTCTGTCTTCTGTTAAATATTTCTTAATATTGGGGTTCACGTGGATCCTATATGAGATACTGTAAATATATAAGGAAAATGACAAGGCACTCATTCTAGTAATATCATGATGTTCAAGTTGCATTTTTTGTAGTGTAGAATAAGTGACATTTATTTTCTATAGTCTGAGCTCTGTATTTGAACTCAAGAATGATGAAAATTTATTGTGTGCTGAAATTTCTAGGCACTCCAATTTGATTCAGCGTATTATTCCTAAGATTCAAAATTACTTTACCAAAGCTAACCCATATATAACTTGAGGCTATAGATGTGGTACACGTGAATGCATTGTAGCAACATAACATTTTTTTTTAAAAAAAGAATAAAAAATAGGCCAATTTGGCCTCTTGGAAACCAAATTTTATATTTTCTGGTTGATTTTTGTATGGATTTCTTTGTAGTTATTTTAGCCGGAGCATGTGTTTTATTTAGGAACAAAGTATTTAAATAGTTTGCTCAATTTTCTTTGTTTAGATTGAATTTACAACTCAAAATAAACATTAAATGTATGCTCTTAAGAGACTAAGAACCCATCAAAAAATATATAGCTATTTTACTATTCAAATTATTCTGAATAAAAAAATACTATTCTTTTAGGGTTGAGACTTGGCCAACTCTGATTATTTTAATAGTTTGTTGATGTGTTGTTATTTATTGGACAGTCTTAAAATCCTTTGATGTCATGCTATCGTTGCTTTTTATTCTAGAATGAAGAGATATTAATGTGCCTATGGTGTACTGTGGGATATGGCCTGAATATACTTTATGAAATTGCATTAAATGCACCTTTGCTATGCTGTGATATTACATGGATATCCTTTCTGAGATTGCATTAAATGTATATCTAAAATGCCTTTAGTCTACACTGGCAGCTCCATATTGGTGCTTAATTAGGGGTTACTCAACTAAAATTACATCTTTGGTTTATATTGCCTATAAATATCATTTGTTTGCCATTAATGCCACCACACCACCTGTTTTTGCTTTGGTTTTGTTCTCTTAGTTCTTGCAGTTTGCTAGGTGAGTTTAATGTCTTATTAAATGTTTATTCATTTTATTAATCTCTATGTTGTTTCCTGCCTTTAGTTTGTTAGCCTATGTATACATTGTTTGAGTTGTCTGTCTGGATATATATTTATTCATGTGTTTATTGTTCTGATTATATTTTGTTCTATTTTTCTTTTTATTTTTATTTTTTGCTCTGTTGGTTGATGCATGCATTAATTGTATTTTAATTTCATGAGTCCATTTAGTTGGTTGTAATTTATAGATGGTTATGTGGTATTTGCCAGGTGCATTAACATGAAAAAAAAAAACTTTGTCGAGCTTTAGGGATCAGCGTTGCCTTTATTGATGGCTAGCATTTTATCCTTTTTTAAAAAAAAACTTTTGCATGCCACTTTGTATTTATGTTTCTAAACTACCTAAACTACTGTTATCCATTGATTTATCTTTTGGCTTTTTTTATTTTAATGCAGCTATATTTTCAACCTGTTTTTGCCTCTTGAACTTTTTAATTTGTTTATTTTTCCCAAAACTCCATTCTGAGCATTTTTTTTCTGTTTGTTTTCATTTTTTGTTTTCTTCAATTTTCTTTCCCTAAAAACAAAATATTACTACTTGTTTATTCAGCATTATTCATGATAAACTCTATTTTGATTTCTTTAAAATAAAATTTCTTTAAAAGCCCAACATCAAAGCAAGGCCATGCTTAATAGTGCTGGATGGCCTAACATTTTTCCTTTAGCTTATAAGTAATACTACTTCTATGATTGTTCCCTTGGTGTTGGTTTAGTTGCCTTATCCTGACACTTTGTTCATGTCCATTTAAAAAAATTATTAATTGTGCCATTTATTAGAGATTGTAACAATATTAATTTGGATTTTTTTAATGTTTAGCAGTTAGTTATGGCAGTTATAAAATTACCCATCGCTCCTATCCTTGAACATGTTTTGAAAACACTAGGCCTTCCCCAAGCAAATTTTGATGAACAGCAAAAGGATGGTCCTGTATTTACATGCACTGTTTACTATCCATATGAGGATAGTGCTAGGAACAAATATGTCTCTTATATGGTTAGGATAAGTTGGGAGTCCATGCTCGATGCAAAAAATTCTTCGAGCATGGTTGCTTTAGACCATTTGAAAACTATGCATAAGTTGGAAATAACTTATTATAATAGTAGGGAGTTGGTTTTATTGAAGATCGACAATGACCCCATCAATAATGAGTTGCAAGTTGTTCACAATGCCTATGATCACATTTCTGGGCAGTACGTCTCAATGAAGAGGAAGTATAAAAAAGTCTCAAGGATTTTAAAGAGGATCAAAGTTGTTGTTGCCGGTTCTAATCGTCTTATGTAACTTTTTTAAGCTCCTTTTAAGGATGTATGTTCTTTTTGGCACTGTTATGTATAATTAACATGTGTGTTGTGAAGTTCCCTTCCCTCTCTCTCCCTGCTACTGAAACTAGATGCAATGCTCTTAGGTATTTCTGCCTTTTGCAACTATTATGTATAATGAACATGTTTACTATGAAGTGTTATTTTTTACCTTTTATATTTCTACAGTTTGTTTATTTTATTGTTCATTTTTTTACTGTTTCAAACATTTTGTTAATCAGTTATTCATGTTATTAGTTGGTTGAAAGACTGTATAAAAAAATAAACAAAATAGATTAATACACTAATGTTCTTGATGAATAATCAATTGTGATTTAAATTTAATTTTTTTTTACATATTTTTCCTGAATTTGGAGAGCACCATTAAGTCATAATTGTGAATAATTGTATAAAAAAAGAATATTTCTACAAAAATTATTAATAAATATGCTACAAGTTTTTTTTTTTTATGATTGATGCCAGAAATAATATATATATATATATATATATATATATATATATATATATATATATCATTGACAACATGGCACTAGAAGAAAAATGACTATTTTCTTCATTTTTTGTTTATAACTCTTTTAGTTACCCAGCTATTATACAAACAAAACCTTAACATTAAACAAAGTTGCATTTATTTGTTTTATAAATTGCATTTGATTAAATTACCTAACATTTTTTAAAATTATTTTCTACATTTTTTTGCATATGAATGTAACTCTTTTAATTATCTGGATATGTTTTTCATTGAAATTGGAATCTTATTTTTCTTTAAAAAATGGTCTAACCATCACATTAAAGGTAATTGCATTTATATATATTTTTTAAAATTTGGTTTTGATTAAATAAGCTGACATTTTGAAAATCAATGTTTTGACTTATTTTTTATCATAAATTTGCATTCGGCTTTATATGCATGTTCTTTTAAGTATAATTTATTTATATATAAAATGCGTTTCATTATAATATTTATGACATTGAAAAAATATGAATTAATTTGTTTAAGTAAATTTTTTCCATTATTCCCTTCATCTATTAAATATTGTGGTATTTAATATGGCTATTTCTAATTTATTCGGTGTCGTAATCTACTAAATTACATATTTTTTTCCTTGACTTTTCCTTGATTTTTTTTAATTGTATACATCTAATATTTAAGTGTTCTTATCATTTTCTACTCATCTGATGAAGATTTGACTACCTGTGATTAGTGCTATTTTTAAAAAAATAATAATAAATCTTTGTCCCCTTTTATTCAGCATCACTTAAGAATTTTTTGCAGTACGGTTACTTTTCCCATATTTTTTATATATGTTAGTTTGCTTACACACTTACATTTTTTTAGTCGATTGCATTATAAAAAAATATGTTCTTATCATTCTTCACTCATCTAAAGCAGATTCGCCTATCTGTGATTGGTACTGTTTCAAAAAAAAAAACATCTTTGTCCCCCTTTTATTCGGCATTGCTTAAGAATTTTTTCTGATACGGTTTCTCTTTTGTTTGCTTATACACTCATGTTTTTTCTCCATTTGCATTGATTATAACCTTTTTTAAAAAAAAATGTGCCTTAGCTATTTTTTTAATGGCTGAGTTAAATGAAGCATTCATAGTCGAAGAGTAGCTTTTTAATGTTGATATTCAGATTAGCAATGACGTTCGAGGTATAATGTTTGCATGTTCAATTGCACTCAAACTTTAAATAAACTATATTATACTAAATTAGTCACTTAGTCTTTTAAAACCGGTAGAAATATACGATTCAATTAGCATAATGTGTTAGGGATTCAGGAAATCATGGGAAAAAAACTATATGCTTTGTTGTAAGAAAGGTAGAATTAAGTTACCTTTTTTTATCTCTAACTCCACATTTCCTTGACAGTTTATTACCGCACAATGGAAATGCATTTCTTATAAATTTAGAGAAAATATTAGATTATATAATTCTATGTTTGTTTTTGCATCTAGCGGTGGAAAAATTGATTATGAAATTAATAAAAAAACCAGGCCTATATGTTTTTAGAATATGTGGGCAAAATCATCACATGATTGGCTCTTTACTTCCACTTGATGATATTGAATCTAAATTTGCTCAATTATATATATATGATACAGAAAATAAAATAGATAATAGAATTTCTTTAATGATGAATCTTCTAAGAATATCAATGCGATGATTGTTGAAGGTTTAATTAAAATGTTCGACGGAATAAATATACTTGCAAAATCATTTAGAATGGCAAGGGATAGATTTAAAGAAAATGATATACTGCTTGTAAAATTAATATTACTTAGCATACGAGCACATGATAGTTTACAGTATTTAATCCCTTTATCTTCAGAAGTAGTAGGTCTAATTGTTGGAGATTTCGGTTTATATGATAAGAAGCATGATATTATTATTGAATATAAATCTAAACATTTAAAATGTATCGGTATTTTGCATCCAAGTCTAATGGTAATGCAATATCCCATTTTATTTCCTTATGGAGAAGACGGATACATGACAAAAATTGAATACGTTGGCATTAACTCTTTCATACATTTTTTGAGAAAATATGTTACCATGCAAGAATGCTATGCATTTAGAATACAACAAAGATTGATTAAAGGAACAACTCTACTTCGAGGTGGTTGTTTATTTCAACAATTTATTGTTGATGCATTTTCATGTGTTGAGGAAGAGTGTTTGGCTTTTATTAGACGTAATAAAAAAGAGCTTAGGTCTGAAATATATATTGGAATTAAAAATGTTGTTCACCATGGTATTCGTAGTTCTAATGATGTTGGAAAATCTATAATAATTCTTCCTTCAACCTATATGGGTAGTCCAAGATATATGATGGAACACTACCATGATGCAATAGCCATATGCAAATTTTACAGGCATCCAAATTTATTTATGACATTTACATGCAATACGTTATGGCTTGAGATACAACGGATGTTAGATTATATAAATGGACAAAGACCTGAATGTCATATCTCGAGTTTTTAAATATTTTAATACTGCATCGGGATATGCAGTGTTAATAATTTTCGTATATAATATTAATATTTTATGAGTTTGTTATTTAATTAAAGCTAATTTTAATTGTTTTATATTATTTTAAGTACTTTACGTAAAAAATTTTCAAAAATTTTATTTTCGAGGAAATTAACACGTAAATAATTTAATATTAAATATTTTAAATAATTTTACGGACTTGCATGAGCTCATATATATTTTTAAAGTACTAAATAACGTATATATGTATATTTATTTATTTAACTAGGGTTTAATTAATTACTCTAATATTTTTATTATTTATTATTAGTTTTAATATTATTTAATTAATTTTTTTTAGTGTATAAATTATTTAAAATATAAAATTATGTGTGTGGTGTATATTTAATGTGTGTGAGTTTATATTATTTTAATATATAGTGTAAAAGTATATATATATATACATATACATATAATATTTAAACAAAATATAAAGTTTGAGTTATTTACGAGATTGTCATTCTTCCTTCTTCTTCTTCCCCGATAGTCCTCCTCGCCGTTCCGCCATCTGCCATCCCGTTTTCAGGCCGTCGGTGTGCCTCCCAGCATGCCACCTCCTTCCCCAACCTTCCCCGCCGCCAGCAGCTCCCTATTCCGTCGTGGTTTGGCCGGAATAAGCTCGGGAAGCCAAAACTTGAGCCACCGTTGTTCACAGTGTTTCCAGCCACCATTTTCGACACCGTCAGTCTCTTTTTCTCCTTGAGCTCCGGTGAGTGTGATTCCAAGCTTTGTTTCACTTAAAATGGTTTAGATTTTCCTAGGTTTTGATTTTGCAATTTCGGCCTATTAGGGTTCTTAATTTTTTTGAACTTTAATTTGATTGATTCATGAAAACTCCCTTCACAAACTTTGATCCTAGTAGCTTAATCTTCATGCTGGGATTTTTTTAGAATTTTTGGAATTTATTTTGATTTTTGGGTATTTTTTTATTATTTTTTTATTATTTTCTAATTTTCAAAAATTAATTAATTAAATTATGAAACTGTGTTTTATGGTAAATATAGGTGTTTAAATGAATTTTAGAAATTTATTTGTAATTTTTGTGAATTTTTGTGTATTTATTTTGAATTTATTTAGTTTATGTAATTTTGAAAAAAATAGGGTTAATTATGTGTTTAATTGAAATTAATTGGTTAATTGAGTATATTTATTGATATTATTGAAATATATGTTGAGAAAATTAATTTTTGTGCAATTATATTATTTTTGGTGAATTTTTGGATTTATTTTAGTATATTTATATATATAGGGGTATTTTGGTAATTTTACCCTAAAGTGACTAAAAATGTAATTAAATTGGTTTTAATAGTTATTTAGGGTATAAAAATGATTTCTATAAATTATTTAGTATTTTTAACCAATTAAAACTATTTTTCGTAAATTATTTTCAATTATATATATAATATACGATTTTTCTAAATAAATGAGTTTTTATCGGTTTTTACTGTGTTTTAGGGTTAATTATGTAATTTCTACTTACAAAATGTATTTCTATGATATAAGGGTATTTTTGGTATTTCTGTTTTGTTTTGTGAATTGTGGACCCCGTTAGATAAACTATAGTTTGGAGTCCAACCGAGGGGTTGTGATTGTAATTCTGTGTCTATTTTTTAAAGTGTGTTTCTTTGCAGGGCCGGCTCTACTCTTTGAGTAGAGAGATGTCCGTTTATAGGGGAGGTTCTACGGGATTTTCGATAAAATTCTCGTAAAACATGATGTCCGGTCGAATTCTAATTTTTAATTTTGTGTCTAATATTCTATATCGAGTTTCTAGGATTTACTTTTAGGTTTATTCTGATGTCTGTTATTTGTTTGTTTAGTTGCGCCGAGACCGAGGCCTAGTGGACCAGGCCCATTGGACCCATCTCGAGGAGCGCAATAATTGTGAGTTACTATTCTATATATATATGCTCTAGGGTGCATGATTTTAGAAATCTATGTTTTATTTTGACTAAAAATGCATAATGGTATTAATTAGTATTTGAGTTTATTTTAGTTCACTTTTGATTTACTTTTGGTATATTTTAAACTATATGCATGTTTTATTAACGAATTATGTTTAAAATGTTTTCAAATACATTTCTAGTTTATTTTGTAATTTAATTGGATTTATTTGACGTATACATACTCGAAATATAGCTGGTTTACTTTTGGTATATTTCTAGTATATATATGGTTATTGTTGCTATTATATTTAAATTCATGCATCATTTATTTTTATGAATGTATGTTTTATATTTCAATGGAGGATATCGATAGAACGTGCTACCTAGTGGGCAGCACTATGACCGAGTACGTATCGGTACGCCGATAGCATTTAGGCTATATTACTAACCTGTTTGAGGATATTGATTGGAATTGATTTATCTGATGTGTGATATGATTTGGGAGTGTGATTGTTGGAGCTCGGTTGATCAAGTGTCTTGGGGCCAATCACACTGACAGTCAGACTGCTAGAGCTCGGTTGACTTAGTGTCTCAGGGCCAGTCTATTGTCCAAATGGAATAAGTGAATATATTGGAATAAGTGAGCCTGTATGGCTAGAGTGTTGTCTGACACTATTTTGAGGTTGCAATTTTCTAGAGTTCTATTTGATCCTTCATAAACTGTGATTTTTAATAAAAATATATAAAATGATTTTATTGCATCAGTGTGTATTTGCTTGTATACATATGTAATATATATACTTTTGACTATGTGCATTGTCATTTAGTATGCATGTATATATATTATAGTAATTCACTCAGTGAGGTATAACTCCCCTCCGTTGACTATTTTTTTCAGGAGAGTCATCGTCATCAGACCTCAGTAGCAAACCCTTACGTCGAATTTCTTCTGCCCCGACTTCATTATGTAAACTGCTCACTTGAGTTTTATTTTTATTAATCTAGACACTGCAGTAGTTGTAAAAAAATTGAAAAAAGATATTGTATCATATTGGTATGAGTTATGTACTTTAAATATTTGAACTGGATTTGTATTAAAAGTTTATTTATATATACGAGATGAGTTATTGATTTAAATCCCGTGGTGGATTATTATTTAATTATTTATGATTTTATTTCCGCTGCAAATTATATTATTATTATTATTGTATGTTTTATTTTATTTTAGGCTTGCTATAGGTTCCAGATTCGAAAGAATTCTCGTTCCCTAGCGCCGGTCATGACCCCTATTTTGGGTCATGACACTGATGATCGACTAGATATTATCAGTCACGCTTTTAAAGTTAAACTCATGCATTTAATTAATGATGTTAAAAAAAATAGACATTTCGGTAAGACAATTGCTTTAATATATACAATAGAATTTCAAAAAAGGGATTACTGCATGTTCATTGCTTGGTTTGGCTTAATGGTGATGATAAACCAAAAACACCTGCAAATATTGATTTAATAATATCAGCCGAACTTCCATGCATTAAAACTTACCCCGAAGCTTACAACTTAGTCTCAAAATTTATGATACATGGTCCATGTGGTGCAATAAATCCATAATCAACCTATATGAAAGACAATAGATGCTCAAAATTTTATCCAAAAAAATATCAAACAGAAACATTAATTGATTCAAATGGCTTTGCAATTTATAGACGTAGAAATGATGGTAGATTTGTCATTAAGAATGGGGAAAAAATAGACAATTGGTTTCTCGTTCCTCATAATGTTGAATTGCTTTTAAAATATGATGCTCATATATGCGTCGAGTATTGTTGTTAAACAACAATGGTTAAATATTTATTTAAATATATAAGCAAGGGTACTGATAGGATTCGTGCAATTATTCATAATTATAAGTTTAGAGGATTCTTTAAATAATGTTGTCGATGAAATTAAAACATATTTAGATTGTTATTATATTTCACCCTGTGAAGCTGCTTGGCGTTTATTCAAATTTCCAATACATCATAGGGAACTAGAAGTAGAAAAACTAACCATCCATTTAGAGAATATGAATCAAATTCTCTTTCGGCCAACTGATAATTTATCCTATATTGCAAATAATTCAAATTTTGCTCACACTATGTTCATTGAATAGACACAAGCAAATATAATGTATGAAGATGCTAGATGTTTGACATATTCAGAATTTTCAACAAAATCGGTATGGCATGGTCAAGAAAAAATATGGACACATCATAAAAAAGGTTACTGTATTGGTAGAATAACATATGTACATCCAAGCTCCGGAGAATTATATTACTTAAGAATGCTTTTGAATATTGTTAAAGGTCCTAAAACATTTACAGATATTAGAATTGTATCAAGAATTTTGCATTCTACATTTCAATCTGCATGTGACATTTATGGTCTACTGGGAAATGACAGAGAATGGATTTATGCTCTAGAAGAAGCTATTTTTCATGCAACGTCTTTTTAATTGCATAATTTATTCATTGTTTTAATTATTTTTTGTGAAGTTAGTGATTTGCGAAAAATTTTTGAATTGTTTTGGAAAAATTTTACCAATGATATTACACATGAGTTAAGATCTATGTTAAATGTGCCTATTGAAGGAATATCAAAACAATATTTATAGAATAAAGTTTTGTTAGAACTTGAAAAATGTTTTAACCGAAATGGATCATCGCTTTCAAACTTTGATTTACCTCAACCTAATTACCCATCGAATTGTGATATAAATAATAGATTGCTACTTGAAGAACTTAATTATAATATTGAAGAACTTAAAGAAAAACATGCTATACTTTTGCATTCACTAAAAGCCGATCAAAGAAAAATTTACGATGATGTTATTAATGCCATTAACCATAATGTTGGAGGACAATTTTTTATTTATGGTTATGGTGGTACAAGCAAGACATATTTATATGAGACTATTATTTCATTTTTAAGATCAAATGACATGATTGTTTTAGTTGCTGTTTCATCTGGCATTGCATCTTTACTGTTATCTAGTGGTAGGACGACATATTCTAGATTTAAAATACCTTTAAATATCGATGAATATTCAACATGTCAGATAAAGAAGGGAACACGACTAGCTAAATTAATAGAAGAAACACGTTTGATAATTTGGGATGAAGCTCCAATGTGCTATAGCTATTGTTTTAAAGTGGTTAATAAATCTTTAAAAGATATATTATGTGTTTCTAATATTGATAAGGAGATTAAACCTTTTAGAGGTAAAACTGTCTTATTTGGAGGCGATTTTTAGCAGATTTTACCGGTTGTTTTAGGTAGCAACAAAGAGGACATTATTAATGCTTCAATAACACATTCGTATTTATGGAAATTATTTAAAGTTTATAAGCTAAGAATCAATATGCATCTAACATTTGCAAACAATTCAACGAATGAAGCTGATGAAATATCAAAATTTTCTAAATGGATTTTATATGTTGGTGATGGAACTACTGAAAAAATAAACATGGAAATGAACGAGGGACAAGATGATTTTATTGAAATACCGGATAATTTGCTTATAAAAAATTGAAAAAATTTGATTACTTCAATAATAGATGAAACATACCCTGACTTTGTAAATAAATATAATAAGCATTCATATATAAAAAATAGAACTATTATCACCTCGACCAATGACATTGTTGATATTATTAATCAAGAAATGCTTAATTTAGTTCCAAATGAAGAAAAAATTTATTATAGCTCAAATTCGATATGCAAAACATCCATTAGTGGTGACAAGTTACAAGTTCTTTATCCAATTGAATTTTTAAATTCTTTGAATTTCAATGGTTTCCCTTAACATGAACTGCATTTGAAAAAAAATGTATCAATAATGTTGCTTCATAATATAAATCTAAGTATTAGACTTTGTAACGACACTCCACTAATGATTGTAGAATTAGGTGTGAAGGTTATAGAAGCAATCATATTAACTGGTTCTCATTGTGGTGAAAAGGTGTTCATACCTCGAATTGTTCTAGCGCATCATGCAATAAATGGCCATTTATTTTAAAGAGACTTTAATTTCCTATAAAACTTTGCTATCGTATGACGATAAATAAGAGTCAGGGACAAACACTAGAAAAGGTTGGATTATATTTGCATGACCATGTTTTTTCACACGGCCAATTGTATGTTGCACTTTTGAGAGTTACATCTTACAATGGAATAAGAATATTAATAAATAAAAAAAACATAGATGAAAATTGTAAATATACTAAGAATATTGTATATCATGAATTTTTTTATGATATTACTATAAACTGATGATATGTTATTTGCATTGCTTCTTTCTTTGCAATTTTTATGTGTTCATTTTCATTATATGAAAAAATGGTATTCATTCATTACAATTTATGATCCATGATTCTTTAAATAATTTTTTTTTTTACTTTTTGTTAGTTTCACAGGAAAAATGTCCTACATAATATTATCAGAAATAAATAATGCATCGAAAAATGTTCGAATCAAAGTCTGCATTTCTCGGATTTGGGAATTTGCCAACATTAGTAATTCTGATGAAGTATACAGCTTGAAATTTTTAATGCTTGATGATGAGGTATTTTATTTTTCCTATACATGTACTTTACTTTATAAATTTGATGTAAAATTAAATGTTCATTTTTTTGACAGGTAAACACAATGCAAGGTACAATACCAAGGCAATTAATTTATCATTTCAAGCATATGTTGATTGAGGTGAGGGTGTATCATATATCTGGTTTTATAATCATACCTGCCTAGTCAAGTTATAAAGTCAACAATTATCAATACCGTATCAGACTGCTTCATAATACCTTTCTAAAAGTATTAGAGAACAAAGACTGTTAGATTCCCATTGATAGGCTTGAATTTCTAAGTTTTGAAGAGGCTAGATCAAGAGTTAGTGATAAAACATTTTTAATAGGTATATACATTGTTATTACTGTGTTATATTGACCATAGTTGGAAAAAAATCAATTCATTTCATTCCTTTTCTTTTGTTGAAGAGTGTGTATAACAATATTAGTTTAAATATTTTTTTCCTTTGTATTTCACACATACGCACACACACACGCACATATATATAGACATATTCAGATAGATAACATCAATTGGGAATATTGAAGAACTCTATATCGCTTGCCATATTGCAAGGAGAAAAAGGCTTGAAATAAGAAATGTAGAGTATACAATACTGTTTTATCTAGTTAAATAATTTTGATTATATTCATTTTTTCCACCTTCCTAAGTGTATGTAACTTTTTTATTCCAAACAGAAATGATAAACTTGATATAATGCTATGGGATAAATCAGCTTCTATATTTCCAAAAGACAGTGTGATTGATGTAGGCGAGGATGGTCCAATAGTATTTGTTTTCCTTTTAGTGACCATAAAAAAATTCAATGGTATTAATTTTATTGATTGACTTATCATTTTGTTTCTACAAATCTATTTAATTAGTTATATAATCAAAATATGCCAATTTCAATTTTGTATTGATATATGTTATTTTCTATTGATTTTAAAAATGAGATTGCAGTTAATAGTACATCAGCAACTAGATTTCTTTTTGATCTCGAAATTGTTTCACTTAAGAACATGTAATTTAATTTTATAGACCACTTAATTTTCTTCATTGCATATAAATTTTTTGTGTTTTTAATTTTATTGTCATTTTCTTTATAGATTGCAATAATCATTTGAAAAAATTTCGAGACTTGAAACCGAATCCAGTGCTTTAAAAAATGTCAATGCAGATAAACAAATTAATTGCCGAACAATTTCTCAGCTTTTGTCTCTGGATATTCACTCAGATAAGGTTAATGAATATTTGTTATATATATAGCATATCAATTAAATGCGCCTATTCAATTTTTTGTTCTTAGGATGTTAAATTCACATGGAATGCAACCGTTAAAAGTATTGATGTCACTAATAAATGGTGGTATAAAGTATGCCCACAATATAGAAGCAGTGTTCAGAGTTATAACGAACAAATGTGGTGCAACAATTATGGAGTCTTTCATGATCCTCCAATACACTAGTACTATTTTTTCTTTAACCTAATTCGTTGTTTTTATTAATTGTTTATTTTGCGGTCACATATTCGCTACATAAAATTATTATTTTTTAGGTATAAATTAAATGTCATCATTGAAGACGCAACTGGATCCGCATCTTTTCTTATATTTGGAAGGTTGGTTGTTGATTTAATTGGTTTGTCGGCCAGCACATTGGCCAATAGCTACAAGGATAGATTGTCAATTCCACCTTTGATGACCTGCATTTAAGGACTAGAGAGAATCTTTCAAGTTGTTATCAACAACAAAATTGAAGACCCATACGATCTTTCTTTTAAAGTTGTGCATAACTTTTGAGATGATAAGGTTGTTGTTCCAATCAAATAAGAAAAATTAAAGTTGTCTTCGATAAGCTCGACTTTGTTGCACAAGCCAATTTCATTTAATGTTAATAGGACAATTAAAAGATCGCTTAATTTTTCTAAAAACACCAACAAAAATACTAGCGACACAGGCGGGGCTTCACAGGCTATTGAGGTTCCAGTGACTTCAATTTCAATCGGTCAAGTGCAAGTTGATTTGTTTCCAGATGAATCACCTGCCAAGAAAACGTGCACCAGGTTTTTTCTATTTTAAAAAAATTATTTGTTCATTCTATTTGTTGTATAGCGTTGTTTTTAAAATTACTTTTTTTTTTCAGAGTTTATGGCTCTTCCACCGAAGAAAATTGATGTTGTTCGCTTTTGTTTTTTGAACAATAAACTAATGTTATTTTGTTTTTATTTTCTAATGTGCTCATTATAAACTGTTTGAATTGTGTATTTTTTAGTACTTGCATGTGTGAATTTAATAATTATTATGTTTAATAATAAATTTACTATGAAAATATTATATGTTTTGTTATTTTTAGCGAAAATAACATTATTTAAATATATATATATATATATATATATATATATATATTAAAAAATAATTTTCAAATTTTATCGATTGGCAAGTTTAACTTGCACTAGATTGTCAATTTTCAATATAATGTATCAAACTAACAAGTCGGATTGAATTTTATTCTACAAAATAAAATATAAATCTTGTTCAAAAAAATAAAATATAAATCTGTTTACCATCATTTAATATATTTTATAATATTTTTATTTATATATTTGATAATATTTTTATTTATATATTTGATAATATTTTTATTGAACATATATTTATGATATTATTAAAAGATGAGTTAAAAAATATGTCATATAGTTTCATAATTTAATAATCTTTGCTATGTGACAATTTTGAAATAAATTTAAATATATAATTTTACTTATATTATACACATGGCAACGGTGTGTCATTTTTAAATGATGTGGCAAAAATTTATAATGTGACGAATTAATGGAGATTCCTTCTAACTACATCAGTATACAAAACTCTTTGTTCATATTTATTCAACAACTACTGTTCATATCTCTTCTTCATACTGTGGGGTGGGTTTTTGTTATTTAAAAAAAAATCATCTCAATCCATTAGTTTTCTTTAGTTTTTTTAGTAATAGTTTATGGTTAATAAATAATCTTATTAAGCTTATGCTTATATGTTTGATAGCTTGTTGATATTTTTTTACAGAAATAGCTTTTGTGGATATGGTGATTTTATTGATAGATCTATCGAAGCAAGAAAGATTAAAAGCCATATATCACAAATCCCATATTAGAAAGTTGTGGGGGAGGTTTTGAGCTTATAAGCATAGGCACTGCACACCCTAATAAGCTAGTTTTTTGAGGAGAAGGTAATGACCCCATAATAGGTGGCATCATAGCCGACCTTACTCCTCTCCAATGTGGGGCCCTCACGAGAGATACCAATGTGGGGTATGCCTGAATCACCAAAGTGTTAGAGCAATGAGTCAGTCCTTAGGTACCCAGGTGGGTCCTTCTCCTTAGACACGAATGGAGTCAGTGCAATATGCAATGAGGGTGTTGCATAATCGGGTGTGGTAGAATGTCACAAATCCCACATTAGAAAGTTGTAAGGGAGGTTTTGGACTTATAAGCATGCATACTGCACACCTTTATAGGCTAGTCTTTTGAGGAGAAGGTAATGACCCCGTAACATATAACTCACAACTCTTGTCATATCTAAGCTTACTCTACCTGTTGTTTGTTCACCAACACTAATGACACTCTAAAGACTATTGTTGGGTTGATGAGTTTTAATAAACTCACTCCTGAAATTTTTTACCACCCTTGCAACCATGGAAGCTTCGGGTGCTACTTTTGCTAGTGAAGTCTTTCTTCCATTATCTTAGAAACTCTTGGGTTTTTTTTGTAGAATATGCAGCTTGGTTAGTTTAGGCTACTGTTAATGGGCTTTTATTGTCTTTCTATTGTTCTTTGGGCCTTAATGTATCTCTAATTCAATATAATGAAATGGTTATTAAAAAAAAAGTGATGAATTAATGATATAGTGATATTATAACACTAATATCACATATATTTATACAACTTTATATCAAAAAACTCTATCTGCTTTGTTTTCTTTGTAGTTTCTCCACTTATAGCTAATATTTTATTCTTTAGATCTGGGATTGCCACCAACAATGGACACCTAGTTTGGTTAGTGGCAGCTCCATGATCTTCTTCCCTTTTGCTTTAGTTTAGATATATGTTTATATATGTTATGTGTATTTTTAAGTTTCATTATTATGAGATTTTTTGTGTTTGATCCATGTAAGGTTTCTAATCTTGAAGATAAATTGAAAAGCTTCCATGGGATTTTGCTCAGTGTATCCCTTATTGGTTCAAGGCAAAAATCATCTATTTAAGTGCTTCAAAGAAATTGGTCTTTAGGTCTCTCACGGTCACTGCATTCTCAAGTTAGTTGAAGCAATGAAAAGTTTAGAGAAGTTCACACCTAGACGTCTCTTCACCTATTCTTAGTTATGAAACAAGAACTCTCATGAATTGTTGGAAGGCTGTTGTGTTAGAAGTTGTTGTATTCCCAAAATTGGGGTTTATTTGGGAAAGAATAAGAGATTTGTTGTAATGGACTTTACATGGAAGTTTGGCCAATCATATATGTTTATGGCTTGTTATGTATTATTTTTTCTTTGTTTTGGTTAAAAAAAATTGCGTATATTTCACATGTCACATCATATTAATTAAAGATATTAAATTAATATAATTGAAATTACTAATAATAAAAACAACATACACTAGAAGCATTTAGTTCATGCTCCAAAATTAGAGTCGGAATGGAAAGGATTGAAAAAAATGAAAATTTGAAAAAAGGTGTTTGGTTCTCTAACTATGTGAATGAAAATGAAAATGAAAATTAATAGCAACTAAATTTTTTTATGAATTTTTTTATAATTATTAGATATATATATATATACACACACACACTAACATTATAATTTTTTATATATTAAAAATTAATATTATAATTATCTATTATAAAATATTTATTATAAATTTTAAAAAATTATTATGAAAATTATTTATTTTTTATAAATATTTTTATTAATTTATATATTTTATTTATAATTTTTTTTAAAAAAATGTTAATATTTAAATATTTGATCGGTTTATAATTGATTTTACTTGATTTTCAAAGAAAATAATAATTTCCATTAATAGGGAAATTACATTCTTATTTCTGTATTGAAATTTAAGTAACAAAACACTAAAAATCAAAATAATTTATTTTGATTCTAACTTCTACCCTTATTTTCTATCCAAACAAACATGATTAAAAAAATATACGCCAAGTAATCACAAAAAATAGTCAAAATGCATGGTTTCATCTCTATATTTTATGTGTAATTTTTGATATAATTCAATTATTATTACTTTGTCAATTTTTCAATTTATTTTTTCAACCTATCTAGCCGTTTCCATGGGATAAGTAAAAACTCTTGTGAACACAAAATATTTCATGTGCATTAAAGTAAAATTTAATTTAAAAAATATTATGATTGAAAACAAGTTTTTCAATTTTTTTATTTTGATTTCCTATATTATTTTTATTAGTTTGAAATTTATTTTTAAAATTTTATATGTTTAATGCCGTTTAAATCAAACATTTGTTCATAATATTATTATTTAGATTAAATATAATTAAGCAGTTTAAATTTAAAAATATTATTAAAAAATAATAAAATTGAATTAATATGAAAAATTAATTATATAAATTATAGGGATGAAATATGTATTTAGCCCAAAAGGGGAAAAAAAAACTCATAATGTAAAGAGATAATAACATTATACGTCCAAGGAGTTTTTAATGTTTACAATTAAATCCTGCAATTTTTTCTTTTTAAATTGAGCTTTATAACCTTATAAAAAAAATTAATTATTAGTTATAAAACATTAAGATAAATGAAAAATAGTGGTGGAAAAGAGAAAAGAAGAAAGAGAGAATGAGAAGATAAATTTTTAAAAAAAAATTTGCCAGTAGAAAAATGAGTTATAAAAAAATACATGACTTATAAGTAATAAAGAATATTCGACTCAACTGCATATATATTTGTAGAATAGAACAGATGTATTAGCAATTTTTGTTTATTTTAATATTTTAGAGTTAATGGTTAATTTTTTTATTAGGAATTGATTTATAAAATTTAATTATAAAAATTGAAAACTTTTTTTTGAATACTTAATTAAAGTAAACAAACATTACAATAATATTTTCCAAATGGAAATTCATTAAACAAAGCCTACTAAACATGACAAGTAGAGAAGTTGAATATTATTTGTCTCCCAACTTAGTAAAATAAACTCTAATTTCTTATGCAAGCTTTTTGTTTCATGGACTAAACATAACTTTTGAATCCGTGTGAAAATTGACTATCAGATATTATACCATTTATTCCACAAACAAAATAAATAAGTTGAAGTTTTGACTCCAACGGAGTTGATGGCAATTAGATTGACATGAAAGAAGAGCTTTTACAGCTGTGTAGCTCATATTTTAGATCCATAAAATCGTAGTAATTCTTGAATACATATTGCACAAAAAATACAATAATTTTAAAAAATAAAAACATATATACTGATTTATTATTAAAAATATAAATGTAACAAAATAGAAAGGGTTGTTTTTTTTTGTCTGTTATTATATATATTATTTATAAGTTAATTTGTTAGTAGGAGAAAACATTTCTCTATATATAATCATGGGTGGATTGAACTATAGGAATGCAATTGAAACAAGTTCAAGTTAAATTTAAATAATTTAAAATATATATTTTTAAGAATTTAAAATTTTAATTTAATTAATTGAGTTTAGTATGATCGAATTTAAATATATAAAATATTTAATTAAGTTAAATTCCAATTTAAAAAAAAAACTTCCGTCAAATTTGAGCTCCAGAAATTAAATATTTTAGAAAGAAAAAGAGATATCCAACCCCCTAAAATCAAGGTCCCAACCATTGGAGTTGCACTTGAAATCGTGGATGGTTGTTAGTTGAAAGACCAACTCCACGTCCTGTAAGCTACAAAGCATGAAAGAGAAGGGACACCGATTCTTAGAAATTATTTTATCGATTTAAATGAATTTTATAAAATTTCATAAAATTTATTTATAAATTAAAGTAAATATATTTGATTTAAATAAAATTTTTGTAAAATTTGTTTTAAATTCTAATTTTTAATTTTATAAAATTATTTGAAATTAAATTAATTTTTATCAATAAAATATATTTAATTTGAATGAATTTAAAATTCATTTAAAAATTAATTTTACTCTTTTTTTGGTTTATTTTTAATAAAAAATTCATTTCATTTCTAAATAAATTTTAAATTCGTTTATATTAAACATGCTTCGTTAATAATAATTGATTTAATTTCAACAATTTTGTAAAATTAAAAGTTAAAATTCAAAATAAATTTTATAAAATTTCATTTAAATTAAAAATATTTATTTAAGTTTATAAATAAATTTTATAAAATTTTAAAAATTTATTCAAACTAAATAAACCTTTATTAATTCAATCCTTATATGAAATGAAATGATTTTTTCCTGGAATTTAACCAAATAAAAGGTTAAATTTATTTCAAAATTGAAAACAATTAGTAAGGTGTCATCATCCCTACTGTAAACTAAGAATATTCTTTTTCTTTCCTCTATCACTGTTGGGATAAATTGACCAGAATTAAAACAAAAAAATACAATTGCTCACTCATGAGTTGATATTTACTTAATTTAAGTTAAAAAAAAGCGCATTAACAAAGAAATTATCTCTAAAAAAACAAATAAATTAAGAAAATGACTTCACCACCCGCAAAGTTGCCGCGTAACAGCAAAACAATCCCAGTCCAAAACCAAATCCCTTTTTTTGACTGTTTGTTGTTTGCTCCCATTTACCCTCTCTGTTCCCTTCACATCTTTACTTACCTTTTAGTCCACGCGCTCTCTCGTTCTTTTTCTTAATGATTTTGGTTAATTGGTTTTTGGTCCTCCACGTTTCCTTGCTTCTCATCCTGCACGTACCCTGCAATGGCGCGTGAAACAAATTAATTTTCTAGACACGTCCTTGTCCGTGTTATGGCTGGTGTTAATATTTTAGCAAGTGACTTAAACGCGCAAAGAGTTAGCGTGGGATTTACTCTACCTTACCAAATCGAAAACGGTCATTTCCATTGTATTTTTTACTCGAGCAAATCCTATTGGTTGAAGTGTAGAGAAAACGAAAATCGTTCCAAAGATTTCCCCAATAAAAAACTGACACCAAATTAATCTCACGTGAACTTGATCTTTTCTTATCAAAACCTTAATCTCAGCCATTAAAGTTCTCTCTTCCCTTTTCTATGCTTCTGCCATCTGCTGCTATATTTATTTTCTGTTCTCTCTTTTAAATTTATTTTCTCTGTTCTTTCTTTAAAAATCTGAAATCGTATTGCAGAAGATGGCGATTTCTAGGGTTTGTGTTTGTGAATCGATGGTAGTTTTAACGGTGATATCGCAATCTCTACTTTTCAGCTTGCAGAATTTGTAATGAGTTTCGCAATTAGTGAATGGCTCGATTTCACTCTTTTAGCAGTCTCTTTCATTTCACCGTTCTTATTGTAACCGCGGCGCTCATTGCAAACCCTAATTTTGTTCTTTCCTCTAATAGAGACAAAGATTACTTCTCGATTATCGATTTCGATTCAAATCTCTTCCATCAAGACTATTCTCCTCCTTCTCCACCTCCTCCCCCGCCACACGCGCCGTCGGTCTCATGCACCGACGATCTCGGTGGCGTAGGTTCGTTAGACACCACGTGTCGTATTGTCTCCGATGTCAATCTTACTCGTGATGTGTATATAGAAGGGAAAGGAAATTTTTATATCCATCCCGGAGTCAGTTTTAATTGTACACTGCCTGGTTGTTCAATAACTGTTAACATTACAGGGAATTTTTCACTTTCATTCAATGCTTCGATTGTAACTGGTAGCTTTGAGCTTGTTGCTTATAATGCGAGTTTTTTAAATAATTCCGTTTTGAATACGACTGGATTGGCCGGTAATCCGCCGCCGCAGACTAGTGGAACTCCGCAGGGGGTTGATGGAGCCGGAGGAGGACATGGAGGGAGAGGCGCTTGTTGTTTATTTGATGATAAGAAGCTTCCAGAGGATGTTTGGGGAGGAGATGCTTATTCGTGGTCTACTTTGCAGAGTCCGGCTAGTTATGGAAGTAGAGGTGGTAGTACTAGTAAAGAGGTGGATTATGGCGGTGGGGGTGGTGGAAAAGTGAAGTTTACCATATCAGAGTATTTGGTGGTGGATGGTGAAATATTGGCTGACGGTGGTGATGGTGGGAGTAAAGGAGGTGGTGGTTCTGGTGGGAGCATCTTCATTACGGCTTATAAGATGTAAGTTTTCTGACTCATTTTTTTTGCTTTTGTGAGAAAATTTTTGTTGTTAGGAAGCTAATGAACGTAATTTAGCATATTACTGTTATTTTATAGTACAATATTTTCAAACGTAAGGTTTTGGAAATGTCCTGATGTATGATTTAGAACTTTAATGTTTAATGGGTGCAATTTGAGTTGCATCAACTCGGAAAAAGATATTATAAGTTCTAAGTAATAAGCGAGTGGAACACTACTTTTACCGTCAGAATTTGTGCGAATTTTGAACTTGGATGATTAAGTTAGGCCATGCATTATGATTTTCATATGACGAGTGGTAGGATGTTGAGTTATAAACGAGTAGTTGATAGAACTACAAATATTTCACCTGAAACTGTACAAGGTTGAAGTGTAAGTTTTTCAGGTGATATCTGATTCTTTGAAATTGTGTTTGATTATTGGAAGTATTATTCTTCTTATTTTCCAGCAATTCTAAGATGAATTTGAGAAATAAGGAGGAAAATCATGTTTTTTGTGCAAGCAGTATCATAAATATCTGGAGGAGATGAGTGGAAAATTGTTAGTTGGTGTAATTACATTGATGAGGAATTAAAATTCACAATAATTAGGAGCAAGAGACAACCTAGCAGGGGGAAGTGAGCCTGTTATGCCATGATATATTGTTATATTGTTTCCCATTCTAAAGTCATTGGGAATCCAGGATGATTAAGAAGATTAAATGGTAAGGCTTTTGTTTTACTTCAATATCATTTGAATGTCAATTTTCTTGCATTTTTCGATGGCTAACTTCTCTTTTCTTTAACTAAACTGTAATTATGCTGCAGAAGACAGAGAAATCATGCATTAAACTTTACTTTATGATGGAGAAAATCATGATACCACTTATATGAATGCAATATTAGGATGGCATTAGTGGTTTGTTTGATTCATTCCTTATGCTTTACTTCTAAAGTCCTTGTTTGCTTTATACCTGTGGATGGTCATTCTAGTCCATAGAGATTAATGAAATAAATTTTCTTATGCTTATCTTTTGAACTTGTCTATGGATTATGTGAAAGAAGACTTGAGAACAGTTTTTTTTTTTATAATTTTTTTATTTATTGTCCTGCCTTGATTGAATTATAGACCTGCAGTCTACAGTAGATGCATGGCCTACATGTTTCTTTTTATTGTTGTGAAGGCAATGACTGGGAATTTTGTCATATACTGTGTCTTCTTTGATTTTTAAAGTTGTCGATTTGTGGGTAGCTCACATATTCCTCTAGTTTGGAATGAATTGGTGGATTGAGAAGTCAGAACCTTTGTAATTTATATCTTGTTTTCTATTTTCTTCAACAATCTTATAATCATATGGTATTTTAAGTCTCCGTATTTATTTCTATGTGAAGAGCAGGACTGGAAGTGGCAGAATAAGTGCTTGTGGAGGTAGTGGTTTTGCTGGTGGTGGTGGTGGAAGAGTTTCAGTTGACATTTTCAGTAGGCATGATGACCCTCAAATTTTTGTGCATGGTGAGACGCAATATGTTCTTTTGCCCTGGTTAGCTTTCTAATTTTGTGACTGTTGTGAAGAACTAATGTGTCACCTGTAAGTTATAGCTGAAAATTTTTTAATTTTTCTAATAGGATTATTTTTCTAATCTGATGGGTGGTTGTTCATCTGCTAGCATTTAACAGTTAAGATATGTAATATGTAGCTAGAAACATATTTTTTACTGGATAGGGGGTGTTATGCTTTCCGTAATTACATATGGGCTATAGTTCCTTTCAATTGCACCTTAGCATATTTCTGCAAGCTATTAGATATGAATTATTGGGTTTCTTTATAATTTATATGTTCAATTGATGAAATAATGTGATAACTGTGTTCATTCTAAAAGTCATTCGACCATGGTATTCTGTCACAATATTTCATCTTAGAGAAAATTAACTTAAATACCAACTTAAATATGCCATCTGCTGCTGCCTTTTTGGTTGTGGACAATTCGTTTGCTGGGTTCCTAATTTGCTGAGGCAGGTTTTCACTTTGTGTTGGATTGAGTATGGTGGCATTCCCAAGTTCACAGTGAAAGATGGCTGTGGTAGGTTGACAACCAGCATAAAACTAAAACCCTAATGCAGAAGTCTGATTGGCTTCTTCAGCAGGTCCTTAAAGGGATCTTAGTGATGGACCATTAGAATCCTTTCTCATGTGTTCTCATTAGCTGCTGTATCTTTGATCATAGGACTTCCATTCTTCCTTTCTAAGATGCTTACAAATTTTGATGTGTATTTTCAGCTTTTTTTTGTTTGACGCTTTGCTTTTCTTTTTTCTCCTTTTGCTTTTTTTTAAGTATATAGTGAGACATTGGTACTAGCTGGTTTGTGTACTGTATGGAGCAATGAGAGATGCAAGTTTGTGGAAATTTGATTTATGTGCTTAGATTACAATTTTCATTGAGCAAAGCATGACATATGCAAGCTTGTTATTATATTTGCAGGAGGAAGTAGTATTGGCTGCCCACAAAATGCAGGTGCTGCTGGTACTTTATATGATGCTGTTCCCCGGAGCTTAATTGTTAGCAATCACAACATGTCAACAGATACTGAGACTCTTCTTTTAGAATTTCCCTATCAGCCTCTTTGGACAAATGTTTATGTTCGAAATCATGCCAGGGCAACTGTTCCCTTGCTTTGGAGTCGTGTCCAGGTTTCTAAAATTGAAATCTTCAATTATTTTTCCTTTTTATTCTGGTTTTGATTCTTTTATGGTGGGTTCTAGCATCTTACTTTCTAAAGGAAAAATAGGGTGTTCTTGAAAGATATATGGGATTTGGTTTATACGTATAAACATGCCCAAGTTTTCACCTTAAAGAAGTTCTAACATTGGAAAGTGGTTAAACATCTTGGATGGAGACTATATATGTGGTTAACAATCAAAAAGGGTGTGTAGATTATATTTGAATGTAAGAATGTATATATGTTCATATGGCTTCAATAATAAACTAAGGAGATGTATATATAGGATTATATGGAATGCCTGGCTCCATCTTGTTTCTTATCCCTTTAAAAAGGATGACCTATTATCATAGTTTATGCATTTCTGGATAATTATTATTTTTCGGCACTCTTCTCTTCCTAGAATGAGCTATCAGTTTTCAGTTATGTTTGACATAGCATCTATTGAAGCTTTATTCAATATGTATCCTATTGTTTATTGTTTTGAGGTTCTCTTAATTGTTTATTCTTGTGAGATTCTGATGCACTAGCTAGAGGGGTTTTGAGAGTTTGGTCTTATTAACTGCTATGTAGTGCAAGTAATTTCTCCTTATACGATCATTTCTTTTGTTTAGCTTCTGAGTATCTTATAGTGGCCATACTATTGTTCATAGTTTTCAAACACAGTAAATGGTTATTGTGGATATAATTGCATTTTGGGCTAATCATGATGCCATACGTAGGTCCAAGGACAGATAAGTTTGTTGTGCCATGGAGTGCTGAGCTTTGGGCTAGCTCATTATGCTTCATCTGAGTTCGAACTATTGGCAGAAGAACTGTTAATGAGTGATTCTGTAATTCAGGTGAGCTGCAGTTGTCTTTTTTCTTGAATACTTCTCGCGTGATGGGCTTGATTATCTGTTTATGTATTTCTGACATTTGTGTAATTTGATTATAGTTATGTATGGTCACTTTGTTGATTACACCTTAGGTATATGGGGCTTTGCGCATGACTGTAAAGATTTTCTTAATGTGGAATTCCAAAATGATCATAGATGGTGGTGAAGATGCAACTGTTACAACTTCTTGGCTTGAGGCTAGCAATTTAATTGTTCTCAAGGTATTCTATCTTTCTTTGTTCTTTTCTTTATTATGTTGCTTGATATGCATCTGTCTGACTTGCCCACTTTCTGGAAACAGGAATCATCTGTCATACAATCTAATGCAAATCTAGGAGTTCATGGACAGGGTTTATTGAATTTGTCTGGACCAGGTGATTCAATTGAAGCTCAGCGTCTGGTCCTATCACTATTTTACAGCATTCATGTAAGCCACTGCTAAATTTTAACAATTTTTTTTTTTGGCCCAGGAGTTTTATTTGCTTGTTTGTTCTATAGTAGTTCTAATCTCTTGGTTTTTGTGGATGTTGGTTGGTAGCATAATATGATTAAAATAGCCTTCTTTCCATATTTTTAGGCAAAGGATCTAGGAGGTTGGGTTTTTGCCATATGCTTTTCCTATTTGGATTATAGGTTTTGAATTTTGATAGCCATTTTTCTTGCTGCCTGCTTCACAGTGTTGATGGAAAAGGGGAATATTCTTTTATCAACACTATGCTATAGTGAGACATTGTTACAGTTTTAGATGTGTCTACTTTCATAAAAAATTTTCTACATGTTTCAGTAATTTGCTCTGTGCACCGTCTTATTAAATAATTTAGTCAAGTTAATTATTAGCTAGTTAAGAGTCTAATCATCTTGTTTTAAGTAATATGCGCTTCTGTGAAAATTTTGATTTTGTCAAAGATATTGCTATATTTGGGGAAAAAGAGTATTTATTTTTCTTCAAGTGCCACTGCTTTAGCCGATAGCGTCTTTTTCTAAATGAAGTTTATTCTTTCCTTCTACTGTTTTTTGTAGGTAATGTGGTTGTGAAATAATGCAATAGGTTGCATGTCTCTTTAATCCTGGCAGTTTGATAAAAGCAATCTTATGCTATTCTTTTCTTCAGATCCATTCACCTGATGGAGATTATTGAATATTTTTTTATGCATTCTCCCATAGATGTGGCAATGTTATATTTGTTGCCAAAGAGTTCTGAACCTTAAACAAAATAAAAAAATTGCAAGAAAAATCTGATTTTCATGATTAAGAATCAAGTCAATATAATCCCTAAATATAGTCTTCGATGGTTGCATTAGTTTATCTCTCTTGTTATTATTTTTGATTCTGAAGGTCGGACCTGGATCTATATTGCGCGGTCCTCTGCCAAATGCAACTAGTGATGCTGTGTAAGTTATGTTTCATTGGAATTTCACTTGTTTGTTATCTTTTGAAGTTCTATGATTTGTGTTTTACTTCTGCAGAACACCTAGGCTTTATTGTGAACATCAAGATTGCCCTATTGAATTACTTCATCCTCCTGAAGACTGCAATGTGAACTCATCTTTGTCTTTTACTCTTCAGGTGATCCTTGAACAGAGATTGCATGTCATATGTTTTGAAATTTACTCGTTTCAGCATATTTATCTGTTCTGTTTAATTCAGATATGCCGGGTGGAGGATATCACTGTTGAGGGACTTGTAAAAGGATCAGTTGTTCATTTCCATCGCGCAAGAACTGTATCTGTCCCATCTTCTGGAACAGTTAGTGCATCTGGGATGGGTATATTCTATCAAATTCTTTGTATAACTGTAACTTACAACTCTCTCTTTCTCCACCTTCTCCCCCAAAGAGATATCCTACTTATGAACTCAGTTGTTAGACTACTGCTTGGGTGTTGCTTTAGATGCTATGAATACATATATTTCCATACATGAATTTGCATACCTAATAGAACCGTGCTTTGTATTAGCATATAAACTAAATTTTTTAATTATGTAGGCTGCACAGGCGGCGTAGGTAGAGGTCATGTTTTAGCCAATGGTGTTGGCAGTGGAGGCGGCCATGGTGGTAAAGGTGGGCTTGGATGTTATAATGATAGCTGTGTTGATGGCGGTAATTCTTATGGAAATGCAGAGTTGCCTTGTGAACTTGGCAGTGGAAGTGGAGATGAAAGTTCTGCTAGTTCGACGGCTGGTGGTGGTATTATAGGTAAGCTTATACTAACGTGGTCTATTTTGTGTTGTTATATAACTGCTGCGAATACAATGTTTGAAATTTTTTTTCCCATGCTTATTTTAACATTTGAAAGGTGTACTTTCTACATAAAATGCAGGTATGACTTACAAGTCTATTTAGCTGTTATATCTGTCTTTGGTTTGAATCTATTTTGTCCATTATCTTTGCAAGAATTAATTGCTTGCTAAATTTAGTTACCATGGTTATTTTTCTTAATTTATGTTGATGAAATTGGCTATTTTATGTGACTCGTTATTATATGTGAGCTGATGGCTACTTTCACTTGTTTTCTTTCTATTGACTATATGATCAGTAATTGGTTCCATGGAGCATCCCCTGTCAAGTTTGTCTGTTGAAGGTGCTGTGAGAGCTGATGGAGAAAGTTTTCAAGAAACTATTAAACTAGGAGAGTTCACTGTAAAAAATGATAGCATTGGAGGTCCTGGGGGTGGCTCTGGGGGAACTATACTTATGTTCTTGCATACACTTGATCTTGGTGAGTCTGCGGTTCTTTCAAGCGGTGGAGGGTATGGTAGCCCAAATGGGTCTGGAGGTGGAGGTGGTGGAAGGATTCATTTCCATTGGTCAGACATTCCCACTGGAGATGTATATCAGCCCATTGCCAGTGTTAAAGGAAGCATTCTTTCTGGGTTTGTGTTTTATCTAATTTTTTGTAATATTAATTATGCTGTTTGTCATCCTCATGATTGATATGCAGTTTTGCTGTTTTCAATTTCCTAAATTCTACTTGATTGAGGACTATTTAGAAGTTGTTATGCTGCTAAATCCTTTTTTCTTTTTTTTTGACCGCTGCAATTAACTGACTTTCAGGGCCTACTTTTTATATTCTTCACTTATAACTTGGAAATGCTCAACTTTTGTTAGTTTTAATGTGTTTTTCAAACCAATTCTCATTGTAGTAGAAATATATAGATTTATTGAATAGTGAAGTTCTGATAAGATCATTAGGGAAGCTGGACTTGGACAATTAAAATCATCTAATAATCAATTTGTTGAATTTGTGAAATTTAACATCTACAATTTTAAATTAGAGACTGAGTCTCTGCATGGGCAGGGACAGGTCTAGCATATGAACACTTGATATGGGGTGCAACTTTGCAAGTGCCCTATAACCCGGCAAGGGTGCTACATGGTGCAATTGCCTTCATAATTTTTTTAGCACATTATCCTCATCTTTTGGCATTGCCTTCATAATTCTTTGAAGGCATTGATGTAGTGAAAAGACATGGATTATATGTAAGCTTACCTTGTCAGTCTTGGAGTGTTTTTTTTTTCCTTACCTTTTGTGATACATTACATGTGCTTACCATTAAGGCAATTCTATTAATTTGCATGGGTCTGTTTGAGAGACTAGAACGTATCTGCAGCCTTTCGTTAGCATAATGTAATATGAGAAATTGCATTTTCTGCAGTGAAAGCTCTGTTGTTCCTTGTATTAGCAATATTATTATAGTTGATGCCAATGCAACCTTGGTCTTGTTTTGTACAGGGGAGGGATGGGTAGAGATGAGGGTCATGCTGGAGAAAATGGAACAGTGACTGGGAAAGCTTGCCCGAAAGGGCTGTATGGAGTATTTTGTGAGGTAGTGTTGTGACATCTTGGCACAGTTTTTTTTTTCTTTTTCTTTTTCTTTTTCAGTTATTACCAGGTTTTATCATGAGATTTATAGTGGATGACTTTCAACCCTTCCATCATTGAATAGGCTGTAGCTGGAAAAAAGGGTATTTTATTGTTAAATTATTGCAGGTTTTTTTTTTCCCTTTTCTGTAATTCTGGAACTAGTTTGCTAGGTGTTGTGCATTTCACTTATGTTTTTATTCTGGAACTCTGGAATAAGGAATTGAGTAGAAGTTGGTTGAGGTTATTATCAATGATGAGCTGGTGAGAATAGGTGCATTATTTGATACTAGGAATTTCATTTGGGGTTCATTAGGTGGCCCAATGGACTGCCTTTACTGGTGGGTACTCCCTCATAATCATTATCCAATGCCAAATCAATTGGTAACTTCAGTATGGAGAATTGATCCTAGGATTTTTTTTTTAATGCTCCTAGGAACTTGTTCCTGAGATAATAAAATATCTAAACTAATGTTCATGTTAAGGAATGAATTTTATAATCATTATATGGTGATAGTTGACATTAGTGTTAACCATTGCTTTTGTAAGCTCTGTTGCGGCTGTTGTGTTGGAATTTTTATGCCCTTTTTCATATGTTTATTTATTGAAATCTTCAGGAATGCCCAGCTGGCACTTATAAGAATGTGACTGGGTCCGATAGAGCTCTTTGCCATCCTTGCCCTGCTAATGAGCTTCCCCATCGTGCTGTTTATATTGCTGTCCGAGGTATTTTCAAGTGCTTGCTTTGTGTCATTGAGAACCAAAGATTATATCTTTTGTTTGCACCTAAGCACACACTTCAAATTCATTATTTTAGGCCACTAACCTATAGATGTTCAAATTCTTCTAAATTTGTCTTTATATTCAAGGAAGAGAGACATAAGATTAGATAGCTCTGTAGTACTTTATATGGGTTGTGAGCTATTAATTCCTGAATTGTACTTTGAATGCAATAAATAATTTCGCATTATTTGTTCATCCACTGAGAGAGGAGCTGATTGGGTTGTTTGAGCAACTTGCATAATGGCTCTCAAAAGTAAATGTCTGAGATGAAGAAATAATATGGGGATGAGGATCATACATGCCGGGTACGCAAGAATGACAAATGTGAAGCCAGATATGCACAGGCATTAACATATATGGATCTTTATAATAGTGTTTTTGGAAGTGGATGTTCATGTGTAATAATCATCTGTCCTTATTATGTTCTTTTAAACAGGTGGGATTGCTGAAACACCATGTCCTTACAGATGCATCTCAGACAGGTTTCACATGCCATATTGTTATACAGCCCTTGAAGAGTTGATTTACACATTTGGTGGGCCATGGTTATTTTGTCTTCTCCTTTTGGGTCTTCTCGTTATCTTGGCCCTGGTGCTTAGTGTCGCCCGGATGAAATTTGTCGGTGTTGATGAATTGCCAGGCCCAGCTCCCACCCAACATGGCTCTCAAATAGATCATTCATTCCCTTTCTTGGAGTCACTGAATGAGGTTTTGATTTAATGTTATTGGCCTACTGACTTTAAAGTTCTAAAGCTGTAGTGTTCTTTGCTTGCTCCTTGCTGTCATCTTTTTTTTTTTTTTTTTTTAAAGTTCAGATGGGAGTTTTGTGCTTGTGTGGCATATGGGTTGATTGATGTAACTTGACTTCTCAGGTTTTAGAAACAAATAGAGCTGAGGAGTCTCAAAGTCATGTGCATAGAATGTATTTTATGGGCCCAAATACTTTTAGTGAACCCTGGCATCTTCCGCACACTCCTCCTCAACAAATAAAAGAGATAGTGTAAGTTACACATTTTATTTTTGTTTGTTGGGATGTTTCTTACTTTATGATCTTCAGTTGTGCACTTTAATGTTTTTGATAATAATTTATTTTTATCAAGCTGAGGTATTTTATATCTTATTTGGTCTTGTAGATATGAGAGTGCATACAATACATTTGTGGATGAGGTTAATGCTATAACTGCTTATCAATGGTGGGAGGGTGCTATGCACAGCATTCTTTCAGTTCTGCTGTATCCACTTGCATGGTCTTGGCAGCAGTGGCGACGGAGAATAAAATTGCAAAAATTGCGTGAGTTTGTTCGATCAGAGTATGACCATGCCTGCTTACGTTCATGTCGTTCACGGGCTCTCTATGAAGGGCTTAAGGTTGGTATTATTTATGCACGTAGTCTGGCTTATTAGGTTACAGGATATTATGTTAATATGCTAATAGCATGTCATAATGTATATGCGGGCTTGTAATAAATTGTGCAATCTTCATTATGTCATTTATGTTATAGCTTTGTTTTCCTCTTTTTTCTTCGCCCCCAGAAAGGGTTTGTTAGCAGTCTTGTATGTGCATGATGAGAGAGTGTTTTTCATTAGCATTGGTTCATATTAGTTCCAAGGACAAGATGTTGTCACTGATATGGAAAAACATGGTGTTGGATGCATGCTATGTATGAGAAAATTTTGCTGTTTGGGTATTTTTCTCTCTTTTTGACAGAAATCGTTAAACGCTAATTCTTTATAGTTGGGATTGGCTATATGGATCTTTCTGATTTGTATAGAGCTGCAGTGTATTTTCTTTCCTTTCCTTGTTGTCCTCCTCTCCCCTGTATGATAAGTGCCTAAAGCTATATCAGCAAGCTGGACTAACTATGTTGGGCTACACCATGAGAAAATTATGTAGCAATTGTATCTGACATGCCAATTCCATTCTATATTATTTATAAACTAAAATAACGCATGCTTTGACTTCTGATCAAAGTTCCATTGGCTCTTTTAAGTTATAGCTGTAGTACTATCTTGAAACAGACATTTTAATTTATGCAAGTGATATAGACCCACAATTGTAATATTATTATTTCCCTGATTAAAAAAACTGATAATTCAGTGAAATAGAAATATTTTGATATTTGGTCACCAATCTTCCCATTGCTACAAGGCTTGGCAAGTAAATAGATAATAATCATAGTGCAAAAATATTCATGTATTAACATGGTCATTTATAGTCTTGTTTGTTTGGCATGTGCTGATCATCTGCAAAACTATGTCATTCATTCATCGTTTTGTCTAAATGACTGGGAATCAATTACTTCAGATATTGCCTTTTGTGATTAAATATGAATTCATTAATGGATTGGTTTGCTTTCTGTCCTGTAAAGGTTTTGTAATATTTTTAGTTATATAAATAAGAGTATGTTGGTTTATGGTTTTATCTGTATTCAGTACTACTATCTGTAGGTTACATTGGAATCATGTCTGATTTTGCAGCAGCAGTTCAACATGGTATTCGTTGTTGATAAAATTACAGATTGTGGTGATGAGTCTTTTTATTCTCTTAATTGTTATCCATATGATACTGGTTATTGGTGAGCTATTGAAGCATTTCTGTCCCCAAACCAAAATCCTGTGGCAAGGGATATAACATTATTGCATGATTTTGGCCTTTGAGCCTGAAATTCTTATCCTCTGTTGCTCTAGGTGGCTGCAACTCCTGACTTAATGCTTGCATATCTCGACTTCTTCCTTGGTGGAGATGAAAAGAGATCAGATCTTCCTCCTCGCTTACATCAGAGATTTCCAATGTCTATAATCTTTGGAGGTGATGGAAGTTACATGGCTCCTTTCTCAATCCAAAGTGATAATATTCTCACAAGCCTCATGAGCCAGGTTGTTATCTGAATTCTAGTAAATCAAGTAAAGTTATATTTTTCAAGTTTAGAGTTTAGGAACCAACGTTTCTATGTTGTGGCTCCATATTCTTCTAATTGTTCTTCCGGCTCGTAGATGGTCCCTCCTACTGCATGGTATCGAATGGTGGCTGGTTTGAATGCACAATTGCGCCTGGTTCGTCGTGGGCGTCTGAGAGTAACATTTCGATCTGTTATTAAATGGCTTGACACTCATGCCAATCCTGCATTAAGAATCTATAGGATACGCGTTGATCTTGCATGGTTTCAGGCCACAAGCTTTGGTTATTGTCAGTATGGACTCTTGGTTTATCCTATTGAAGAAGAATCTTTCAGAAGTATAGATGGTTCTAAACAAACTCAACATGAGTCATGGTAATGGCTTAGTTATTTGTAGTTGAGAACAACTGCAATTTGATCTGATTAGACTTCATGTTTTTGACATTATCAATATCATTGTAGCTGTAGTCCATTCATCTTAAAAATTTATGATAAGAATGTATGACATGACATGATGTTTACATCTTAAATATCAAAATCTTTAAGCTTTCACAACTATACCACATCAGGAGCTGTGATGTGGTAGGTGCAGATTTAGGATGAAAAATGGAAATTATACGAAACTAGCAGCACATTGACTTGCAGTGAGTGAATAGAGAGACGCATGAATGTGTAATAAAGGCAGTACTGATGATATTGACCTTTGCAGTACATTTGGGCAATGCTAGTGATATAAATAGATGTACTGCACATGGGTTTTTTACTGAAGACACTTTGTGCATGTATATTTTTTTGGTTTATATGGATGCATACATTTGATGTTAAATGGTCTTGACATAGATTTCCTTTATCCTTGTTGCTAACAAATGCATAGTGCTCGCAGGGGAAATCCATCTGGTCATTTGAGGCTGGATGCACTCTCAAGCCGAGTCCCCAGAAGTGGTGATAATTACACAAGGCGTAAAAGGAGTTATGGGGGGAGTTTAGATACTAACAACTTACAAATGCTTGAAGAGAAGAGAGATCTATTTTGCCTTCTCTCCTTCTTAATTCATAATACTAAACCTGTTGGCCACCAGGTAGCATGCAAATCAATGCAAGCTTGGTACTTAATTGTTCAGCTGATGTTTACTAGCAATGTAACATTTTCATTTTCTCTTTCCTCATGTGCATTTTATTTTCTTTTTGTAGGATCTTGTTGGTTTGGTCATTTCAATGCTACTTCTAGGAGATTTTAGCTTAGTGTTGCTTACTTTGCTCCAATTGTATTCAATTTCATTGGTGGAAGTCCTCCTGGTTTTGTTTATTTTACCTCTTGGTATTCTTCTGCCATTTCCTGCTGGAATCAATGCCTTATTCAGCCATGGACCTAGGCGTTCTGCTGGCCTTGCACGTATCTATGCTTTGTGGAACGTTACATCCTTGATTAATGTTGTAAGTTGTCACTTTGTCTATTGAAACATGAATTGTTCATATGTTGTATCAGTGAACAAATTATATCATGAACCTTATGGCTGAAAATTATAATGCATCTTCTCTGAATAGTGTATCTCCTTTAACCCTTTCCCGTGACCATTTCCAGGTGGTTGCTTTTGCTTGCGGATATGTTCACTATCACAATCAATCTTCCTCAAGTAAAAAGTTTCCATTTCAGCCATGGAATATTAGCATGTGAGTTCTGTTCTTGAACTTCCAGGAATTCTGTTTATTCGTAGGTTAAAAATGCTTGAAAACTTAACATAGATGGGGAAACTTATATTATGGATGGTTGTGGTTCAGGGATGAAAGTGAATGGTGGATATTTCCGGCTGGACTGGTTCTCTGTAAGATCTTACAATCTCAACTTGTTAATTGGCACGTTGCAAATTTAGAGATTCAAGACCGGTCACTGTACAGTAGTGATTTTGACGTCTTCTGGCAGTCATGATAACATGTCAAAAAGAGATTCCACATTGACGAGGTTCTTTTTGTTCTCGTTTTATATGGTTTTTGAGAGTACTAGGAAAAATGATTTGACACAGAAGTAGAGATAGGAAATAGGGAAAAATACATATATATATATATATATATATAGAGTGAGAGCATTCATTCATGTATTGTCTTTTGAACAATGTGCAGTCTGATTTTTCTTTTTCGTCTTTTGACGAATAATACCAATGTAAATATCAAGGGGCTAACTCCCATCCGCATAGCGATTGCAGTTTGAGTAGCTGTTGTTATTCTTTTCAGTAGAAAGTGGCGTCAGGATCCATGTTCCTGATGCTCTGATATTTTGAATGACCAATGAAAAACGATGGTGACTTTTAAGATCTAACAAGAGCCGCTACCAATTTGATATGAAGGGTTTTGACTTTTGATTAAGCTTTATTGAACTATTATTCGAACAGCATGTGCCATTTGTTATGATTGCGTGGAGAAATAATGTGGATTTTGGTGGGGTGGACGCTCTTTTCATACCTGCGGTCTCTGTAATGCCCGCTGGTAATTGACGTGGATTCAGGACCGGCTTAAGAGTATTTGTTCGTAGGTAAAAATTATT
The DNA here is from genome assembly GCA_947683625.1 of Mallotus nudiflorus. Classification (NCBI taxonomy): domain Eukaryota; kingdom Viridiplantae; phylum Streptophyta; class Magnoliopsida; order Malpighiales; family Euphorbiaceae; genus Mallotus; species Mallotus nudiflorus. The sequence continues at coordinate 666,557 of CANTUR010000731.1, read as the reverse complement.
TTTTAGTTTTTTAGATTTAAAATTATTAATTAATTATTTTTTAGTTTTTTAGATTTAAAATTATTAATTAATTATTATTTTTAGATATTAACTATTTTTTACTATTAAAATTAAATAAATTAAAAAATAATTTAATATTAACAGCAATACAATATTTAATTGGGTAAAATTTAAAAATTTTCAACTAAAAATTTATGGGGCAATTAATTAATTTTGGTGAGAGATGATAAATATATAAATTTAAAAAAATTATAATAAAATTTAATTGATTAAAAAGATATGATAGCCTCTTAATTGAAAAATAACAGAATACAATATAAAAAATGAATACCATTAAATAAAATTTATTTTACATATTTAATAGTAATAACTATTTAAAAGATAAATTTTATTTTATAAATAAAATAGAGTGACTATTTAAAAAAAAAAAAAATACAATGAGTAAAACATATATATATATATATATATATATACATAAGCCTTGATAACTTATGCCTGAAGTCTGACCTGGGTGGATTGCAGACACGTCATGTAACTTTTGTTAACTGACATTTTCTGAAATCTATGCTTCTCCTTGCAAGAAACAAAATGGTAATATCTGCAAATACTACAGCAACTGGAATAACTTAAGGCAGCAACCCACAAAAGTAACAGCGGTAGACAAAATAACTGCTAAAACTGGGAAGAAAAAGCCCTTTGAACTGATGAGTAATACAGGGATTGGTGAAGTTGAAAGAAACAATTTATCTAAAAATTGCTACTTCTACTCCTTGTTAAGAACTTTGGGAACTTTGACATAAGGGTCTTCAAAGCTCGGAACAGCAGCAATAATAGCTTCTCTGTTGAAATCACATAAAAAAAAAGAACAAATATATAGCATTTACTTCATCAAACTAGTAAGTGCAGTAAAACGCAGAAAATAAGCATAAATTATAGTCCTCACCTTTCTTTAAATTTTTCAGGAACATCATCCCGCGGGTTTTCACCTTCTGTATCTGTAAATTTAGCAAAAAAATTTTCAAGACCAAAATCAACCATAACACATCATGTATGTCACTCTAGTCCTTTCATTTTGATTCAACTAATTTTTCCCTCTTTTGGGAAGTTGATACATGTAGGGAAATGGGGTTTACCAGAAGCTGAGCTCATCTCAACTCCTGATTTCTGTATTACAAAGTTTGTTGTTATCCAACCACAGTACCAGAGCATAATATTACATTTCTCTAACAGTCGGCTAACTAATGAGTCCATGTAGTATACAATACATAACCACAACATTTTCAGCATTTTCAATTCCAATGGAGCTCTCTCCAAAGTTTAGACCCAGAATTTTGTTATAGCCAGAGACTGATTAAAGGCTATCAAAATCAGATGTAGAGGGTGAAGAATGGTGAACTTATATGCATATAAATCAGGTTAAAATGTACCTGCTCTAATAGCTGGCTCAACACTATTAAGATCAACAGCTTGAAGTTGTCCAAACCTGTAAAATCAACGAAGACCTAAATTCAATCCCAAAAAAAGGGAAAATTCACGAACCAAAAAAAAAAAAAAGCCTAATTGAGAGAGAAGCATACCAATCAATCACCTGTCGAATCTTGGGAGCAAATTCTTCAACCTGAAATAGTTTCAAGAAAAAGCCAAATGGTATAAATATAAGAGTGAAAACAAAAATAGATAATGAATAATAAGCTATATCCGCAAAGATAAAAGAAACCTCATCTGGGTTGAGTGAAATTCTAGCAGTTTCAGCCAAACGAGGGACATCTGGTGGTTGAAGAGAGGACAACCCATTTGTTGCTTTGATTGAAAATTTTCTGATCTTTAGCAATTCCGAAGCAGAACTCGTCTTTGGGTACTTGAAAGAGCTAATTCCATGCTTCGTTGGTGATGCTACTCTTAGCAGTAATAAACCTCTGCTTCCCATTCTGTTCTTTTTCTTCTTCTCCAATCAACACGCCTCCTATCTCAAAACACAAACAAGAGAACTCCATTGTTAGCTAAGCTGCATTGCGGCCCACTTCTATAATGGGCCAAGTGCGTAATTTTATATTACACGTGCTTTTTTTTTTTCTTTATATATATATATTTTTAGAGATTATTACTATATGCCTTTCATGTTTTAACATGTTATGTTACTTTATTTTTAACATTTAAAAATTTATTTATTTATTTTTTATATTTATAACAGTTAATATTTATTAATTATTTTTTTGAGATAAAATAATATATGATTTTATAAATATTAAAAATAAATAAATATTTTTTTAAACATAAAATATAAAGTAATATAATAGATTAAAATATATGAAACAAACATTAATTATCCCATATTTTTACTAAAATATATATCAGCACATCGGAAAAATTGCAAATTTATTGTCTAAAATTTTTAATTTTTTTGTTTAAATGTTTAACTTTTTTTTTTTTGAAATTAAGTGTGTAAACTTATTTTTGTGTTAGTGTGATGCTTCCCACCAACACACGGTGGTTGGAATACTGACTGTACGTTAATGGGACTCATTTTTTAAGACATTTGGTATGCCACATGTACAAGGCAATTGATTTGTCTAAAATGCCCTTGATTCATCATCTCCCGTAAAGAGGAACCAGGGCAAAAAAAAAAAAAATTGTAATTTAGGGACAAAAACAAAGCATTCTCAAATTCAACACAAATTATCTTAGCAAAGAGAATATAGTGCCTCGGCCACCACAGAGGCAGAAACGCACAAACACAACACAGAAACAGGCGCACAGACTTGTAACAATGCCAAACCAAAGAAGACAACGACGAGACGCTTCAGAGCTCAGGCAAAACCTGAAGAAGATGAAGAACGACGACAACAACTAGAAGAAGAAGATGATGAAGAAGAAGAAGAAGAGCAAATCGAGAATCTTCCAATTGAAGCAGACCTTCTGTTCTATCCAAATACGCTAACATCTATTGTCGTTTCAGACGCACTTGAGCCTGATTTTCCTATCATTTATGTCAATAAAGTTTTCAAGATCTTCACCGGTTATGGCACAGACGAAGTCCTCGGTCGCAACTGGTATAATACTTTATTTTTCGTTGTTAATATTAATTACTGCGTAGTTTCTGTGATTGTAGTGTTAATTTTATGTTTTGTTGACCGTTTGATGTTATTTTTCTCGCAATCGATTTTTGTAATATAGAGATCCTCGTGCTCAGAGACGGCATCCATTAGGGGATCCAGTTGTTGTCTCTGAAATTAGGAGGTGTCTCGAGGAAGGTGTTGAATTTCAAGGTGACCTTCTGAATTTTAGAAAAGACGGTGCCCCTTTGATCAACAGGCTGAGGCTTGCTCCTATGCATGATGATGATGGTACTATTACTCACATAATTGGTATTAAAGTGTTTTCCGAGGAAGCAATTGGCTACCAAGGCTGCAAGGAAGTCTGCTTCGGCCACTGGAGGCGAGAGCGCTTAGATTTGGGCTCTTATATGTTTAGGATTTGTGATTTAGTGGGATTTAAATGAAAGAATTGAGTAGAAATGTAATAAGTTTTGTTGAATTTGAAATTGCAGTTTACATGTTCGTTAAAAGTACCGTGTGGTTTGATGATGTATATGTGTCACGTGAGTTTTTTTATACTCGCGAAGTTAGTCCACGTGCGGCCTACCAAGCTTGATTCACCCAATGTCAAGAATGCTAGTAAACCTTCCGAATATTCCCTTGAGGAGATGGGAATAGTAGCCACCCATACCTATAAATACCTCCTCACCCCCTCATTTTGTACACTTTTGATGAACATAATACAAGTATACTTTTCAAAGCTCTATGCTCTTTTTGTACCTTTTTACTTAAGCATATTTTCGTTGTCGTAATTCTTGTCATCTTGTCAAGTTTGACATACGTTGGAAGGCTTACTAATATTCTTGACATTGGGTGAATCTAGCTTGCTAGGCCGCACGTGGACTAAGTTCGCGAGTATAACAAAACTCACGTGACAGTTGGTATCAGAGCGGGTCGAGCTCTTTGGGAAAATCTTGCATGAGGTTATGGCTAGAGCTCCGTGGCGTGACATATGGATGTAGCAGAGATGAGAAAGGACCAAGTGGAACCCCGTATTTGGGTGATGCTCCACTGGAAATTTACTATTGATGGGTGCTCAGGTAAGCATTTTATAAAGCTCTGTAACGTTCGTACCTGTATTTGAACAAGAATATAGCAGAATTGTGATTCTTCTTCTCGTTGTTCTTTATGTTTTATCTTCTTTTTCAAAGACAAACAATTAATGATAGACTATAGACAATTTCTTGAAATACATTTGTTCCTATTTCATTCATTATTTACAGTGACATCAAGAACATGATGAGCAATTTTTTTTTTTTTTTGATTTATAATGATTTTTAATATTTGTTTTCTATCTTTTCCCTCTCAATTGCTTAGTTTTAGCAGCCCTAATTTTCTAATTTTATTTGTTTGTTTAGATATTTTATTTGTTTCCAAACAGGTTGAAGATATTTTAGTCTTTTTACTTGCATTATTTTAAGTCATTTTTGTCATTTTACTTGATCATGATAACATGACAAGGTGTTCTTCATAAAGTGAGCCCATTAGTGTACTGTCAGCATTCCAGCCACCACCTGACAGTTGGAAGCATCAAATTGACACAAAAATAAGAAGTTTAAACACTTGAGTAAAAAAAAAAAAGTTACACTTAAATAAATAAAATCAAAAAGTTAATATACCAAATTTACAATTTTTTCTAGCTCATGGTTACATTGGTTTTCACAAAGCCAATTATGGTTACATTATTTTTTTATTTACTTAGTAACCATAATTTAATAATTTAATATACTTTTAAAAGTAATAAAAGTAAAGTGAGAATAAAGTAAATAAAAGGTTAGAGAATCAAATTGGACTATCAACTATTTCCCAAAGTTAATATTAGGTTTTAAAGTTTTTTTTTTTTTTTTTTTTTTTTTTTTTGTGGTGCTATTAGGAACTTTTTTCTAAAATTGGATCATATTGGACTTTATCATAAAATTTTTTACTATTAAGTCCTATAAATCAGACAAAATTTAAAATTTAATGGTTAATTAATGAAAAATGATTTAGATTAATAAATAAAATTGATAATTTTTTTTAAATATATATCATCTAATTATAAAATTTTAAAAATCTTAACCCATAAAATAATATTTAGAGAAAAAAAATTAAATTTTCTTTAAATTTTCAAGACTTAAAAATTTTAAAAACTTCAGGATCAAGTGACACATATAAAAAAATTCATCAATTTTATTTATAATTTAATTTTAGTTCAATAATAAATTTTTATTCATCAATTAATTTTAATAGTTAACTAACCAAAATTATTTAAATTAATGATTAAAATTGATAATTTTTTTAAAATGTATATCACATAATTATAAAGTTTTAAAAATTCTTAGGTTTATAGAACATTTTAAGGAAATTTTAAATAAATTTTTAAGAAAAGTTAAAAAAATTTTCAAAAATAAAAGTAGTATGTGAGCTTAAAGATTTTTTAAATTTTATAATTAGATGATATATATTTTTAAAAAATTTAACAATTTATTTATTAGTCTAAATAATTTTTCCTTAATTAACTATTAAAATTAAAATTTTATTTGACTTATCAGACTTAATTGTAAAAATTTCTTAAGATAAGGTCCAATATTATCTAATTTTGAAAGAAAAGGTTCCTATTAAACAAAAAAAGTTAAGGTTCAATGTTAACTTTGAGTTATAGTTGAGGGTCCAATTTGACCCCTTTGATCTAAATAAAAAAACAAAGTAATTTTAAAATTTCCTATCAAATTAAAAATATTTTGCAAGATTTTTAAATTTGAGACATTTTGCAGAAAGTTAAATTCCTTAACCCCTTATTTGATTTAATTTCATTAAAGAATTAATTTCATTAAAGAATTAATTTCATTTCCAAATGAATTTTAAATATAATTCATTTGCAAATGAATCTCAAATTTATTTAAATCAAATACATTTAATTAATAAAAATGGATTTAGCATTAAACAATTCCATAAAATTAAAATAAATTTTACAAAATTTTCATTTAAATCAAACTTACTCGTATAGATTTGCAAATAAATTTCATAAAATTCTTTTAAACCAAACACAATTGAAATCACTTTTTGACACCATTAGGTGAAAAGAACACCGTAGTTTATATATTTTTTTTTCCATCATTAACTGAATGCTGAAAAACAGTTTACAACTCGTGAGTTTGCCTGTCTATTTACATAACCCATTACAAAGTTACAATCTAACTGTGCCTAACTGCCTCACAGTTTTACATTTGCCTATCTTCATAATATCTTTTAGGAAATTTTTTGCCTAAATGTATTACATCCAATGGTGAAATATATAACAAAGAGACATATGTCTCTTTTTCATTAGTTAAGCGTAAATCACTTAATTGATGTGTCACAAATCCTACCTTCAGGTGTAATATACCCAGTATAGGCAAGCTTTTCTCTTTTCTCTTTTCTGTAAGGTGTACTAAGGTGTTAGAAAACAACTCTAAAAAGATACATTTTGTGCAACTATCTGTTCAGCATTTTGTCCAGCACTAGGTCAGCCCCTTTGGGGATTTCCTTCATGAACCACAGAAGTCCCTTCATCAAGGATTGTTCTGTTAACAGGACTTAGCTGGGAAGCAGCAACAGAACTCTTTTGGTTCTCCCCAGAGGGTGGGGATGGATTCAAGCACTGTGTGTTGTCACTCTCGGAGGACAGGCCGGGTACCACTGTGGACACTGCAGCACTCGCCTGAACAGACTCTTGTTCACTGCCTCCACCATGACTTGTGCCATCTTTCGCACCACCTAGAGCCACATGGAGTTACAGAATCAATATATGGTCGTCAAATGCAAGCACAAAACAAGGTGGGAAAACATAGGATCAATGGCTAGGGACCCATGATTTTCTCAAAAAGAAAAGAGAATGCAAGAGGAGGAACCTATAGCCTGATAAAACAAATGCTGAAGAATCTAGAAACTAGAAAAGTAGAGTTGTTATTCCACAAGGTGCAAAAACCTGTATGTACTGGAGCTGTTGCTGGCAGGCTTGTATTTGATGATATGTATGAGGTTCCTGCACCCTTTTTCATCTTTGGCTACAAAAGGGGAAAAAAAAACTGTGATGCAGCAATGAATTTTAAATTTTTGACCATCAATGATCACGAGATTAATATTTTCCTCTTTATTTACAAGGGAAGTGCATAACATGTGTCCTTGCTCATGTCTAAATGCAAATTATCTACTAGAAATCTGAAGAAAAAATGAAATTCTGCATTTTCTGCTTCAATGGTTAAACGATGAAGAAAGATAGAAAATAGGAGTTATGATCTAGCATGGCTGTTACTATTCCTCAGGAGTGCAATTTCTTTTTTTTTTTTCTGTCAATAGTGCAATTTCATGTTTGGCATGCTGAATAAGATGTCTTTGCAGATCAAGTTTAGCTTCATACCTTGACATTTTCTTCACAATGTTTGAGAACAACTGCAATGTTTGCGTACCGACCATGCACTAGTGTGTAAGCCCATAAGAGGAGTTTCCTTGGAGTGCTCAGATCAAGAATTTCAACCCCACTGAATCCAGCATGTTGTGTTCCCATTGATACCCGAGTTGGCATCAAATAAAGGTTGAGACCAGATGGAAGCACCACACAGGAACTCTCACGAAAGAAACTATAGGAGCTTTTAAGCAACGAGTTTGCAGTCTCAATATTTTCATCTGAAATTTTTCCTAAGAATATGTTCTTAATTTTAGTCAGTACGGGGTTCCATTTTGTTTCAAGTTTTTCCAAACAGGTAAAGTCCTCAAATGATGAACTCCACAATTCATTTGTTTGCAGATCAACACAAAGCAATGGACCAGTATCTGAAACATCATCTGATGGGTTAGGGGTCTGAGTCTCACTTGAGATTATAGGTCGTGATGGTGTGATCAATGCTAAACTAACTATCAGAGATCGACACCAAGCAACAGAAGCATGTCTGCAAACTTTTGCACAGTTACTATTTGACAACTTAGGATTCTTAAAACGCTTCCGAATCTTCTCATTTATTGCTTCTAGTGTCTCTAGCTTGCCATTTCTCTCCAATGATGAAACATACATATGCAGGTATCTGCAACAAGAAACACATTGTGGTACACAAGTAACTGTGTGAGGATTGTACAACTGACAGCAGTACATGAAATGCTAAACTCAATTGCAGGTGCATAGAAGTGCTTCTGAAATCTTTTCATTGACACTGACAATTCAGGACTATAAAAACACTAATAAAGCACAAAATATACAAATTTCATAGAGGTATTAACATATTCTAATAAAGCTCAAAATATACAAATTCACAAATTTGACAGAGGCATTGACATTTTCTAAATCAGCTAGGAAGTCAATCATGCAAAGTTCAGAAAGCTTGGTGAAAAAGAAATCGATGCTGCACTTTGGAGGAGAGGAAGTGGGATAATGATAACAAGTGAAAACAAGCATATAATGCCAAAATGCTTTAATTCAGAATAAGATATTTTTGCAAGACATTGCTTAACTGAAATATACCTTTTTCATATTTAAGTTGTAAGGCTCTCCATTTGTACCAAAAATTTGGAAAAAAAAATGAAAGATTTATACAAGAGACCAGAACTCTGTCCCAAGCTTCTCATAAAATAAGAACGGAATTTACCTGTATAAGGTTTCCTCTGTTATTTCTGGGCTTCTGATCTCAGGCAAGTGGTATATCTCTGGCCACAAGTTTCCCTGTTCCATGAATAATGAGAACAACTTCTCCAGCAGATGCTCTGAACTGCTGGGGGCACTAAAACCAGCTTGGCGCATGGATAACACAAGGGCCTTGATTAGCCTCCCCAGAGCTACTGGTACAACATCTTCAACACACAATGAAAACTGGATTTGAACCAAAGTTAGATCCTAACTGAATTTGTTCAAGGCAATGTAAGATAATAGTAAATAAGGAAGTTGGATTCATGTTAAGAAACAAATCATAATAGTCCAAATTGCACTTGGCATAAAATAACATGCAGCCTGCCACTGTACATTCTTCTTCACAACAAATAAATGTCCTGCCCAACAGTAAGAATTCTGCCTCCATGCCTTAACACCCTGAAAAGAGGTTTGGTTGGGTTTTGGGGCACAGGCAAAGACTAAATAGCAGAAAGCACCTCATCGGTGAGAGCAGATACAAATCTTCTTGTTTATGATGCAAGTCAACTGAAGCATAAACAACTTGCTAGGAAATGATTGCATGCAAATGAATAATGTCCCAGAGCTTGTGCATTGATTAAAATGAGGCTAGTAGGAACTTGACAGGCGACCATAAAGCCACAAAGAGAGCCAATTTTCAAGGGTTCAGTTTTTTACCCTTTTATCCGCCCGAAGAGATATAAAAGCACGATCAAGGGTACAAATGTCTCCAGTCTCCTCCAATAATTTCAAATAGAACAACAAATACTTTCGAATGCAAGTAATAAATTTTCGAGAACTTTCTGCTAAGTTAACTTCAAGGGCCTTTTTGTTCCCTGCAATACTTGATGATTTCCGCCTGCCATACCAAGAAATAATTCAAACCAATAACTTTTAACGGTAAGCATGCTAAGCAAGGAAATGCTGATATCGGACTTTCCAACACAACAAAATGTGCATTTAAAATCCTAGGTGTCTATGTAATACCTCCCTTTCTTGACCATGCTATCAATCTCCCACATATTTATAGTGAAGGATGAGCGTGATGATTTGAAGCAAAAAGAAAGTTCTTCCTTTGCCCTCTCCAAATCACCATGCAAACACCGCCTATACAGTCCTTGAGCAAGCATATATCTAGCCTTATGAAAATGTTTGAGATCCCCTTCAATACAGATTTCCAGAGCAGAGAGGCAATCGTTGTAAAGCATGTTCCACACATTTTCCATGTGAATTAATTCCTCATGCTTCTTCTCCAAAGAATCTTCTCGAGTGCTCCCATCCTTCATATCATCCGGTAAATGTGACATTTCTGGTGCCAGTTTATCAAGGATGTTCATTGCAGCATCCTTTATGGATTGACTAAAGGAAAATCCCGATAGAACCTGTGACAGACATAAGCATAAGACATTTCTAGGACCTAAAAATATTTATTATAAAAAATTTCACACGATTCTAATTGCCCAAAAGATCATAAACTGTTTAAATACTAGAAATTTAGGATGAAGCCACAAACACATGTTACCATTCGGTTCAAATTTAAAAAGAGCTGTAAGATTAAATAACAATCAGAGAAGTTAGCAATTAAGAAGAGATTCTTGTTCTTTTTATTTTCTGTTTCTTTTGTTTATTTGTGTGGAGCAGGGAGAAGAAGAAACCTTTAAAGCCTCCAGGTTCTGTTTTCCACACATGCAAAGTAACTTTAAGCGTGAAGCATGCATCCTGTAGACAGGATCCACAGCTGATGGATTCAAAGCAATAGCATTATCATAATGCGATAATGATGTATCATAAGAGTATCCAAGCTTCTCACAGAGTTTTCCCATATAGAATGCATGCGACCAATCCTGCCTGTAACATGAATTAGTAATATTCAGATATCATTTTAATATCATCCATTAAAATGTAAATAAACAATATCAAGGAAGCAAAACAAACATACTTGTGCAAGGAGGCTTTTTTAAAATGCTTTAGTGAGTTCTCACAAAATGCCATCCATGCTGCATCCTTTTCAGGAACAACAGATCGCTGATCGTAAAAAGGTACCACATTCTGAAGGCTGTCATAGTATACCAATGCCAGTAACTCATGTATCTCGCACTACAACCACACAAAATTTCATACTTGTTATGAGGAAAATCATAAAAATACAACTAATGGAAGCAAAAACTAAATCAAACAACTGATCCTCTTATCCATGCTCCCCAAAAATAGGAGAAAGAAAAACTGACATTATGTTTCGGAATCTCACTAGATATGGGTTTTTTCTTAGTAGGATAAATTCATGGATCTTGTTTCTGTCAGATCATAGTTTTTTTTTGAACAACTCTGTCAGATCATAGTTATTACAGGCGCAAGGTGCATTAAGGTGCAAAGGGGTTTGGGAGCCCAGGTGCAAGGCATAGGTATGCACCTTAGTGACATGAGGTGCTAAAGAGAAGAAAATAAAAATAAAAAATAAAAAATCTATTTCAACTTGGCACAAATAGGATGTATATCTGGTCGCTTACTATACAAATCAATGCTAGAGATCTGTAAATGAAGGCATTGGTACAAAAACAGCTGTGAACTAAAATATTCCATGGCGCAAGCCTCATTAGCATCGCCCAGCTTTTAGTATTTGAGACACTAGGGTTTGTGCCTGGTGTGCCTTGCACCTTTAACAACTATGCGTCAGATCAGAAAACACCAACAGGAAACAGTTGCAAGGGGTCTGAAAATGCTTAAGCAAAGCCTACCTTTTGTCAAGTTTTACACTTTGATAACTGTGGTAAAGGCTAACATGTCAAAAATTAAACAAATGATCCCTGTTCCTTTCCTCCCAACAAATGTGTATAGTTAGTTGAGTTGGATTAGGACTCTTTAAGAATCAAGGCCAATGTAAATATTTATTCAACCAAGTTAGATTAGAACTCTAAATAGCATGTCATGCAAATAGCCTTATTAAATCCCATGCGATATGCGAGCAAATGACCAGTTATTAAAAAACTTTTAAAAATTGCCAAATGACTTATCATAATAAGGTCCTATTTCTGACATTTTCCAGCCACCATGATCATTTGTCTAAACCACTTGTGTGAAACACACATCCAGCATTAACACCAAGGCATTTAAGCATATTGAGGAAATCTCTCATTTAGTTAACAGAATTCTAAAATCATCAATCAGTCTGTGACCATACGATGAAAGAACACTCATTAGGACATTGTCATGCTGGGCTCCTTATTTCTAGCATGCCACCTTGACCAGAAGCATGGTGCTTAATATAATTAAGGGATAGATTCAAGATATACCCAAAGATACCTATGGATATCTTATTGAGCCAACAGAAACAAATGAATAAGTGCAATTTGCCACGTGGAAAATTTAAAGAAAAGACAAACCTGTTGAGCTGATGTCTTTGCCAAAGCCAAACTCACTAGTAGACAACGTCTACTCCTCCTTCGACTTGTCTCAACTCTCTGTGGCAGGGTAGCATTCTTTCTCCATCCTGCCACATTTATGTGCTTACTTCCATCATTTAACAACAAATCTACCTCCTGCTTTAATGAAGCCAAACAAAATAAGTTGATAAAGTTGAGCCATGGCTGCCAAAGATTTTGTAATCCTCAATTAAAAAATTATTGTGTTTGTTCCAATAGTACTGGTAGTTGAAATGGACAAATGTGTATAGATCTTGCCTCATCATAAATATTTGCAAGCCGCTGCCAACTCTCGAAACGTAGAGGATTGTACAAAAGATCATATTTGAAGAGATTTGCATTTTGCTGTACAAATTCTTCCCCTTCCTTGGTAAGTACAAAGCCTGGCCACTTATCAGTTGCACTCATTTCCTCAGACAGAGCTAGAAAATAATACAAGTTGCAATATACATCCAAATATGGCTCAGCACTGCAAGAAGTAAATAATTCATACAGTGAGTTCATCCCTAAAGAATGAAAATATCAACAGTTTCAATCAGCAGCTGAAGGAAAATGCAATATGTTATGCAATAAATGAATACCTTGCAGCCATCATTGACTTGTGCTGTTTGACGCTTCCCACATCAGCAAATATTTTCTTTGTTATGGTCTCCAGAAACCCTTCAGATCCTGCTTCCTCTGAGAGTTTGTCTTCACATAAATTAGGATCATCCAAGAACTTATCAATTGCATTTCCAATTAAAACATCCTCTGGTGGTTGTGGAAAGTGTTTGCGTATGGCTCTTAACACTCTACGAAGTTTCACCAATCCTGTTTTCTGAAAGGTAACATGCATGGCCAAATCAAAAGGAAGTTAACATTCACACTGTATGTGCAAAGAAGGTGGGGTTGGGGGAAATAGAAAGAATACTCACGGAAGAAGCCTTTGCATAAGGGAGTATATACTGAAAAACATCAGCACATTGCTCCTTTGTCTGATAATCTCCACGACTAGTATTTTTGTGCATGGCCAGATCATCCTCGTAGGATGAATCAGATCTAAGATTGAGACCATATAAGCAGAAAAAGCACTGATCCAAAGCATTGTCAATTATTGACTCCAGTTCCTCCCGTTCATCTTCAGTGAGCTCATTTCCAGATTCAGTAAATTGTTCACATGAATTTTCTCCCTTGATCTTACCCTCGTCACTACCTTGCTTTTCACATCCTAAACCTGTACTGTCTTTCTCTGGGCCTTCTAGAGAAGACATGCCTTTGGAACTGGTCCCTTTGAAACAATCACTCTCTACATTACTTGAATCATCAATTTCAGTTCCACCCATCCCCACATCCACTGTATGCGACTTTGATTCTTTATCACATGGTTTGTTTTCACTATGAGGAGAAAGCTGCTTATCATATTCAAGTGTTTCTCTATTTGAAGAATTTAAATTGGATTTGAGCTTCATGTCCAGTGTCAAGAGATGCTTTATTGCAAATTTAAGAAATGTTCCTTCCTCCCCTTTGCCACCCTCACCCGCACAACACAAGCCATACTCAGCAAGCAAATCATGGATTGCCACAATTAATTCAACCTAACATCAAAATCAGAAATTTGGTTAAAAAATCCATTAGGAACATAAAATAGTATAGGAAAAATCATATTCAATATTGAATTCCTCAAAAGAAGAAGGCAAGACTCACTTGGGTTTTAATGGTGACAGTAGAGATGAGGTGTTGAAGTTTGCAGAACGCAATGCCTGCATCAACAAAGCTGAATCCTTGCTTTTGCTCGGTTTCATCTGCAATTAATTGTGCACAAGATTGTTTAGAGAGGCAATTTATTGCAACATGGCACATGAATGCCAGCAGCAAAGTCTGGATATTGCTGATGATGCCGATCGGAACGACTACACCATTCTGCAAGCAGAATATATTCACACTCCAAGGTCATGTGGTATTACAAGGTGTGCTAACTGAGCAAGTGAAAAAACAAGTAATGCTGAAATGAAATAAAACTATTTGATCATGACTTCTGTTAACTTTATGATAGAAACTATCTACAATGGACAGGTGTAGCAAGATCTATTATTTGGCTTTGACCTATATTGTGAGCATAAAGAACAATAATCTCTTAAAATTAACTAGACTCACAGAATTAAGAATTGGATCCATCTTCAATTGTGACAAACTTTGTGAAATTGCCTTCACCTCCTCTGCCACTAAGTCATCCCAATGTCTGTCCAAATTTTCTTTTGATATATTACCTGAGGGAGAAAGTGCTTTGAACCCATACTTCTGTCGTAGAGGTTCATATTCATTCATGCTAGCTGCTAGCATGAGAAGTTCCAGCTTTCGCCGGTGACAATTCAAGTATACCTCAATGTTCATCGGCTTTACCTTCTCACATGCTTTAATTAATAAATTTATTGCAGATAATTCAATGCTTGCATATTCTTCACCTTTCTCATTAGAAGCAGGTGCTGGTAGTACATCAATGTGAGCATGTTCTGTAGAGAATAGAAGTGGAGAAAGCAAGTTTATGCATTCCATATACATTTCTTTCTCAATCATCTCACTCACACTCTTCTCAAGCAAGAAATCAACATTTAACAAATTAATTTCATGGAGAACTCTGTCTACATTTAAATCTTTATTGATCTTCAAGTGTGGCAGCTGAACTGAACCTGGAGAATCATTAATGTCTTCCTTTTTCATCAAAAGCGATAAAGAAATGCAGAACTCTTCATGTGCTTTTGCCTTGTTGCCATCGAAGATAGACAATTTCCCACTCAACCAGAAGTATCGAATCCAAAAGGGAATTTTATTGGTCACCAAAGAACTATTAAAGAATGAATTCTGGCAGCTATAATCTTTGGCAAATGTTTCATTATTATCTTGAAAACTCTTCAATGGAGAGCAACTTTCATCCCCATGGATCTCATTCAAGGAAAAAGGATAGTCCAAAGCAACTGATTCAATAATCTTACAAAGATGATATGAAGCCTCTGAGATAAATTCTGGCAGTTTTGATGCATTCGAAGGCAAAGATCCCAGTTCATAATACAGCTCAGCAAGAAAAAGACTACATTCAAGCGTCCTACCCTGCCCCCAATGTCTTGTCAGTCTTTCCAACTCTAAGAATTTGACAAATACATCTTGATATGTAAAACCCCTAGTTGCAACATGTTCCAACAGCAAGTGAGCCATATGGTAAGCACCATAGTTTTTTGAAGTTTCTCTTACAAATGCAGAAACATCATTATGTTCTGTATCCAAAGAATTAAACTGACCGAGACATGAATTAGAATGGCTAGCTGCCTGATCAGAATCTTTACTTTTAAGTCCACTAAATACAAAAGGTTCTAGCAATTGAAGAACAACTTTGGCAAGATCCTTATTGGTAGCAAAATCCAATTCTTCCTTTCCAGGTTTACGACTCCTAAGCCGAGTACTCCGCCTCTCATGAGGTTGCTCTTCAAATGGATTTGCCTCTCTTTCTTTAACAAAACTGGCTCTTTCTAAGTCACAATCACCAACAGACAAGCTTTTGCTAGATATGGGATTTGGCCCTTTATCTTCAGTAGACCCCAAAATGCTATTCATAGAAGAAGGCAAATGTAAAGTTAACCTAATATCGCCAGATCTAAATTCTCTTTCAGCACCCTTCTCAGAACCACAACCATTCAATGGAAGTAAAATTTCCAAAAGGGCATCAGCAAGAGCACCCCATGAAGCCTCAGGCAAACACAATTCTATGTTTTGCTTTGACTTTTTGCAAGCAACATCCTCATCAATATTTTCATTAGTTGCTTTTCTCTTGTCAAAAAATTTGAGCCTCACATGCTTAGGTTCCAGCTTATCAATTCCTCTAGGAGCAAATGGAATTGGCTCAGACTCTTCAATGGTATTTTTAACATATGAAGCACGAGAATGTGAAGGCCAATGCCTCAAAATCAACTCCGCGATGGAGAGACAGGCAACCTCATCACCAATGGCAATAAGAACTTCCAATAGTTTCTCCATGCAATTCCCTGCATACATCATACAAGGAGATGATACATTTGTCTAAAAATCATGAAAATAAAATAAAGATTTAGATTAGAAAGGGCACAAAATCACAGCCAAAAGTGATTTGACACAGACTAACAAGTAATATTTGAATGAAGTAGATAAAATTCTTACAATTATTAGGGCTACATAGAAGCCCTTGCTCAAATGCCCAGCGTGAAATACTCAGCAAACCCATTGAGCATGATAGCGTTCCTAGCTGATTCCAGACAACTGAATCCTTGTTATCAATTTCTACAGCTTGAAGATAACAGTTAAGGGCACTCTCATAATGAGTTGAACCTTGTTCGAGGAAAACAGTAGCAAGATTCTTCAGTGCCAGAAATCTGCCACCCAAAAAGAAAAACACACGCACACATTCACACACAGTCTAAAACATGACTAATAGGATACACTTTTCAAGTTCTTATGTTAAAGTAATAAAAACTGCAATACACAATCAAATCAGGCAGTGACTAAGAAATGAAAAAATACCACAAATGCAAACCTGAGTTGCTGCAAATGATCATCCCTTGCATCACAATCCACCTAAAATAACAAAGGCCAAACAAAATTTAATCAAACAACATTAATTGACAGTAACAAACTAACAAAGATTTCACTAAAAAAAGAGAGAAAATACCTGGGAATTAGAAATGAGAGGATCTTTTAGCACAGATTCTAATAATTGGCGTGCTTTATCGTACTCTTTTGCTTGCAACTTTTGAAGGCCTTCGTGATAAGATTGAGTAATATGAAATTCCTAGAAGTTATATAAAAATAAAATTGCAATGAACAAAAAGCATGACTAATAATCACAAGTAAGAATTAAAAATGAGAAGAAAATCAAATAAAATCATGCCTGAGCTTCTTTTGTAGGAGCTAAGGGTTCCCATTGCTCTGTAGAGTCTGTATCGTTAATAGCTGCGATTGAAAACTGCAAAAATAATAATAATAATAAAAGGGAAAAAATTCAGCTCAGCTAAGCTCAATATTTAACGCAAATTTTGAGATAAGAACCTAAAATCATGCTCACCATTATTCAGTATCTGTAACTAGGGTTTCGACTCTTCAAGTTTTTGATTGCTCCACCTCTTCTTCAACCTGGTGTCAGTACTTCCCCTGTGATTTTAGGCGGGTTCATTAAGGGCTCTTTGAGTTCTTTTTTTTTTTCCTCCGTTTCTTCTAGTTGTGCAGGGAAACCAAGCAAACGACGACGTTTGATAAGCTTCTGTGTTTGTTTGTTACCCTTTTTTTTTTTTTTTTTCTCTGAAAGTGCAGCAAGTAGACAGCTTTTATTGGCATAGGCCTCCCAAAAGGTAACAGAGGTGTGCAAAGGTTTTTTCAGGCCGGATGGAGATTGGCCCTTGAGTGCAAAGGTAGAAGGGAGTTTGACTGCAAGATCCATCCGTCAAGTAAGGAGAAAAGTTGGCTTTAGTGATCTAACGATGCTGAATGGAAAAGCCGTGGATTGATAGATTTCTTATGGTAAGTATTACTACGCATGCAGCTATTTTTATGGTAAGAGACTATGATTCAATTGCTCGATACAATGATTTATTAGATCGTGTCCTTAGGCATCGCGATGCAATTATATCACATCTCAATTGGGTATGTATATTCAGTGCCATAGTTTTTCGCAAATTATATCATGGACCCCTATTCATGATGTTATATGAACTCACACGTGTAATTTAAGTTCGAATTTTTTTTACGCTCGGGTTCTTTTTTTTATGCTTTTTTTGTCTTCTTCTTCTGAGCGTGTTATTCTTTCCTCATACTTTGACTTTTTTTTTTATTAATCTCTGCATCTTTTTGCTCTTATCATTCTTTTTTTTCTCACAATTGTGAAACTTTTTATAAATGAATAACTATAAGACGAGTCGTGCATTTAATGATGTGTGTAGTGCCCATATATTCTTGTTTGAGCATTCACAATCTTTTGGAAGATACATATGCTCCAATTATGAGTTTATCATCCTTGAGGTTACAAACTCTCTGAGAGTAAAGTATCCAGTGTACACAGTTGTTCCTTCTTCTTTTTTTTTTCTTCTTCTTTTTGTATTTTTTTAGATTTGATTTTCATTGATTTTGTTGTATTTGTTTATTTTTGTAAATATAAATTTATTAATTGTAATGGAAAGATTCATGTGTTATTGATTGAAAGTTCATGTATTATTAAATAAAGATTAAATTGAATGTAAACATGCAGTGAAGGTCTGTGAACCTGTAGGTGAAGGTTTGTGAACTTGCTGGTGAAAGTTAGTGAACCTACAAGTGAAGGTCAGTGAACCTGTAAGTGAAGGTCAGTGAACCTACAAGTGAAGGTCAGTGAACCTACTACAAAATTCATTGATCTTGAAATGCATGTTCATTTGAACCTATAGGCAAAAATCAATGAACTTGCAGCAAACTCATTGAGTTTGACCTGGAAATTCATTGATTCTCATAAACATACAAGTAAAGATCAAAGAACTTCATTGTTTTTATCAATTAACCTATTAATTACTACAAGTATAAAGAGAAATTAACTAATTAAAACAAAATTTAACACAAAGTTTAACCAGTGGTCTAATGCACTCTCTTTGCATTTTTTTTCTCCTTCACATAATTAAAATCATCACCACACTTTTTCTTTTGATAGAAGATTATAGTGATGGGTAGAGAAGGTCATAGGTTGGATTTTTGTTTTTCTTTCTTTTTCATTATGAATTGTATAGTCAAGTTAATTTGAATAGCATTTTTGGCTTTTATATGCCTATATTGTCTCTGTAAATGGATAGTGTAGATGGCGAGGTTTAGCACGCGCCTAAGATTTTAGCAACCATGACACTGTTTGAGCTCAAGGCTCTAGATAACAAACTAACCATTATCACAAAGATATGGTGTGGAGATAAAGAGTCGCCACCCAGGATAATAATTGGGATAAATAGAAAAATAGTGGTGCTCAATTCTTTAAAAGAAAACCAGCACCACAACTAGAAGATTCTGGGTACTTTATAATTACTTTATAAATTACTATCTTATCCTTTATTTACATGCAATTTCACATAAACCCTTATTAAAACAATTAACTCAAAGCAAACTAGTCATTAAAAATACATGTAAATAATACACTCATTTAAATCAACAATCTCTAAGTTAGTTTAATCTACATTGATTTTAATTAAATGAGTTAAATCTACATGTTTTAATTTACAAGTGAGCCTAAAGACTAATGGACCTAGGTCTTATTCAATTTTAATTTAAATGAACCTAAATCTATTTATTTTAATTCTAAAGGATGAACCTAAATCTATGAATTATGAAATATTTAAATTAATGGGCCTAATTCTACATATTTTATTTTTAAAGTGATCTTAAGTCTACAAATTATGGAAAAGACTTAAATTAAATGGGTTAAGTCTAAATTAATTAAATTAGGTGAGTCTATGTTTAATTAACTAAATGGGTCTAAGTTATCTCTAACCTAATTTCCAATTAATTATGGGCCTAATATGCATTTTAATTAATTAAAACTAAAAGCACCTAAATTTATTTAAATGGGTTAAAGTCTAATGTGAGCTTAGGGCCCAAAACACTTAAACATAAACAAAAAAGCCTAAAAACAATAAAACAAAAAATCAAAACAAACAAATAAAAGATCAAACAATTAATTTCAACTTAGTCTAAAAAACCCTAATTTTAATTAAAGTGACTCTAAACAAGCAAATAAAATAAAATAAAATAATCAACAAGCAACTCTAATTCTAACAACTTAAATCTAATTCAATTTTAATTAAACAAACCCTACTGATTTCCATAACCATTAATTTTAATTGATTACCCAATTAAAACCCTAATTTTAATAACCGATTAAGTAAAATAAACACACATATGATTTCATTATTTTCACTATTAGGGTTAATACAAATAGCTATTGAAAATAATAAAAAAGGGAAAAAATTAATACAAACCAAAAATAAATAAAACAACAAAACAATAATAAACAATTAAATAAAAAAAAACTTAGAAACTATATTTAGCTACAAGGCTCAACCATGGCATTCTATAGATCTCCATGGATTTTGTTTTCTAAGTAAGATTATCATATAATCCCTTCCATAATCACCAAGACAAAAGAATAAACAATAATTAGTGAATAAAATAACAATGAAAATTAAATAAAATTGAAATTTAATAAAATCAAAATAATAATAAAATAATAAAATAAAAGAAGGTAGGAAAGAAAATAATGATTATGAATGCATTATGGTTGGCTCCTCAGACTAAGATCAATCACCGTTGTTTGTTCAGTAGGTCTTCAAAAACTTGTTATTCTCTTCCCCAAGATCTATTGCTCCTTACTTCCAAAAAAAAAAAACACTAATGAATCACAAAGAATCTTTAGTGTAATGCTTAAAGAAAGAAAAGTCTCTAGGTTGAGGGAGCTAGAGGTCTAAAAAAGTGCAGAAAAAGAGAGCTCGTTGAAAGTTTTTTTTTTCTTCCCCCTTTCTAGAGAGCTTTAGCTAGGTTTTTATAGAAAAAACCTAAAAAACCCTAGCTTATCACGTACTAAAGAGTTTTAGTTTTCCTAGGATTTTATTTCCTGAAAATCTAAATAAATCCTAAAAAGAAATTTAAGAAAAATTTTTAACCAATCAAAATTCAGGAAACACATTTTTTATTTTCTATAAAAATATGAACAATGGACGGAAAACATATAATTTCGACTAAAATTATGTAATTTTGATCGAAATTACATAATTTCAATTGGAATTACATAATTTCGGTCGAAATTATATAATTTTGGTTGGAATTACATAATTTCAATCCTTTTTTTACTTTTAATTACAAAAAGACCCCTAAAAGAATTTAAAATTTTCAATTAGGTCCAAAAAACATTACAGTTAGGTCTTTGAAAATCCAAAAACTCATTTTTTAAAAAATGCATTCAGACTCTTGAGGTTTCAAACTTCAAGTTTTTTGAATACCTATTTATAATATTTTCATTATTGGAGTCCTTTATCGCATCCATATTTTATTATCCTGAAATTGGGTGTTTACAGTTACCCCCCTTTGTCGCTGTTTGCTTGACAAATTGCAGCAAAACAAATAAGCACATAATTTCTTAAGAATAAAGTTTGAGTACTTACTTGTACTTCTTAAGGCATTTGCTTGTAAGTAATCGTCAGTTCACGATGAATGCTTGTGTTGTCGTACAACACTAGGCATAAACTTAAAAACATCTAAGGAAACACTATACTCGAACATATAACATTGGTTTGAAAGGATACATCACACTCGGTCATATGATGTTGGCTATACTCGGTCATATAGTTTGAATTGGAAGGATGCATTATACTTGGTCATACAATGTTGACTATACTTGGTCATACAATGTCAACTATACTTGGTCGTATAATCTGAATTGAAATGACACATTGCACTCGGTCGTACAATATTGACTATACTTGGTCATATAATTTGAATTGAAATGATACATTGTACTCGATCATACAATGTCGACTATACTTGTTCGTATAGTCTATATTGAATTAACACATTGTTCTCGATTGTACAATTTCAACTATACTCGGTTGTATAGCCTGAATTGAAATGACACATTATACTCGATTATATAATGTCGACTATACTCGGTCATATAATCTGAATTGAAATGACAAATTGTACTTGATCATACAATGTCGACTATACTCGGTCGTATAGTTTGAATTGGAAAGATGGATTGTACTTGGTCATACAATGTTAACTATTCTCGGTCATATAGTTTGAATTGAAATGACACATTGTACTCAGTCGTTCAATGTCGATTATACTCAGTCATATAGTCTGAATTGAAATGACATACTGTACTCGATCATACAATGTTGACTATACTCAGTTATATAACCTTAATTGAAATGACACATTGTACTCGGTTATACAATGTCGACTAAAGTTGGTCGTACAATGCCGATTATACTCAGTCGTATAGTCTAAATTGGAATGACACATTATACTCGATCGTACAATGTCGACTATACTTGGTCGTGTAGTCTAGATTGAAATGACATATTGTACTCGATTGTACAATGTCAACTATACTCAGTAATATAATGTGAATTGGAAATATGCATTGTATTAGGTCGTACAATGTTGATTATACTCAGTCGTATAGTCTGAATTAAAAAGATGCATTATACTTAGTCATACAATGTCGACTATACTTGGTCGTATAGTCTAATTTCTTTTATGCTGACAATTTAATAATTCATTGACTTATTAAATCATATAACATTGTAATTTAGGACTAAATTGCAAGAGAAGTGTTAGACGTAAATGCAAATGAAGTTAAAGGATTAAAATGGACATTTTCCACTTTAATATAAGTTTTGCATTTTGCCGATTCATTTCTTCATTTCCTATCCCTTTCGTTTCTTTGTTTTTTTCTTTTCCTTTCTTTTGATTTTCAAATCTTGCTTCTTTAATTATTTTTTCATTTTGACCTCCAATTTGAGATCCGTCTGATCCTATGGCTCACCCATAACACAGGCTATATAGAAGTAACTCTAGGCAATCAGATATGGTAATATCTCAACTACATTTTCCTCAAAATGATCTGGGGCTCAATGAAAGGGAATATGTACTCCCTTTGACTTGCTTGCACCTTCATAAATGCTCATAAGCTAGAGATGAGGTAAATTTCTCTTTTGTCTTGATTCTATAAAAAATATATTCATGTCAATATATTAACATATTCATGCATGCAATTATAGAATATTTTTTATACAAATCAAATAAAATTGCATGAAATTGTCAATTTGAAGCAAAATTTTACAAAATTATTTTTAGTATATCAGAGGACTAACATAATTTAGTTAGATTTTTGAATTTTTAGTCAGAAATCTAAATTTTGG
This sequence comes from Mallotus nudiflorus, assembly GCA_947683625.1. NCBI lineage: Eukaryota > Viridiplantae > Streptophyta > Magnoliopsida > Malpighiales > Euphorbiaceae > Mallotus > Mallotus nudiflorus. Next base: position 643,501 of record CANTUR010000731.1, on the reverse strand, counting down.
ATCGAAATTTTTTGATTTCTGATCGAGAATCTAGAAATAACGATTGGAATTCTAGATTTTCGCTTGAAAATCCAATTTTCCAATCACTTTTTTTAAACCCAAAGATAACAATGAAAATAGATAAAAAATAAAAGTTTGTAAAGGAATGTAATCCTATCATTTTCTGAATTTTATTCAAAAACCACTAAAATTTTTGGGTTGCTTTCACTTGGCTTGAGAACTCTTTCATAATTTATCTGGAGATGTAGTACAATATATCTAGGCATCTAGCTTCCGATACTTTGTTACTACTCTATTGATTGCTCGAGGTAGGTCAGATCACTATTCACTCTTTACTTTTATTGAGAAGTGGATGGATACCACTCACACCTTTCACAAGCGAGTGGGTGAGCTAATTATTTCTCCCATGAGCTTCTCTGCTATCATTGGGATTACTTTCGGGAGTACCCTAGTTCTTTTTGATATCCACTACTGCACTCTTCTAGAGGATGCCAAGAGTCGCTATGTTCGTGACTTGCTTAGGTTTGTTCTGATATGGAAGAATCGGAAGAACGTGCTTCTTTCTTCTCTTATTCAAAGTTTTAGGAGATTACCTACCACCATACCTCATTAGATCCTTCAAAAGGCAAGATGCTTCTTATTAATACTTTTAGGCACTACCCTCTTTTGTGAGACTAGTCATAAGGTTAGCATTGTGCTTTTTGGGTCCCCTTTAAAATCTTGCTAGAGTCGCTACTTTCAATTGAGGATCTATAACTCTTGCTTATCTCTACTATAGACTAGATACTATTTGTAGAGGTACTGTGACAATGTGTGGCTTTTGGCATAATTTGCATGTATGTCTTTTACCCTTTTTTTTAATTCTGCTCTTTTATAACCCTTTTCATTTCGATTATCCTTTTCTTTTCAGATCTAGGGCATTGAGATCGAGGTGATCTGAGGCTTTAGCACCATTAGCTCTAATAGGAGTCTTCCATTGATGTAGAGATGAGGTTCTTCTCGCTTAGCTAGCATCAAGTATGACTTGTAGACTTATCGAGACCAGCTGAACTCTTTAGAGTGGGACTGGTTGGTGCTAAAACATTCAATAATATAGTTTTATGACTACTGCTATGAGGCTTGAGACTATGAGGATTTTGCTTCCTGGTTATGGTTGCTAAATGTGGTATCTTGGCGAGTGTGTCTATTATTGGCATATAGGACCTTCCAGGAGGCGTGTTCCTTCTGCTATTCCCTCCTTCACGTTAAGGAGTTACAGTATGACTAGTCTTAAGCTTAAAGTAGCTCTTGAGTGATATGATTCTTTGACTCTGTTCGAGCGTTCTTACCATTATCAGGAGTATATTCCAAAGAATCTCCTAGAGCAAGTTCCTACAGACCTAGTTGAGGTATGCTTTTCGCTACCATTCCTCCTTATCACCATCTTACTTTATTCTCTTTTGTCGCTGTAGATGACATTTATTTTCTATGCAGGTTGAAGAATCTACTAATATTACTATGGAGGAGGAGACTGAGGGTGACACTGGGAGGACTAAGCAAAAGGTGAAGCATACTCAGCATAGTAGAGCTACTCGAGGTGATACTTCTTCGAGTACCATTCTGGGCGATGTTCCCTTGCTTGATAGGTATATGTATTATTGGGCTCATACGGTGTAGACTCCCATTGAGCAGCATATGTATTTTAATGCAGCTCAGATTCTTAGCTTTTCTCCTTCTGATGCTTCATATGTAAGTGCATTTTGCATTTCTAATCCTGCACAAACTAACATTTGTTGCTGAATTAGTATATATTATTTTACAGATCCCTCGAACACAGGCAGAGTATCTATACGGACTCATCTCATCCTAGAGATTATTTACTATGCAAATCACAGATAGTTGAAGGGTTAATATTTATAACAAGTATGCAAATATACGTATGATATGCCTGATTTTAACTATTCTTAATGCAACAGAGCTATACTGGAGATCTGGAGCGCGAGAATGAGAGGCTTTACTGACAACTTGCTGGTCTTGGTTTCGACAATCATGATGCTGGGACTTCTATGTCCTCATATCTGAGCGACGATCTAGCTAGAGGGTAGAGTCCTTAGCCAGACATTGGAGCTTAGGATGACTGATCTTTTATCTTTAGAACTTGTGCTTTCATGACTGTACTTTATCTTCCTTTTTCACTGTGAATTGTTCCCCTTTTCTAAATGGATTATGGACTTTTATTTTGGATCAAACCCTGAAATTCAATTAATCTTTTTTTTTTGTTGGAAATCTTGGAAATTTGATCAAAATTATAGATTTTTTATCGGATTTCTAGAATTCCGATCAGATTTTTGAATTTTCGATCCGAATTCGACTCCAACCCTGTACTTCTTTTCCATTTTGATTTCTAATTTGAGTTCAATCTAGGAACGTAAAATTCCAATCCCATTTAGATTATCCTCTATGCCTATATAAAGGGCCTGCAAAAAGGATTGTCTCCTATCTTTCTTTTTTATTAGCTTTCATTATGACCCAAGCTATCCTTGATTTGACGAAGAAGTTTTTTAAGAGCCTTAATGGAGATTATTAGAATAGACTGCTACCCTATCATGTCAATTCTTTGAAATCTCTTCAACATCTAAAAATAGACCATAATTTTCTTCATGTTGCTGCCACCTTCTAGGACATCAAGGACCATGTATTTAGATTCAATGGATAGGAACTATGTCCATTAATCGAAGAGTTTACTGCTATTTTTGGCTATTCTTTGGACTCAACCGCTGTGGTTGCTCTTCCTAATATTGAGATGCAGTTTCCCGGTAGACTAGTGGCATTCTTTGATATGCCCCTAAGTGACATCTACATGTACACACATAACCTTGGGACTATTAGTCTCTATTCTCTTATCACTTCTTATAGGACTAGGGATAAAAATAATGTAGCCCAGATTAGGATTGTCTTTTTTTGCTTATATGCCTAGTTTCTACTAGTGGCTTCTCATGGAGATGTTGACACAATAATTGTTAGTATCCTAGAATAAGTAGAAGTTGGAGCTAACCCTATGCCTGTCATACTTATTGAAACTATCATTGGGTTAGATTATTTCAAGGTTCAAAATCAATTCTTAGGCAGTTTACTTCTCCTTCAGGTATGTAGCCCTTTTTTTTTATAAAGATTTAGCTACAGGAGAAATTTAGTCTTCTAAATCCCCTTACCAATGCCTTGATTTATCAACCTTATCATCTACAGTCTAATCCATTGAAGATGAAGGGCAAGTGTACCATAGATCAATGGATTGATTGGATGGAAGGCAATGTTGACGCTGATATTATATGGATCTATCCTTGGTGGAAGTTGAAGTTTGTAACCATAAACCTATATGACCACTGTGTTCATATTCTTGGGTTGCACTTTTTGGCCTTCTTTTCCCCTTCATGCTTTTACCATCAGTATGGTTGTCCATAATTTATTGTGACTTTTATACCTAACTTCAAAGGCTTCCCTCTGAGATAAAATTTCTTAGACAAAGTGAATAACTTGTGGCCTTGCAGAGTATTAGAGCGGAACATGCATTTGGATGCTGATATGACTATTGATGACAACTATAGGGCTTGGGTTATCATGCAAGCTGCAGAACCACCAGGATTTGCTTGGTATAAAAGGACTCAAGTTTTGCTAGATGAGTCACAAAAAAAGAAACAAAAACAAAAATAGTGATATTATAAGTCTAGTTTTTTAGACTCTCATGTTTTGTTTTTTTTTCTTTAAGTCTTTATGCTTTATAATAAAGATAGAATATGCAATATTCAAACAAAAATTCCATTTCAATTTAATTCATTAATTAGGGCCAAAATGAGTATATTTATTACATCACATAACATAACTCATGTTATTAGTTAGTCCTTTTATATTTTCTAACTGAACATTTTTCTCTCACTTTTATTTCCCTAATTTTTACCTGACTAGCTCTTTGTGAGTTTTCTGATAAGTGGGATCACCTCTTTTACCTTATTCCTTAATTTTCTTATGTTAGCCCTTTGTGGGTTTTCTGAATAGCGAGAATGTCCTAATTTTTGCTTGACTAGCCTTTTCAGGTTTTCTAGCCAACGAACTTTCTTTTTAAAAGGTAGTATTTCTTGAGGCAATCCAGGTTGATTGGCTCAGTGAACTTATTCCCTTTTAGATATGATATCTTTGCAGCTCCCTTAGGTAGGATTGTCTTGACTAAATAAGAACCTTTCTAATTTAGTCTGAATTTTTCTCTTGGATTGAACACCATTACCCTTGACTGCTTTAGCACCATATCTCTAGCCTTTATCTTTCCAGGTTCAACCTTTTTATTAAAGGCTCTCGCTATCCTTCTCTGATAAATTTGAGTGTAAAACAAAGCATCCGTCCTTTTCTCATATAGAGATATGAGGTAGTTATACCTCTTTTGCATTCACTTACTCTCAGGGGTTTTTGCTTCCATAACAACCCTTAAAGATTTAATTTTCATCTTTATAAGCAAAACTGCTTCATAACCATATACTAATGAGAATGACATTTTTCCTGTAGCAGTGCACATTATAGTTCTATATCCCCATAAGTCAAAGGAAGATACTCAGACCAATCTTTATTCGTTTTCACATCTTAGAGAGGATTCTCTTTATATTCTTATTACATGCTTTAACTGCACCATTAGCCTAAGGTTGATAAGGTGATGATTTATGATGCTTGATCTTGTATCTCTATAACAATTCAACTGTCTCTAATTGAAACTGAACACCATTGTCCGTTACAACATGATGTGGGATCTCACACCTGTAAATGAGATTCTTCTCGATGAATCTTACCATTTGTTTAGCATTTAAATTACTAAAAGATTATGCATTTAAATTATCGATTTAGAGAAATAGTCGATCCCCACTACTATATATTTATGCCCGTTCAAGGCAGTTGGTCTTATCTCCCCTATTATATCTATCCCCCATGCTGCAAAGGGTCATAGAGATGTTAAACTGTTTAGCACTATAAGTGGAAGATGGTTGAGGTTCCCATGAATCTGGCATTGATGACATTGTCTCATTATCTAGATATAGTATCTTTCCATGCTCATCTAATAGTACCCCTATTGAATTATTTTCTTCATCAGAATCACCCTATTCATATGAGAATTACAAACCCTTACATGAATCTCTCTCATCGCCTGTTTCACTTTATCCTTCTTGAGACATCTCAATTGTATTCCATCTAACATTCTTCTGTATAATACCCCCTCATGACTTGCATAATGGGGTGCAAAAACATGAAGGGCATATCTTTCTTTAGAAGTTGCTTCATCTGGATATTTCCTTTCCTTAATGAATCTCTAGATGTCATAAATCCATGGCTTTTCTTCTAACCCTATCTGAATACTCATAATTGATTCTTCACTAAAATTTGGAGCTTTCATTTTCATTATCACTAAAGGCTTCATCATCAACCCTGTCGGTTTATCCCATATTAAAGAAAGTGTTACCAAGGAATTTGCCATTTGATTCTTATCTCTTGGGAAATGCATAAAGAGACATTTAATGAAATTTCTCATTAGCTTCTTTAAATAACATATGTAAGGTTTCAACATCTCTTCTTTCACTTTCTATTCCTTGTTAACCTAGCTAATGACTAATATGGAATCTCCGTAAACCAGTAGGTCTTTAGCTCCAACTACTAGTGCTGCTTCTAATCCATAGATGCATGCCTCATACTCAGCCATGTTATTTATAACTTTGAAGTCTAATTTCTTAGTCGTAGGGATGGTTTCTCCTCTTAGTGTGATAAAAATCACTCCTAGCCCTGCTCCTCTATTATTCACAGCTCCATCAAAATAAAGCTTCCATTTGCATCTTTCTGTTACCACTAAGTTCTTATCTGGAAACTTTAAATTCCACTACTTATTTCCTTTGATTGGATTCTATGCTAGGAATTCTACCACTGCTCTTCCTTTAATGACCTTGGTATTGATGTACTCAATATCAAACTCAGTCAAAAGTACTAAGCATCAAGACATCCAGTTAAAGCTGGTACTTGAAAAAAGTACTTTCAAGGATCTATCTTTCAAATGACTTGTACTTTGTAAGATTGGAAATAATGCTTTAGCTTCCTTGTAGCCCATATCATAATCAAACATGTCTTCTCCATAAGATCATACTTCTCTTTATATGGTAGGAACTTCTTACTAAAATAATACACTACGTACTCCACCATTTCTAGTCCTTCTTGTGCTAGCATTGCCTCCATTGCCTTTTCCTTACCTTGCCTTGGTGGTCTTAACACAGGTGGATTGATAAGGTATTCTTTAATCTTGTCAAAGGCTTTATGATATTCTTCATTCCATTCCATCGACTGATTCTTCCTTAAGAGCTTAAAAATTGGATCACAAACCGTGGTGAGTTTCACAATAAACCTGCTAATGTATTGTAGCTTCCCAATAAACCCCCATACTTCCTTCTACATTCTTAGTGTTGGCATCTCTTAAATGGCTTTAATTTTATTTGGATTAACTTCTATTCCCCTATTGCTGACTATGTGCCCCAAAAACTTTTCAGAAGTGACCCCAAAGATACATTTCTTCGGATTAAGCCTTAGATTGTATCTTTCTATTCCTGCCAGAAACTTATCTAAAGCCTCAAAATGTCCTTCCCTCATTTCTAACTTGACCATCATATCATCAATGTACACTTCCACTTCTTTGTGCATCATATCATGGAATAGAGTGGTTGTTGCCCTTTAATAGGTTGCTCTTGCATTCTTTAATCCGATTGGCATCACTTTGTAGCAATATGTCCCCCATTCTATGATAAAAGTGGTCTTGATCTTATCCATGACTACCATCATAATTTGATTATAACTTGAGAACCCATCCATGAAAGAGTACATTACTCTAGATGCTGCACTGCCAACAATCACATCAATATGGGGTAAAGGAAAGTCATCCTTCAGGCATGCTTTATTCAGATCTTTGAAGTCTACACACATTTGAACTTTTCCATATTTCTTAGGAACAGGTACTATGTTTGCTAGCCATTAGGGATATTCTACCACTTTTAGGAAATTAGCTTAGATTTGTTTAGCAATTTCTTCCCTTATCTTTTTTGCCTACTCTAGCTTTAACCTATAAAGTTTTTGCTTAATAGGTTTAGCCTCTAGATATATCAGAATGTGATACTCTATAATTTCTCTATCTAGACCCAGCATGTCCTCATAGGATCAAGTAAATACTACCTTTCTTTTTAATAATATTCTCTATAATCTTTCCCTCTCTTCAGGAGTTAAATCATATGATATAGAAATGTGCTTTGGTTGTTCATTTATGCCCATGTTTAATGAATCTATTTGAATAGAATTAATGTTAAACATACATGAACAATTATTATTAAAATGCATAATACCATCAGAATTAACATCACACAAGTAAGCAAAACCATAGTTTATATCATTGATTATAGAAAAAATAGAGTTTTCATCCTTGAACAGATCAGACATTATTATATTAAAACTATTATTAATAATGTGAGGTAAATCCTATGGTGGTTCTTCTTTAGGTGGCAGACAGAGTAGCTCTTCAATGGCCTCAGTCTTCATCTTCTTAGTAACTTTTTTCATCACCTTATCTTTATTTTCTTGTACCAGACCCTCAACTATCTGTTTCTTGAAGATCTCAAACCTAGAATTGTTCACTCCAACTACTTAGACAAGCTCCTTTTCACCCAGGTAGAACTTCTCTTTCCTTTCTTTGACAAAGCTATCCTGTAGTGGTTCCACATTCTTTGAGAAGTTATTCTTGTTGAAAAACCTTCTTCTAGTTCCTTTATTGCCAAGCCTGACTCCTGTATAGCCTAATCTTATGGTATCATTTTGTTCTTTGAAATCTGGGAACTTTGGGCTTCCTTGCTCATCCTTTCCCAATCCTTGTCCAGGTTAATAATTCATCTTCTTGATCATGCTCATAACCCCTGGATCCATCTCAATTCCATCAGAAATCATGGCTATTTGGAAACCAGGAGGGGTAACTACCTACTTGTGACCATCCATAACTACAAACACAGTCTTGCCCATACTAGCATCTAAAGTCACAACTTCTCCATCCAATAGGAATTTCACCTTTTGATGCATTGTTGAAGGAACTCCTCCCAAGATATGGTACCAAGGCCCACCTAAAAGTAAGGCATAAGTGATAGGCATATCTAGTACAGTGAATTCCACCATTGCTTCTATAGGTTCAGTCTTTACAGGAGCCATAAATGTTCCCTCTACATTCTTTATGCTATCATCATAGGCTCTAATTATGAGGTTTGATTTTGTTAAATCCTCCACCTTCACTCCTAGATTAGGCAAGATCTGTAGTGGGCAAACATTAATTGTAGACCCATCATCGACCATCACATAATTAGTGTTCTTTCCTCTGACTTTAGCTGGGATGAATAGAGCTTTATTATAATTCTTCCTTTCCACAGGTAAATCCTCATCAGAGAAAATGATAACACCATGCTTTTTCTCAATTACCTTGGCCACTATTGCCTTAGGGGTTGCAGTAATTTTAATGTTCAATTTAGCTAGAGCCTTAACCAGAGCCTTCATATGGCTACTTGAGTGCATCAAGAGCTCCTAAATACTCGCATTTGCTTTTGACTTTTTAAACTGTTCAAGGATTAAGTCATCATCATGTTCATCTGAGTATTCTCTTTTAGCAACTTCTTCTCTCTCTATAGTTTTCTCTATTGGTTTGTAACCCTTACCACTTTTAGTAATATGACTGACTTATGGACTATTAACCCATTCATTGTAGCCTTTAGTGCCTTCTTCATCAGAGTTGTACTAGATGTCTATAACCCCAATAGTCCAATTCTTCTTTCCATCCTTCCATACCTCAACCATGTATTTTTCTTTCTTATTTGGCATCTTCACATTATTAAATTCATGACCTTAACCTATAAGCTTAATTGACTTGATAGGCACATTAAAAGAAGGTGGTTTGGAATAAAATACCTTATAGTCGAATTTGCTTGAAGTCTGTCCTAACAAGTCTTCTATTGATACAAACCCTACCTATAATGGAGATAGAACGCACATTCAACTTTGAAATCTAGCCCAAGGATCATCAAGGATAGGTTATGTTAATGAAGTTAAACCCTTTGCTTATTAAATTGAAGCAAGATACTTAGCTATTAAAAGATGAACAATCACACAATTCTAAGTCTAATTTAACCTAGTAATTATAATGAAAGGTAGATGTGAAACAATTCAAGTAATTTGCAAAGTTTCAAAAGAATAAAGTTAAGGGAAAACCTCAATTAATTGATTAAAATTGTCAAAAAATACATCCAAATTCATTCTAGATATGTTTAGCTTTTATATAGGCATGTAAACAACCTAGCCCTTAAAGGAAAATGTTTTCTTCCTTATTCCTAAAGATAGCTATATAGGGAAATCCTTAATTAAGGAAGTTTCTTTCAAAAATAGGACAACTAATGACAACTTATCTTTAAAAAGTCAAAATTGACAACTAATGAGAACTCATTACATCTAAGCAAAATGACAACTTATGACAACTAAGCATTGAAGCATGCCATATAGGATGTTGACCATTGACCCTTGACTTTGACTTATTGACTCTTTGACTTTGACTTGTTGACTTAGACTTGGAATATCCTTGAATCTTCTTACATCTTCTATAACCTTTTTGATTCTTCCTTATTGACTTCAAAATAGAAAAAACTCCAAAATTCATCGAATTCAAGCTAATTAATTTTAGAATAGGAAATTAAGCTAGTTAGCTTGAATTCTTCATCATTCGGCTTCATGCTTGCACTTTTAATCCTTATTAGGGTTCATATTATCTACTCTTTCCTCTTCTTTAGGGGCATTGGGAGATTCCTTATTGGTTTTAAGGTATAGGTCCTCAAAGGAGTTTAGCACTTCTTCCTTGCTTACTCTTGAGTTGATCATCATGGTAGTTAGGGGTGGTATGTTTTGGTAATTTAGGATAAGGTTATTTTTGGTATTTGGGTTTGGATTGGATTTCTTAGGATTTATGATTTTTATAGAGTCTTTGAGGTTTTAAATTTCATGTTTAAGGCACATGCAATAGTCAGTGGAATGGCCAGCAACTTGGTGTAATTTACAGTAACTGTTTGGGTCAAAACCAAGGAGATTTGGGTTTGGTAGTTTAGAGGGGGTTAAGGGTCTAAGGAGGCCTTTTAGATTAATTAGTCTAGGACTTTAGATAAGGGTTGATTAAAATTTAAGAATCTCTTAGGTTATTGAATAGTATGGACTCCCACAACTTAACTATTATTTCTTTGTTATGTGCCCTCAGTTAGGAAATTTCTTGCTCCGGTGCTTCTAGCATTCTTCTTCTTCTCACTTTCAATCTCGTCAGCTTGCAAGCCATCATCATAAAGGTCTACAAACGTCTTGGGGTTCATCATCTATAACCTCTCAACCAAATTAGGTAACACATTTCAGACTATCATCCTAACCTGATCCTTCTCATTTAGTTTGTTCTTCTTTAATCCTACCTTATTCATGAACCTAGTCAAAAAATCTGAAAATGATTCATTAGGCTTCTGCTTGGTCAATTCTACATCCCTAATGGACACTTCAAGCTTGGTATTGTAGTTATATTGCTTTAGAAAAGCAGTACATAATTGTCTCCAGTCCGCTCGGATAGACTTCTCCAACCCATGATACCAATTGATAACCATGCCCTCCAAGGATAACACAACAAATTAGTTACCATGGACAAAGGAGCCTTAATGGTGCTCAAAGTAGTTGTATATTGACTAAGGTGGATCGTTGGGTCTCCAATACCATCAAACTTCTATAGTTGTGGCATCTTGAACTTGTTAGCCAACTTATCCTCCTTAAATTACATCACATCATCAAAGTCAAACGAGTATCCAATGCCTTATTGTAAACACCCAATTTTAGAATAATAAAATTTGGATGTGATAAAGGACTCCAATGATGAAAATGTTATAAGTAGATCTTTAACACTTGAAGTTTGAAACCTCAAAAATTTGAATATATTCTTAGAAAGAGTTTCATTGGTTTTTTAAGGACTTAATTGTAATACCTTTTAAGACCTAATTGAAAAATTTAATTTCTTTAAGGGGTCTTTTTATAATTAAAAGTTAAAAAAATTGAAATTATAGAATTTCGATTGAAATTCTATAATTCCAATTGGAATTACGCAATTTCGATCGAAATTACGCAATTCCAGTCAAAATTACGTGTTTTCTGTCTTTTTTTTATATTTTTTTATAGAAAATAAAAATATTTTTTCTTGAGTTTTAATTGGTTAAAAAATTTTCTTAAATTTATTTTTGGGATTTATTTAACACTTCAAGAAATAAAGTCCTTTTAAAATTGGAACTCTCAGTATGTAGAACTTAGGGTTTTTTTTTGTTTCTCCCTATAAAAGGAGAGCTTATGCTTATAGAGCAAGTGGGCTCAATTCTTAATTCTCAATACTGAGCATTCTTTTCCATAAAAAAAAAAAAAAAAAAATCTTAGTGATTTATTCGTTGGAGATTTTTTAGAAGAAGAATAATAGTTTGAAAGCCTACTAAAAACAATGATGATCTTACTAGTCTGAGGAGTAATTCATTCACAAGTATCCATAAGCATTATCTTCTCCCTACCTTCTTTTATTATTATTATTATTATTTTTATTGAATTTCAATTTTATTGAATTTTTAATATAATTCAATAATCATTGTTTTATCCTTTTGTGATGGTGATTATGGAGAAGATTACATGATAATAATACTTGGAGAACCAAATCCATAGAGGTCCATGGAATGCCATGGATGGAACCTTGTAACTAGATGTAGTTTCTAGGTTTTTTTTTATTTAATTTTCGTATTTTTATTTTTTGCGATTTGTATTAATTCTACTTTTTTTTATTATTCTCAATAGTTCATTGTAATAGCCTCAATAGTAGAAATAATGAAATTTGGTGTGTGTACTTATGTGTTTTATTTTAAGTAATTAGTTAGTAAAATTAGGGTTTTCATTTAGTACTTAATTAAAATTAATGATTATAGAAATCATTAGGTTGTTTAATTAAAATTGAATTAGATTTAAGTTGATAAAATTAGTTTTGCTTGATCGATTATTTTATTTTATTGTTTATGGTTACTTTAATTAAATTAGGGTTTTTAGAATAGATTTAATTAATTTTTTTATATTTTATTTATTTGTTTTGATATTTTTATTGTTTTTAAGCTTGTTTGCTTATGTTTATGTGTTTTAGGCCCCAGGCCCACATTAGACTTTAACCCATTTAAATTTAGGTCTTTTTAGGATTAATTAATGAAAATGCATTTTTAGACCCATAATTAATTAGATTTAGGGTAGAGATAACTTAAGTCCATTTAGTTAATTTAGACATAGGCTCACCTAATTGAATTTAATTGATTTAGACTTCGCCTATTTAGTTTAAGCCTTTTCATAATTTGTAGATTTAAGATCGTTCTATAATTAAAACATGTAGAATTAGACCCATTAAATTAAATATTTCATAATTTGTAGATTTAGACCCATTTTTAGAATTAAAATAAATAGACTTAGGATCATTTAATTAAAATTAAATAGGAATTAGGCCCATTAGTCTTTAAACTCACTTGTAAATTAAAATATGTAGATTTAGCTCATTTAATTAAAATCAATGTAGATTAGACTAACTTAGGGATTGTGATGAATGCATTATTTACTTGTACATTTCATGACTAGTTTGCCTGGAGTTGATTGTTTTGATAAGGGTTTATATGAAATTACATGTAAATAGAGAGTAAGATAGTAATTCATAAAGTAATTATAAAAGAACATGAGACTAGAAGAAGTTAGTATTATGTACCCAGAATCTCCTAGTTGTGGTGCTTGCTTTCTTTTAAGGAATCGAGTACCACCATTTTTCGATTTGTCCCAGTTATTACCCTGGGTGGCGACTCCTCATCTCCATGCCATGTCTTTGTGATAGTGGTTAGTGTGTTCTCTAAAGCCTTGAGCTCAAATAGTGTCGTAGTTGCTAAGATCATAGGTGCACAATAAACCCCGCCGTCTATAGTGGTAACTCCACTGGGGATAAGAGATACTGATTCTACTTGTGTTCTTTAGAATTATTTTATTAATTATTATTTTGTTCTTACATTCATTCTACATACCTTTATTAACCAACAATGCTGGTTTATGGTTCCATGATTCCACTAGCTTCATAGGATTGTAAATTAGCTAACCATCACTCTTAGCCTTAATTCGGTTAAAGAGAGATTATTGAGCTCATATGACCAAAGTCTGTAACCCAAGTCCTAAAGGGGGGTAGTCTTCTCTTGAGTTTTTGTAAAGGATGCCAGACCCCTTTGACCTTGGCCTATCACTCAAGTCTTAAAGGAGGGCATTTTGCTAAGGGAACCTTGACCTTTTCCATCGGACTTAAACATATATAATGGCCTAGTTATTTCCCTTAGGATTACCCAAATTGCTTGTGAATGTTTTTATGAGGTATTTCTATCTATAAAGGCCAAACCCATACTTTAGAAGCCCATCAGGACTAATAAAGATTGGATTATGCTTTTATACCTAGAAATACTATTTCTATGCTTTATTACTTTGAGAGATTTGGCATGCGTGTCGATTCTTGATATCCCCTATGGGAGTAATAAGGTTCGAAGGATGTATATACTTGACTTGATTGTTACTTGTTACTTATTGCATAGCACGTGCATCATGCATACATGCGTCATACTAATACTTAGTTTTTCAGCCATAGATTCATCCGGGTCTTCCTGTGTTTGGAGTCAGAAAGGTGGCAGACTAGTGAGAATTGATTCAAGCCCATAATCAATTATAAAAGAGATCCTTAGTAGATTGGAAAAGAGCCTTATCAACCCACTTTACCTAAAAGCTACACCAACTCAAATAGAAGAGATGAAATAACAACAAGGAAAATGGACCCTAAAGGACATCAAAGGAGCATTGATGGATGACATGAGAGCAATGATGCAAGATGAAATAAGACAAGCCTTTAGTTGGGTTAATGCCAACATCTGCACTTACACCCGTTAAATTCCACCTACTAATAATGACAATATTGGGGGGCAACCTTTAAATGTTGCTAGGAATGTACCTGTTATGGAAATGAAATTGGAGGATGTTAAGAGCTACATGGTTGAAAAGGCAAAAAGGGAATCACTCGAGCAAGTCTAAGAGTTAGAATCTAAGCAAATGAAAGCACTAACTCAGAAGATGTCCAAAATAGAGGAGGTAATGAGAGGACAAGGTATCGAATGTTCATTTGACTTTGATGATATAATGCAATTTGAAGAATATAAGCTACCTGATAAGTTCAAGATGCCACAACTGCAGAAGTTTGATGGTACTGAAGACCCAAGGATCCACCTTAGCAATATACAACTATTTTGAGCATCACTAAGGCTCCTTTGCCTATAGTTACCAAGTTGTTTGTCCTTAGAGGCTATGGCTATTAATTGGTATCATAGGTTGGAGAAATCTATCAGAGCAGATTGAAGAGAGTTGTGCATTGCTTTTTTAAAATAATATGACCACAATACTAAGCTTGAAGTGTCTATCAAGGATTTATAATTGACTAAGCAGAATCCTAATGAATCATTTTTAGATTTTTTTATTAGATTCATGAATAAGGCAGGATTAATAAAGAACAAACTAGCTGAGAAGGATCAGGTTAGGGTGATAGTCTAAAACATGTCACCCAATCTAGATGAGAGGTTACAAATGATGAACCTTAAGATATTTGTAGACCTTTATGATAATGGGTTGCAAGCTAAGGAGATTGAGAATGAAAAAAAGAGGATTGCTAAAAGCACCGGAGCAAGAAACTACCCAACTAGGGGCACACAATAAGGAAGCACTAGCCGGATTATGGAAGTACATGTTGTTCAACAACTAAATAGATTCTCCAATTTTAACCAAAATTTGTCAAAAGTCCTAGAGTGCCTAATGCAGAAGGGCTTACTTCAACCTTTACCTAATCCAAACCCACCAAACCTAAACACCCCAGGCTATAACCTGAAGAAGCACTACCAATTTCATCAAAACCTTCAACACTCCATAGATAATTGCATCCGCCTCAAATATGAAATCCAAAACCTTATAGACTCTAGAAAAATCACAGACCCCAAAAACCCAAGCACTAGAAAAAATCCTTTCCTAAACTACAAAAATGTATCACCCCCAGCTACCATGATAATTAACTCAAAAGTTAGTGATGAAGAAGTGCTAAGCTCCTTTGAGGACCTAGACCCTAAAACTAAAGAGAAATGTCCTAATGCCCCTAGAGGTGAGGAAGGTGTAAAAGACTTATTGGGTCAGCCTTTAGGCAAGTTTGACTATAAGGTGTTTTACACTAAACCACCTTCTTTTGACATACCCTTCAAGTTGATTATGCCTATAGGATGGGCTGATGAGTTTGATGATGAGAAGCTATTAGACAAGGAAGAAACATGCACAGTGGAGGTACAGAAAGATGAATTCATGAGACAGTTGGTAAGAAGATGCAATAATAGCTATTATGTCAGCCACCTAAAGGATAACCATTATAAGACCCAACATCTCTAGCATCTAGAATAGGAAATAAATTTTCTTATTGTCTTCTTTGAATAAAATTTTAGTTTTTTTAGAACTTATTTTAGTTTAGTGATTGATGATATGAATTTTGATTATGGTTACTTACGTAATGTACATCCTAATGGTACTATGCATTATGATATTAATCGCATCTTCATATTTAATATATATTCAGTTTAATTAGATTCATCCAACATAGGCACAAATGCAAATTCAAAGAATATTTATATATCACATGATGTAACTTCTGAAGATAGAAAATTTGAGAAAAAAGAATGATAAAAAAGAGAAAGAATAAAGAGAGAGAAAAGAACAGTAAGGTAAAAATTAGAGAGAAAAATTCAGGACTAATTGGTAATAGGAGCTGTATCATGTGATGTAATGAATGTTCTCATTTTTGCCCTAATGAATGAGTAAAATTGAATTTGAAATTTTTGTTTAAATATAGCATATTTGTTTATAACATACTGCATAAGTATCTGAATGGAAAAACAATACATAATGAAAGCTAAATTAGAGCTATGAGATCATTATTTTAGTTATGTTTTTTTCGCCACCCCTTTTGTGATTTTACTTGTAAGTCTAGTGTCCCCTTGTACTTAGGAAATTTAAGTGGCTTAGTAACTTACATTATAACTCTTGCTTTGTAACTATCGTTAATCATTGCATCAACATTAAGCTTTATATTGCTCAACAGTTCTTCAAAGTGCAAGTTCAATTGATTTCATCATCAAGAACTCGCTTCAATAAATTTACCCACTCCTCTACATCTTCAATGCATGAGATTACAACTAATGGGGTTAGTAAATTAAAGGATCAATAACAGCAGCGAACGAACTGGGTCTCTTGCACATATGAAGAAAAAGACTGCTAGAATAGCATGAATGAATCCATAATGAAGCTGGGGGTAAAATGTAGCTCTGGGGGAAAATTGCAGAACAGTAAGCCCGCATTCAAAGAGCGAAGATGGATGCTAAAGTATAAGAGCTAGTATAGGAGATCATGGGGCAAAAATAAGTATAAGAGCTAATACATCAATCATCATACAACAAAAGTAATAATAAAAAGAAAAGTTTAAGAGTGCATCGGTCAATCACAAACTCTATTGTAAAGCCATAGACCCCACTTGCTAGCCTAGTCATCAGTCCAATGAACTGTATCGGAAGCTTTGACATCAAAAGTACTAACAGCGAAGCATTTAATGCTCAAACTTACAAGTTGTTGATGAGGCATCTCATTCTTACACTCCAAGATCAATAACATGGCTCTGTTCCAAACAGGAGACCTATTAGGATCATGCATGTCATATATAACATGCATACACTTGCATACATTTATTGTGAAATACTTTCTTTGCATAATAAAGTCTTTGAGCCTAAGCGAGATTGTGCAAATACTTTGCTACTAACATTCAAATTAGTGTTATAAAAGTGCAAAAAGGTATTCAAAATGTTCACGTCTGAGAGAAAAGGGTAACACTATTAAGGTAAACCTGATGCTCAATGGGAGTCTAAACTACAGAAGACCAATAAATCATGGCCCCATCCAGTAAGGGTATATCACCAACAGTGATACTTGCAAAAGCATTATCCTGGCAACCTCAAGAGGTTGGATAGGACGTTCAAGCTCCCCAGATTCAACATCGACCTCCATAGCCTTATATGGAGCATTATCTGGAATATCTCTCCATAACATTTATGTTAGTGCAGGGTATAGAATATGGTGATGAGAAGGTCTAACATGTTAGCAATACATTCATCGGCCCTATAAAGGGAAGAATGCACTTTAAACCTAAAATGAATGAACTCTGAAAAATTATTTAATTATGAAATAAGATCTTTAGCTCTTGAACCTATTTTTGGAGGAGATGTTAAGAAGAGGAATAAAGCCCTCTATGATAGTATTAATGGAATGGCAAAAATACAAATGCAGCCCAAAACCATAACTTCAATGGTGGAGTATCATGGCCCTTTAATCAGAGACATCATCACCACAATTAAAAGGGAAGAATGCAAAAGAATAATACTACATTTTGACAAAATTTATTCACTTACAAATGGACCATACTAACTTATGGTATTTTGAGCAAGGAAAAACAAAAGAGAATGAAGAAGAGGAAAGGAACTAATACATCAATAAGAATGGGCAAGATTGCAAATGCTAAACCCTCACTAAAATAATCAAGGGAAGTAACCAAACTCTATTTCCTTAGATTCTGTAATAAAGTACCATCTCAATAATAAAATCCACATAGTAAAAGAAAATTCATCCACTCCACGAAATCGTGTGCGAAAAGCCTATCTCATGACCTTTTGATCATAATAGCTTTTTTATTAGCCTCGTAGAATTCAAATGTTTAGTTAGCAGCTTTGTGTTGAGAGTTTATAAACTCTATTTAATCTAATGCTTACTTTGCACCCAAACGAGGGGAAGAAAATGCAAAAATAAAACATTGGATATGAAGCATAAATTCTTGAATTTCAAAGTATCATTTCAGTCTTTCAAATGATAAATGTGCATATAATCTACTCCAATGCTCGTAAATGAGTACGAGTACAAAATCCCTTAATGGTATCTACGCTGAGTAATATAAGAAAGGCAAATAAAACCTTTAGTAGTATCCATGTTGAGTAATATAAGAAAGGCGGGGGAATACTAAAAGAGGACCATGCCAAAAAAAACTACTATGTTTTCTTGAATTTATGAGAGTATTGAGTATCCAAAGGACATTTGGAATGATACCCATTCTAAGTAATATGATAAAGGCAGAGGAATACTCGGATAAGGAAGGAAAACACAAAAATAACTCAAAGAT
Source organism: Mallotus nudiflorus (assembly GCA_947683625.1). NCBI lineage: Eukaryota > Viridiplantae > Streptophyta > Magnoliopsida > Malpighiales > Euphorbiaceae > Mallotus > Mallotus nudiflorus. The sequence goes on along the minus strand of CANTUR010000731.1, from coordinate 625,080 downwards.
TATTTTAATACTCAGAATTTGATCTTTTTATGCTTAATTTTCATAAGTTTTATTTAGCAAATTCTCCCTAAAATTAGGTGTGGAAGTAAGCTCTTCACTTGGTAAAAGATATGCTCTCAGTATAAGATGGTTAACGATGCCTTTGACCTTTGCAAATGGCAAATAAATGAGAGTCCTAAAAATAAAAAATAGTGAGATTCGCTGAGTGCACGCTATCTCATTAAAAAGTGATGAATTTTCTTATAAATTTTCAACATTATAAGGTACTTTTATGCATTTATCATAACTGAAACTAACTTTAACAAGTCTGTAGGTATTGTAAATCTAGAAGAAAGTGCACCAAACTTATAAAGATGGTTAACACAATAAAATTGAAATTAGTCAGCAGAGAAATTCTATTCAGTCAATACAGTAAAATTCAAAATCAGTCAACAAAAGTTAGTAAGCACAAAGAATTTAAAGCATTCGACTCAAACAACTAAAGATAAAAATTCACGAGCAGTTATGGACTATAGCATAAAAGGAGAGGAATGTAAGGGTTACAGCTAATTGTAAGAAATTATAGATTGCAGCATCATCGGTAAGCAATGAAAGGGTTGTAGCTAATCTCAAGCAGTTATCGACTGTAGCATTATTAAAGGTGAGCAATGAAAGGATTACAATTAATTTGCAAGCAATTGTGGATTGTAGCATCAAAGGAGAGCAACAAGAGGGTTGTAGTTAATTAAAATCAGTGAACAGTTATGGACTATAACATCAAAGAGAGCAATAAAAGTATTACAGTCAAATCACAAACGGTTATGGACTGTAGCATTATCAAAGGTGAGTAATGAAAGGATTGCAGTTAATTTGCAAGCAATTATGGATTGTAACATCAAAGGTAAGCAACGAGAGAGTTGTAATTAATTAAAATCAGCAAACAATTATGGACTATAACATCAAAGGAGAGTAATGAAAGGATTGCAATCAAATCACAAGCAATTATGGATTGAAGTAGGTGAGCAATGAAAGGATTGCAGTCAATTTGTAAGCAATTATGGATTACAACATCAAAGGTGAGTAATGAGAGGGTTATAGTTAATTAAACTAGCAAATAGTTATGGACTGAAGCATTCTTAAAGGCGAGCAATGAAAGGATTACAGTCGATTTGCAAGCAATTATGGATTGCAACATCAAAGGTGAGCGATGAGAGGATTATAGTTAATTAAAATCATCAAACAGTTATGGACTGAAGCATTATCAAAGGCAAGCAATGAAAGGATTGCAGTCAATTTATGAGCAATTATGGATTGTAGCATCATCAGTGAGCAATGAAAGGGTTGCAACTAATTGTGAGAAATTATGGATTGCAGCATCATCGGTGAGTAATGAAAGGGTTACAGCTAACCACGAGTAATTATGGATTGTCGCATCATCAATGAGCAATGAAAGGGTGGCAGCTAATTGTAAGTAATTATGGATTGCAGCATCATCAGTGAGCAATGAAAGGGTTGCAGCTAATCATGAGTAATTATGGATTGCAGCATCATTAGTGAGCAATGAAAGGGTTGCAGCTAATCACTAGCAATTATGGATTGCAGCATCATTAATGAGCAATGAAAGGGTTACAGTTAATCATGAGCAATTATGGATTGTAGCATCGTTAATGAGCAATGAAAGGGTTACAGTTAATTGCGAGTAATTATGGATTACAACATCATCGGTAAGCAACAAAAGGGTTGCAGCCGATTAAAGCCAACAAGCAATGAAAGGTTGCAACTGACCAAAATCATCGATAAGCAATGAATGGATTGTAACAAAATCAAAATTTGTGAGTAGTTATGGACTGTAGCGTCAAAGGTAGACAATGAAAGGGTTGTAGTTATTCAAAACTTGTTAGCAATTATAGATTACAGTAGTATAAAGCTACATTGAGGAATGATAAAAGCAACATCGTACGATTTAGTAAAATGTATCTTTCCATTTAGACTATATGATCGAGTATAGTCGACATTGTATGACCAAGTGCAATGTATCATCTCAAATCAGACTATATGACTGAGTGTAGTTGATATTGTACGATCGAGTGCAATGCATCCTTTCAAATCAGACTATACAATCAAGTGTAGTCGACATTGTATGACTGGGTGTAATGTATCATTCAATTCAGACTATACAACCCAATGTAGTCAACATTGTACAACTGAGTGCAATGTATCATTCAATTCAGACTATACGACCAAGTGTAGTCGACATTGTATGATCGAGTACAATGTATCCCTCAATTCAGACTATACGATCGAGTGTAGTCGACATTGTACAACCGAGTATAATGTATCCTTCCATTTAGACTATACGACCAGGTGTAGTCAATATTGTACGACTGAGTATAATGTATCCTTCCATTCAGACTTTACGACCAAGTGTAGTTGACATTGTACGACCAAGTATAATGTATCCTTCCATTTGGACTATACGACTGAGTATAGTCAACATCATATGGATAAGTATGACGTATCCATCCAAACCAATGCTATACGTCCGAGTATAGTATTTCCTCAGATGTTTTGGGATTATGCCTAATGTTGTGCAACAACACAAACATTTATTATGAATCGACGACCTCAAGGAGAATAGGTAAGTACCCGAACTTTTATTTTTAAGAAATTGTGTGTTTATTTGCTTTGCCGTAATTTCTTAAGCAAATAGCAATAAAGGGGAGCAACTGTAAACACCCAATTTTGGGATAATAAAATTTGGATGCGATAAAGGACTCTAATGATGAAAATGTTATAAGTAGATCTTTAACACTTAAAGTTTGAAACCTCAAAAATTTGAATACACTTTTAGAAAGAGTTTCATTGATTTTTTAAGGACTTAATTATAATATCTTTTAAGACTAAATTGAAAATTTTAATTTCTTTCAAGGGTCTTTTTGTAATTAAAAGTTAAAAAATCATAATTATAGAATTTCGATTAGAATTGCATAATTTCAATCGGAATTAAGTAATTTCAATAGGAATTAAGTAATTCCAATCAGAATTACACAATTTCGATCGGAATTACGTAATTCTGGTCGAAATTACGTGTTTTCCGTCTGTTTTTTGTATTTTTTTACAGAAAATAAAAATATTTTTTTATGAGTTTTGATTGGTTAAAAGATTTTCTTAAATTTATTTTTGGGATTTATCTAACTCTTTATGAAATAAAGTTCTTTTAAAATTAGAACTCTTAGTACGTAGAACTTAGAGTTTTTTTTTGTTTCTCCCTATAAAAGGAGAGTTTATGCTCCTGGAGCAAATGGACTTAACTCTAAATTGTCAATACTGAGCATTCTTTTCCATAAAAAAAAATTATTGGTGATTTATTCATTGGAGTTTTTTTAGAAGAAAAGTAACAAGTTTTGAAGGCCTACTAAAAACAATGGTGATCTTACTAGTTTGAGGAGCAATTCATTCACAAGCATCCATAAGCATTATCTTCTCCCTACCTTCTTTTATTTTTCTTCTTTTATTATTATTTTGATTTTATTGAATTTTTATTATAATTCACTAATCATTGTTTTATCCTTTTGTGATGGTGATTATGGAGGAGATTACATGATGATCATACTTGGAGAACCAAATCCATAAAGGTCATGGAATGCCATGGATGAAACCTTATAACTAGATGTAGTTTCTAGGTTTTTTTTTAATTTTCTTATTTTTAATTTTTGGGGCTTGTATTAATTTTGCTTTTTTTTTTATTATTCTCAATAGTTCATTGTAATAGCCCCAATAGTAGGAATAATAAAATTTGGTGTGCGTGCTTGTATGTTTTATTTTAAGTATTAGTTAGTAAAATTAGGGTATTCATTTGGTAATTAATTAAAATTAATGGTTATAGAAATCGTTAGGTTGTTTAATTAAAATTGAATTAGATTTAAGTTGGTAAAATTAGTTTTGCTTGATCGAATATTTTATTTTATTGTTTATGGTCACTTTAATTAAATTAGGATTTTTAGAATAGATTTAATTAATTGTTTGATATTTTATTTGTTTGTTTTGATATTTTTATTGTTTTTGGGCTTGTTTGCTTATGTTTATGTGTTTTGGGCCCCAGATCCACATTAGGCTTTAGCCCATTTAAATTTAGATTTTTTTATGTTTAATTAATGAAAATGCATATTTAGACCCATAATTAATTAGATTTAGGGTAGCGATAATATAGGCCTACCTAATTGAATTCAATTGATTTAGACTTAATTTAAACCTTTTCATAATTTGTAGATTTAAGATCACTCTAGAATTAAAACAAGTAGAATTAGGCCTATTAAATTAAATATTTCATAATTTGTAGATTTAGGCCTTATAGACGGCGGGGTTTAGTGTGCTCCCAAGATCTTAGCAACCGTGACACTGTTTGAGCTTAGGACTCTAAAGAACACACTAACCATTGTCACAAAAACATGGCATAGAGATGAGGAGTCGCCACCCAAAGTAATAACTGGGACAAATCGAAAAATGGCAGTACTCGATTCCCTAAAAGAAAGTCAGCCCCACAACCAAGAGATTCTGGATATGAAATACCAATTTCTTTCAGTCTTGTGTTCTTTTAGAATTACTTTATGAATTATTATTTTCTCCTCTATTTACATGCAATTTCATATAAACTCAAAAACAATCAACTCTAGGCAAACTAGTCATGAAATATACAAGTAAACAATGCAATCATCACAATCCCAAGGTTAGTATAATCTATATTAATTTTAATTAAATGAGCTAAATCTACATATTTTAATTTACAGGTGAGACTAAAGACTAAACCTAATCCTTATTCAATTTTAATTTAAGTGAACCTAAGTCTATTTATTTTAAATCTAAAAATGGGCTTAAATCTACAAATTGTGAAGTATTTAATTTAGTGGGCTTAATTCTACATGTTTTAATTCTAGAATGATATTAAATCTATAAATTAAGAAAAGCCATAAATTAAATGGGCTAAGTCTAAATTAATTAAATTAAATTAGGTGGGCCTATGTTTAATTAACTAAATAGGCCTAAGTTATCTCTATCCTAAATCTAATTAATTATAGGCCTAAAATGCATTTTTATTAATTAAATCTTAAAAAACTTAAATTTAAATGGGTTAAAGACTAATATGGGCCTAGAGCCCAAAACACATAAATGTAAGCAAACAAGCCCAAAAACAATAAAAAATATCAAAAGAAACAAATAAAATATCAAACTATTAATTTAACTATATTCTAAAACCCTAATTTAATTAAGGTGACCATAAACAAACAAATAAATAATTAACAAACAACCCTAATTCTAACCACTTAAATCTAATCCAATTTTAATTAAACAACCTAATGATTTTTATAACCACTAATTTTAATTAATTACCCAATTAAAACCCTAATTTTACTAACCGATTAATCAAACAAAACATCCAATCACACACACACACAATTTCATTATTCACATTATTGGGGCTATTACAATGAACTATTAGAATAATAAAAAAATTAATACAACCTAAAAATAAATAAAAATAAAATAATGATAAACAAACTAAATAAAAACCCTATAAAGATTGTTTAGCTATAAGGTTCAATCCATGGACCTTCATGGATTTTATTCTTTGAGCAAACTCATTAAGTGATCCCCTCCATAATTACCAACACAAAAATAAATAATCAATGGTTAGTGAATAAACAAAATGATAATAAAAAATTAAGTAAAACTAGAATTCAATAGGAACAAAAATAATAGGATAAAAAATAATAGACAATAAAGAAGGAGAAGATGATTATGGATGCACTGTGGTTGACTCCTCAGACTAGTAAAATCACTGTTTATTTGTTAAAATAAATATTTGAAAACTTGTTATTCTTTTCTCAAAACAAAGGCCTCTTGCTCTTTGCTTCAAAGATGAAATAACCAAGAATATTTTTTCAGTACAGAAAAGAGAATTTCAAATAAAAAGAGAGGTCCTGAGAATTGAGTCCCTCCATCTTCCATCCCCTGCTCTAGGAGCCTAAGTTCTCCTTTTATAGGGAGAAAAACAAAAACCCTAAGTTCTACGTATTACGAGTTCCAAGTTTAAAAGGACTTATTTCTTGAAGAGTTCTAATTTTAGAAGGAATTTATTTCATGAAGATGTAGATAAATCCTAAAATAAAGTTTAAATTTTTTTTAAACTAATCAAAACTTAGGAAAATATATTTTTTTATTTTCTGTAAAAAATGCAAAAATAAATGAAAACATGTAATTCTAACCGGAATTGCGTAATCAGTATCTCTTATCCCTAATGGAGTTACCACTGTAGATGGCAGGGTTTAGCACGCGCCCAAAATTTTAGCAACCATGACACTATTTGAGCTCATGGCTCTAGAGAACACACTAACCACTGTTACAAAGACATGACATGGAGCTGAGGAGTCACCACCCAGGATAATAACTGGGACAAATAAAAAAATGGTGGTACTCGATTCTTTAAAAGAAAGCCAACACTACAACCAGGAGATTCTAGCTATGAAATACTAACTTCTTTCAGTCTTGTGTTCATTTAGAATTACTTTATAAATTACTATCTTATCCTCTATTTACATGCAATTTCACATAAACCCTTATCAAAACAATCAACTCTAGGCAAACTAGTCATGAAAAATACATGTAAATAATGCACTCATTTAAATCAACAATCCCTAAGTTAGTCTAATCTATTGGGTTTTGAGATTCCATACGCAACGAAAAAAAAAATTTTGAATCACAAACCTGAACCCGGATCCAAGTAATTTGATTAATTGATTAAATCTAGGGTTTTTGTTTTCTTACCATAAATGCATAAGAGGTAAGAAATCCGAAAAGAAAAGAGGAGGTTCACTATGGTGACACCTTACCTCAAGCTTTTAATTTAGCAGTTCGAATTTGAGATGTCTCTAAAAGAATCCGTCCTCTGTAAGTGTGTCCATGAATAGCCCTTGATTTTAAAAATAAATATTTGTGTGTTAGCACTTTCTCTTGATTTCTCACAAATCAAGAATTAAAAAGAACTCTGTGTTTGTTTTCTAAAAGTGAGAAAATGAATTTGGTGGTAGAATAATGAGAGTGTATAAAACCCTAAAGAATATGACATATTTATAGACATTTAAATTAGGGTTTGACTTACCAAATAACCTTTTGGTAATTTCTCACTTACTCTTATTCTGATTTTATTTAAAATTATATAAGAAATAATATTTTATTTATTTAAGATAATGTTTACCTTAAATAAATAAATATTTTATTTATTTATTTCCACAGAGCTTATTTGGGCTTATTAAACCCATATTCGTTTTGGGCTTGGTCAAAGTGTGTGACACCTGTAGGTTCACATGATGTTGGCTGTGGGCCTTAAATCTCTATCTAGGCCTACAAGTCATAAGTGGCCTCTAGCAAGACATTATGACTACCTAAGTCATGTGAAGTCAATAATCCGACATAACCTAATATATAGTGAATATTCTAGTCCTTTTGTCACATGATATCTTGTTTGAATATAAGGCATAGATTATGTCATCCTTATAGAATTTAATCATATAATTTCTTAATTCTAAGTAAACTGAGAATGATAACTCTTTATCAATTTAATTTAGCATGACCATGCATTTTCCTTTTTCAATCTTATCAAAGGGCCTATAGATATCTTGCTCATATTCAATGAGAGACAAATTCCTTCTCAATCACTCACATTTCTCACATAACTCATTTTATACCCAATAATAACCTATTTTATCATCCAATTAAAGATAATATAAGATTATGTCAAAATATAAAATAGTCATGTAGAAATCCATATTGATTTCAAGGTCAGAGGACTAAGCTAATATTATTGTGATTATAATTAGTTATGACGATTATCTATGTAGTATTCTCATGATGGGTCAATCTAGCACTTTATTTCTTAAATAAGTACTTATGAGTTGACTTAATATCTCATATTCATGATTAGTAAAATATAATCATCAATCAACACCATATTAGCCATAATACATTGTTATGACTAGGGATAATTTAAATATAACTTATATTTAGTCTAAGGGTTTTACTATCAAGTCACATACTTAATGACCTGAGTAAGAATTGACTATTCAAGTAATTATCATAATATAAAATGATAATGAAAAATGCCTATTTATTAAATAAAATGATGAAGTCAAAATATAGTCATACATGATTGACCTAGTGCATATCACTAACAATCTCCCATTTGCACTAGGCCTAATCTATATTAAAACTAATACCCATGGACCTAGTATGACTCTTATGCTTAGGTTGTGGAAAAGGCTTGGTCAATGGATCAGCAACATTTTTATTTATAGGTAGTCTGCACATCTTAACGTCTCATCTCTCAATGATTTCTTGAATGAGATGATAACGCTTGAGTATGTATTTGGATCTTTGATGTGATATGAGCTCCTTAGCTTGAGCTATAGCTCTATTATTGTCACAATATAAGTTCACTGGATTTGATATACTAGGAATAACACCTAGTCCAGTTATGAACTTCTTGATCTAAATAGCCTCCTTAGCTGCTTCTGAGGCAGCTACATACTCAGCTTCTATTGTAAAATCAACAACAGTGTCTTGCTTGGAACTCCTCTAGCTCACTGCACCTCCATTCAAACAAAACACATAACCTGACTGTGATAAAAAATCATATTTATCAGTTTAGAAGCTGATATCTGTGTAACCATTTACAACTAGCTGATCTTCCTTATGACTATACAGTAAAAATGCATCCTTAGTTCTTCTCAAGTACTTAAGGATATTTTTAACTATTGTCCAGTGACTTTCACCTGGGTCTGACTGGTATTTGCTCATTGTGCTTAAGGCATATAAAACATTAAGTTGAGTAAACAACATTGCATACATGATAGATCCAATAGCAGAAGTATATGGAATCTTACTAATGCGGTCTCGCTCATCTTGTGTTATAGGACACTGAGTCTTGCTGAGACTAATGCCATGTGACATTGGCAAGAATCCTCTCTTAGAGTCTTGCATGCTAAACTTGTTCAATAGCTTATTAATGTAAGTGCTCTAACTTAGGCCAATAAGCTTTTTAAATCTATCTCTATAGATCTTGATGCCTAATATATAAGCTACTTCACCCAAGTCTTTCATTGAGAAATAATTCCCTAGCCATGATTTAAAATTTTGTAAAATAGGGATGTCATTTCTAATGAGTAATATGTCATCAACATATAACACTAAAAACACAATTGTGCTCCCACTAACCTTTTTATGGACACAAAGTTCATCTTCATTCTTAATGAAGCCAAACTCTTTGACTGCTTCATTAAAATGAAGATTCCAACTCTGAGATGCTTGCTTTAGTACATAAATGGAGCTTTGAAGATTGTATACCTTTCTAGAATTCTCAGGCTTGATAAAATCCTCTCGCTGTGTCATGTACACATCCTCAAGTAGGTTTCCACTAAGAAACGTTATTTTGACATCCATTTGCCATATCTTATAATCATAGTATGCAGCTACAATAAGGAGAATTTGAATAGATTTCAACATAGCAACTAGTGAAAAGGTTTCATCATAGTCTATACCATGTGTCTATTTGAAACTCTTCGCAACCAGTCTTGCCTTAAAGGTATGCACATTGCCATCCATATCTATTTTCTTTTTAAAAACCCATTTGCATCCAATAGTTTTTAAGCCATTAGTTGGGTCAATCAAGGTCCAAACTTGATTATTATACATGGATTGCATTTCTGATTTCATGGCTTCTAGCCATTTCTCAGAGTCAGGACTATTTATGGCCTTTTGATAGGATGTGGGCTCACTTTGATCTATAATCAACACATCATTATCATCAGTTATGAGAAATCCATATCTCTTAGGGATTTGACGTGTCCTACCAAATCTCTTTGGGCCTTCTGGTACTTGTGCAAGTTCAACAGTTACTTGTTGATCTAGCTGTGTTTTATACTTGGTACAATGCTATTTTGTGGGTCTTGATTTTCTTCAAGTTGGACTGTGCTCCCACTAGATCCTTTGGAAATAAATTCTCTTTTCAAAAATACACCATTTTAAGCAATAAACACTTTGTTCTCAGAAGCATTATAGAAATAAGATCCTTTAGTTTCTTTAGGATATCATACAAAAAAACATTTATCAGATTTGGGTGCTAGTTTATTTAAAATTTGATGCTTCATATAAGCATCACATCCCCAAATCTTAAGAAAAGATAAACTGGGAGGTTTTCCAATCCACATCTCATATGGTGTCTTTTCAACTGCCTTTGTTGGAACTTTATTCAAAATGAATGCAGCAATTTCTAAAGCATATCCTCAAAAAGAGATTGGAAGATTAGATTGACTCATCATTGATCAAACCATATCCAATAAAGTCTGATTTCTTTGTTCGGATACACTATTCCATTATGGTGTACTTTGAGGAGTCAATTATGAAATGATCCCATAATCTGTATGATGATCTATAAATTCTTGGCTTAAATATTCACCACCTCGATCAGATCTTACTGTTTTAATATTTTTACCAAGTTGGTTTTGTACTTCATTTTTGAAAACTTTGAGCTTTTCAAAAGATTCAGATTTATGTTTTATTAGATAGACATAGCAATATCTACTGAAATCATCTATAAAAGAGATGAAGTATTGGAAACTTCTTCGAGCAGTTGAGCTTAATGGTCCACATACATCTGAATTTATAAGGCCCAATAAATCATTAGCTCTCTCATATTTTCCAGTAAAAGGCATTTTATTTATTTTTCTAGTAAATAAGATTCATATGTTTCAAATGATTCATAATCAAATCAATTTAAAATCCCATTTTGGTAAAGCTTTGAAATGCGTTTCTCATTTATGTGGCTTAAATGACAATGCTAGAGATAGGTAGTGTTTAAATCATTAGATTTAAACTTCTTTGTACCAATGTTATAGATTGACTTTTCATTAGTGTCTTCAACATTTAGAACATAAAGACCATTAGTGCGTGGAGCAAATCCATAGAAAATGTTATCATGATAAATATTACATTTATTATTCCTAATAATAAATTTAAAACCTTTCTTGTCTAAACAAGAAACAAAAATAATATTCCTACACATAGTAGGCACATAATAACAATTTTCTAAATTTAAAAAAAATCCACTAGGCAAAGTTAACTCATTAAGTCCTTATAGCTAAAGCAATAACTCTTGCTCCATTGCTAACTCATAGGTCCACTTTGCCTCTAGCCAATGATCTACTCCTTTTTAGACCCTACACATTAGTACAAATGTGAGATCTTGATCTAGTATTTAATACCCAAGAATCAGAAGTAAACAAATTAATTTCTATAACATGAATACCTAAAAAGGTAGTTGCACTACCCTTATTCTTATTTAGATCATTCAAATATAGCTTGTAATTTCTTTTCCAATAACCTGGCTCATTGTAGAAAAAGCATATTCCCTCTTTTGGTGGCTTTGCTTGGGTTTCAGCTTTGAACTTGGGCTTGGACTTTAGTTTTGGCTTCTAAAAGCCTTTGGGAGCCTTGCCCTTGCCCTTTCCAACCTTTTTCACACCCTTTCCCTTATTGACCATTAGAATATCCTTGGTGGAATTCTTGATGTTCTTCAGCAGTTTTAAGCATCCCATGCAACTCTGAAATAGTTTTGTCCATACTATGCATATTGAAATGCATGATGAAACCATCATAAGCTTCCGGCAAAGATTGGAGAATGATATCAATAGCCAATTCTTGTTCAATCTTGAGACCAAGCTTATCCAAGTGTTTAAGATGACTCTTTATTTTGAGAACATAAGGACTAACAAAGTTGCTAGTAGTCAACTTATAGGAGAGCAATGCCCTAATGGTATTGAACCTTTCAATTCTAGTTTTATCTTAGAACATTTCCTTGAGATGGCCTATCATAGTATAAGCCTCAATTTCCATCAGTTATTTTTGAAGCTCAGACTCCATGCATACAAGCATGAGAAAAGTGACATCAATTGAATCATTGAGATGTTTACTATAATCATCGTTTTGTGCTCTAGGAGCATTAGTAGCTGATTTCTCTAAGATGGGTTTATCAAGAATATATTCCTTTCTTTCTTACCTAAGAACAATTCTTAGGTTTCTATACCATTCAAGAAAGTTAGTCTTATTTAGCTTATCCTTCTCAAGGATCGATCACAGTGACGTGGTAGGTACATTTTTTAATGTCATTATTTATAATAAATATATTTAGAGTATATTCAGTTTTATAAGAAAACTCTCACTAAATTTTCATAAATTATAAAACCCTCAAAATAATTTCAACAATTGAATTTCTTAGTGGGCCAAGATCCATATTTCACCTTACTTCAAGTAAGCTTTAGTTTATCACTTAAAGTGTGGCTATTTAGGTAGGTAACACTTTAACAATTACATCTCATGTAATTCTTGGATAATTATAGGATATCATATGTATTGGTATATCCTGTCAAATGCCCTAGGTCCAAAATCGTTTTGATAACCAAGTTAAGTCTAACCAACTCAAACATATGGATGTCACCATTATCCATCTTATCTTATTTAGATGGCTTTATACATAAAGCTTTGGCATAACCTATATATAGCAATCCAAATCTTGATAAGTGTTGATTAATGGGAGGCATTTTAATGACTTAATATTAAATGAGGGTTTAGTTAATTTTTATCTTATTTAGTTATTGTTATATTACATCACATGCATAACATACTAACATAATAAGATAAATGTGATATAGCATAGCCCATAACTAAGTTGATCTTCATAAGCCAATATAAAGATCAAAGGTTAAACCTAAGTGATAGTACTGATACAAATTTATCCTTCAAATTGGATCTCCATCTTCTACCATGGACCTTCTCCTTAGGCTCCCACCTTAGATTTCCATCATGGGCTTCCAACTTGAATTTGCATCTTGGGTCTTGATTTTACATTACATGTTGTAATTAAAACTATTCTATTACTATCTAATAAAATAAAATAAAATAATTACAACAAATAAAATGACTCACAGGCTGTATTTAAAAATTACAACCCAATAAAATAAAATCTAATCATATTGGTTCAAGGGCCATGCTATACACCATGCATTTAATAATAAACATATATTCCAAAATAATTCAATTTATAAATTAATTAAATTATTATGTTCAAAAATAAAATGCATGACGAGTCCATTCGGGGTCAAGGGGCAACACCTTTATTAGGGTCGAAGGGGCAGCGCCCAAGGTAAATAGTTTACCTTAACTCTTTGAATGAGTTGTTGCCAAACCCTAAAACAGTAATAATTTTTGTAATCAAATTACTGTCTGATTGATATGTTTAAAACAGATCTTTTTTTTATTTTTAACATTTAAACAGCCACCACCATTAACCCTAATTTATTCATAAATCATATTACAGAATAATTAATTTGTTCCAAACAAATTTATTCTATATAATATGTTTAACACTTAAACATACTGCCCTTGTCTGAAATTTGTATAATCAAAATATTCATGTTTCAACATTAAACAAAAATTGAATTTGCTATTTAAATAGAATACTTATTTTAATTTCTTAAAACAATATACATAACATAAAAAATCATAATTTTGTTCACTGTTTAATCATATTAAATGATTATAAACATTAATCAAATTAATATTTAATGCTATTTTCATATAGATTGTAATTAATCGTCACAAAATCAAAATTGTTTGGATAAAAATTTTGAAAACTCTTTTTCAAAAACGAATCACTCAAACACATATATATATATAGAATCAAATTAATCAAATTAGAAGCGGCTCTGATACCACTGTTAGGTTTCAAGATTCCATATGCAGCGAAAAAATAAATTTTGAATCACAAACTTGAACTCGGATCTAAGTAATTCGATTAATTTATTAAATTTAGGATTTTCATTTTCTTACCACAAAGGCAAAAGAGGTAAGAAATCTAGAAGGAAGAGAGGAGGTTCACTCCGATGACACCCTACCTCAACCTTTTAATTTAGCAGTTCAGATTTGAGACGTCTCCAAAAGAATTCGTCCTCCACAAGTGTCCACATGAACAACCCTTGATTTTGAAAATGAATGTTTGTGTGCTAGCATATTCTCTTGATTTCTCACAAATTAAGAATTAAAAAGAACTCTGTGTTTTATTTTCTAAAAGAGAGAAAACAAATTTAGTGGCAGAATAATGAGAGTGTATAAAACCCTAGAGAATATAACATATTTATAGACATTTAAATTAGGATTTCACTTACCAAACAACCTTTTGGTAATTTCTTACTTATTCTTATTTTGATTTTATTTAAAATTAAATCAAAAATAATATTTTATTTATTTAAGATAACCTTTATCTTAAATAAATAAATATTTTATTTATTTATTTCCACAAAGCTTATTTAGGCTTGTTAAACCCATATTCGTTTTGGGCTTGTTCAAAGTGTGTGACCCTGTAGGTTCACATGACGTTGGCAATGGGCCTTAAATCTCTATTTAGGCCTACAAATCATAAGTGGCCTCTAGCAAGATATTATAACTACCTAAGTCATGTGAAGTCAATATTCTGACATAACTTAATATATTGTGAATATTCTAGTCCCTTTGTCACATGATATCTTGATTGAATATAAGGCATAAATTATGTCATCCTTATAGAATTCAATCATATAATTTATTGATTCTAAGTAGACTGAGAATGATAACTCTTTATCAATTTAATTTAGCATGGCCATGCATTTTCCTCAATTTATCTTATCAAGGGGCCCATAGATATCTTACTCATATTAAATGAGGGAAAAATTCCTTCTCAATCACTCACATTTCTCACATAACTTAATTTATACCCAACAACAACCTATTTTATCATCCGATTAAAGATAATGTAAGATTATGTCAAAATATAAAATAGTTATGTAGAAATCCATGGTGATTTTAAGGTTAGAGGACTAAGCCAATATTACTGTGATGAGAATTAATTATGATGATTATCTATATGGTATTCTTATGATAGGTCAATCCAGCACTTCATTTCTCAAATAAGTACCTATGAGTTGACTTAATATCTTATATTCATCATTAGTAAAACATAATCATCAATTAACACCATACTAGCCATAATACATTGTTATGACTAGGGATAATTTGAATAGAACTCATATTTAATCTAAGGGTTTTACTATTAAGTCACATACTTGATGACCTTAGTAAGAATTGACTATTCAAGTAATTATCATAACATAAAATGATAATGAAAAATGCCTCTTTATTAAATAAAATGATAAAGTCAAAACATGGTTATATATGATTGACCTAGTGCATATCACTAACAATCTCCCACTTGCACTAGGCCCAATCTATATTAAAACTAATACCTATGGACCTAGTATGACTCTCATGCTTAGGTTGTGGAAGAGGCTTAGTTAGTGGATCAATAACATTAACATTTGTAGGTACTCTGCATATCTTCATAATCTGCATTGATTTTAATTAAATGAGTTAAATCTATATGTTTTAATTTACAAGTGAGCCTAAAGAGTAATGGGCCTAAGTCTTATTCAATTTTAATTTAAATGAACCTAAGTTTATTTATTTTAATTCTAAAGGATGGGCCTAAATCTACGAATTATGAGGTATTTAAATTAATGGGCCTAATTCTACATATTTTATTTTTAAGTTGATCTTAAGTCTATAAATTACGGAAAATACTTAAATTAAATGGGCTAAGTCTAAATTAATTAAATTAGGTGGGCTTATGTCTAATTAACTAAATGGGCCTAAGTTATCTCTAACCTAATTTTCAATTAATTATGGGCCTAATATGCATTTTAACTAATTAAACCTAAAAGCACCTAAATTTATTTAAATGGGTTAAAGTCTAATATGGGCTTAGGGCCCAAAACACTTAAACATAAATAAACAAGCCTAAAAATAATAAAAAAATTTCAAAACAAACAAATAAAAGATCAAACAATTAATTTCAACTTATTCTAAAAAACCCTAATTTCAATTAAAGTGACTCTAAACAAGCAAATAAAATAAAATAAAATAATCAATAAGCAACCCTAATTCTAACCACTTGAATCTAATTCAATTTTAATTACACAAACCCTAATGATTTCTATAGCCATTAATTTTAATTGATTACCTAATTAAAAACCCTAATTTTACTAACAGATTAAGTAAAATAAAACACACAATCACACATACATGATTTCATTATTCCCACTATTCGGGCTATTATAAATCGCTATTGAAAATAATAAAAAAGGGAAAAAATTAATACAAACAAAAAATAAATAAAACAATAAAACAATAATAAACAATTAAATAAAAAAACCTAGAAACTATATTTAGCTATAAGGCTCAATCCATGGCATTCCATGGACCTCCATGGATTTTATTCTCCAAGTAAGATCATTATGTAATTCCCTCTATAATCACCAACACAAAAGAATAAACAAAGATTAGTGAATAAAATAACAATGAAAATTAAATAAAACTAAAATTTAATAAAATCAAAATAATAATAATAAAACAATAAAGTAAAAGAAGGTAGGAAAGAAAATAATGATTATGAATGCACTATGGTTGGCTCCTCAGACTAAGATCAATCAATATTGTCTGTTAAGTAAGTCTTCAAAAACTTATTATTCTCTTCTCCAAGATCTATTGCTCCTTACTTTAAAAACAAAAAACTAATGAATCATAAGGAATCTTTGGTGTACTGCCTAGGAAAAGAAAAGTCTCTAAGTTGAGGGAGTTAGAGGTCTAAAAAAAGTGTAGAAAAAGAGAGCTCGAGAGTTGAAAGTTTTTTTTCTTCCCCCTTTCTAGAGAGCTTTAGCTAGGTTTTTATAGAAAAAATATAAAAAAACCCTAGCTTATCACGTACTGAAGAGTTTCAGTTTTCCTAGGATTTTATTTCCTGAAATTCTAAATAAATCCTAAAAAGGAATTTAAGAAAAATTTTTAAACAATCAAAATTCAAGAAACACATTTTTTATTTTCTGTAAAAATATGAAAAATGGATAGAGAATATATAATTCCGACCGAAATTATAGAATTCCGGTCGGAATTGTGTAATTCTGGTTGAAATGATAGAATTTCGATCGAAACTATAGAATTTTGATCCTTTTTTTTACTTTTAATTATAAAAAGACCCCTAAAAGAATTTAAAATTTTCAATTAGGTCCAAAAAATTACAGTTAGGTCCTTGAAAAGCTAAAAAATCTTTTTAAAAAAATACATTCAAACTCTTGAGGTTTTAAACTTTAAGTTTTTTAAAGACCTATTTATAACATTTTCATCATTGGAGTCCTTTGTCACATCCATATTTTATTATCCTTAAATTGGGTGTTTATAGTTGCCCCCCTTTGTCACTGTTTTCTTGATAAATTAAGGCAAAGCAAATAAGCACACAATATCTTAAGAATAAAGTTTGAGCACTTACCTATGCTTTTTGAGGCTCTTGCTTATAAGTAATCATCAGTTCACAATGAATGCTTGTGTTGCCATACAACACTATGCATAAACTTAAAAACATCTAAGAAAACACTATACTTGGACATATAGCATTGGTTTGAAAGGATAAATCACACTCGGTCATATATTGTCGGCTATACTCAATCGTATAGTTTGAATTAGAAGGATGCATTGTACTCGGTCGTATAATATCAACTATACTCGGTCGTATAGTCTGAATTGAAATGACACATTGCACTCGATTGTACAATGTTTACTATACTCGGTTGTATAGTCTGAATTGAAATGACACATTATGCTCTATCGTATAATGTCGACTATTCTCGATCATATAGTCTAGATTGAAATGACACATTGTACTCGATCATACAATGTTCACTATACTCGATCATATAGTCTGAATTAAAATGACACATTATACTTGGTCGTACAATATTGACTATACTCGAATGTATAGTCTGAATTAGAAAGATGCATTGTACTCGGTCGTACAATGTCAACTATACTCAGTCATATGGTCTGAATGAGAAAGATGCATTGTTCTCGATTGTACAATGTCGACTATACTCAGTCATATAGTCTAGATTGAAGTGTCACATTGTACAACCAAGCATAATGTCGACTATACTTGGTCTTATAGTCTAAAATGAAATGACATATTATACTCAGTTATACAAAGTCAACTATACTCGGTTGTATAGCCTGAATTGAAATGACACATTGTACTCGGTTGTACAATGCTAACTATACTCGGTTGTATAGTCTGAATTGAAATGGCACATTGTACTCGGTCGTAGAATGTCGACTATACTTGGTCGTATAGTCTGAATTGGAATGACACATTGTACTTGGTCGTACAATGTTGACTATACTTAGTCGTGTAGTCTACATTGAAATGACACATTGTACTCGATCATACAATGTCGACTATACTTGGTTGTATAGTTTGAATTGAAAAGATGCATTGTAGTCGGTTGTACAATATCAACTATACTTGGTCGTATAGTCTGAATTGGAAAGATGCATTGTATTCAATCATACAATGTCGACTATACTCGGTTATATAGTCTAATTTCTCTTATGCTGACAATTTAATAATTCAATGACTTATTAAATCATATAGCATTACAATTTAAGACTAAATTGCAAGAGAAGTGTTAGACCTAAATGCAAACGAAGTTAAAGGACTAAAGTGGATGTTTGCCACTTTAATATAAGCTTCGCATTTTACTGATTCATTTTCTCATTTCCTATCCCTTTCGTTTCTTTGTTTTTTTTCTTTTCCTTTCTCTGGATTTTCAAATCTTGTTTCTTCAATTATTTTTTCATCTGACCTCTAATTTGAGATCAGTTTAATCCTATGGCTCACCCATAACACAGGCTATGTGGAAGCAGCTCTAGGCAATCAGATCTAGTCATATCTCAACTACATTTTCCTTAAAACGATATGGGGCTCAATGGAAGGGAAAAGGTACTCCTTTTGACTTGCTTGCACCTCCACAGATGCTCATAGGCTGGAGATGAGGTAAATTTCTCTTATGTCTTTGATTTTGCAAAAAATATTTTCTTGTCAATATATTAACATATTCATGCATGCAATTATGGAATATCTTTTATACAAATAAGATAAAATTGCATGAAATTGTCAATTTGAAGTAAAATTTTGCAAAATTATTTTTAGCATGTCAGAGGACTAACAAAATTTAGTCAAATTTCTGAATTTTGGGTCAAAAATTTGAATTATAGATTGTAATTTTAGATTTTCGATCGGGAGTCTAGAAATACTGATCGAAAATCTAGATTTCCGATTGAAAATTTAGAAATCCGATCAGAATTCTAGATTTTAGATAAGAAATTTAGTCTTCTGATCACTTTTTTTTAAACCTAAAGATAATAATAAAAATTGACAAAAAATAAAAGTTTGTAAAGGAATGCAATCTTATCATTTTCTAAATTTTATTCAGAAACCACTGAAATTTTTGAGTTGCTTTCACTTGGCTCGAGAACTGTTTCATGATTTATCTGGAGAGGTAGGACAACATATCTAAGCATTTGGCTTCTGACACTTTGTTGCTGCTCTGCCAATTGCTCAAGGTAGGTCAGATCACTATTCACTATTTACTCTTATTGAGAGGTGGATGGATACCACTCATACCTTTCTCCCATAAGCTTCTCTGCTATCACTGGGATTACCTTCGGGGGTACCCCGATTCTATTTGATATCCATTATTGCACTCTTTTAGAGGATGCTAGGAGTAGCTATGTTTGTAACTTGCTCAGGTTTGTTCTGACATGGAAGAATCAGAAGAACGTACTTGTTTCTTCTCTTATTTAGGATTTTAGGAGATTGCCCACCACCACACCTCGCTAGATCCTTCAAAAGGTGAGATGCTTCTTATTGATACTGTTAGGCACTACCCTCTTCTATGAGATTGGTCATAAGGTTAGCATTGCGGTTCTTGGTCCCCTTCAGGATCTTACTGGAGTCACTACTTTCGATTGGGGATCTACAGCTCTTGCTTATGTCTATTATAGACTAGATACTATCTATAGAGGTGTTGTGACGATGTGCAGCTTCTGGCACATTTTGCATGTATGTCTTCTTTATGTCTTCTACCCCTTTTTAATTTTGCTCTTTTATAACCCTTTTCATTTCGATGATCCTTTTCTTTTCAGATCTGGGGCATTAAGATTGGGGTGATTTGAGGCTTTAGCGCTATTAGCTCTGACAAGAGTCTTCCATTAATGTAGAGATAGGGTTCTTCTCGCCTGGCTAGCATCAAGTATGACTTGCAGACTTATCGAGACCAGCTGAACTCTTTAGAGTGGGATTGGTTGGTGCTGAAAACATCTAGCGATACAGTTTTATGATTGCTGCTATGAGGTTTGAGATTATAATGATTTTGCTTCCTGGTTATGGTTGCTAGATGCAGTATCTTGGTGAGCGTGTCTATCATTGGCATATGGGACCTTCTAAGAGGCGTGTTCTTTTTTCTATTCCCTCCTACATATTGAGGAGTTACAACATGATTGGTTTTAAGCTCAGAGTAGCTCTTGAGGGATATGACACTTTGACTTTGCTTAAACATTCTCACCACTATCAAGAGTATATTCGAGAGAATCTCCTAGAGTAGGTTCCTACAAACCCAGCTGAGGTATGTTTTCAGTCACCATTCCTCCCTATCACCATCTTACTTCATTCTCTTTTGGTGCCATGGATGACATTTATTTTTTGTGCAAGTTAAAGAATCTACTAATGTTGTTATGGAGGAGGAGACTGAAGGTAACATTGATTGGACTGAGCATGAGGTGGAGCATACTCAGCATAGTGGAGCTGCTCGAGGTGATACTGTTAGAAATCAGTTATGGTATTTAGACATAAATACATATGTAGTAAGCACAAGTCTAAATAGAGTAAATTTCAAAAATTTACTCATCATAACCCTTCATAAAATGAAGAATTTCATTTGTCCAAGATTCAAATTGCATTGAAATACATAACTAAATAAATTAAGCAATATACAAACAAACAATTAATTAATTATAGGTTTGTAAACTTATTTGTTGTAGAACTTAGCCTTCCTTTTATTAAATTCCTTGAATCAAATGCTTAGCCCTCCAAATGTAAGGCCTCCAGTTTGAAACACCAAAGCCTTATCTATCACTTACTTTTGTTAATTAAACTTAGTAACTTGTACTAATTTAATTAAGAGCACAAGTATAGAGTATATGTTTAGTATATGTTGTGTTTATTTTTGGTTTATGATCTTATCATAATGAAAATTGCTTAGTGATTTTTCTTAACTCTTTAAGCAAAAACTCACTTAAGCATTATTTTTCCTCTCCTTTCTCTTACCAAGTCACTTGACTTGCCATAGATATATCAAATGATATATGTGTAGTAATTTTCCACTAAGGAAAAGTATGCATTAATTAAATAAGTGATTATTAAGTATGCCACCTTAAGTATACACCTAACCATCCAAATGATTAAAAATGACACCTTAGGCATACTTTAAAAATATCCACTTAATTAATATGCCACCTTGCTTAATTCAATAATTGAGCTTGCCACCTACACATATTAATGTATAAATTTGTATGTAAAGTATACATCAAATGTATTATTTTACATATTAAATTATACATATACATAGATATGAACTTTAATTAATCTTTGGTCCAAAATAAACTTTGGCCTATGTCCAAACCAATTTGGACCATTAATATAAGTCCATAAATAAATAACAACATATATATATATTTATTACTTTAATATATATTAATTAAATATCCAATTTGAATTAGATTTCATGATATACTAGAATCATTGTTCAAAACATAAATCTAATTCTATTAATCTTGATTAATTAATTAAACTCTTTTAATCAATAATTAGATTAACACAATAGTGAATAAATAAAACTCTATTAAGTGTGACTTACTAGGTTACTAGGTTCATGTCTAAATAGCAATAAGAAAATATAATATTAACATTTAATATTATTTCAAACTTTTTTCTATTCTAAATGTGAAAATTCCAATTATTCACATTTAGTTCTCATAAGCTGTGAGTGACCCTTAGTATCGATATCACAACTACCCAATTAGAAATGAATGCATATTATGATTAACACAAACTTGATCATAATTACCATGCACTAAATTCCTTTCATTAATGATCCCAATATAGCCTAGAGTCAAGGTATTATCAAACTCTAATAGCTTTATTATATGAGCTCATATTAAGTTTTAATTCTTGATAAAATACAATAAACACTAGAACTCTTTCTAGTACTAAAACTCTTTTTCAAACTGTGTTGTATTTATCCTGGCCAGGAATTTATTCATCAAGAATAAACTTAAATAGCATAGGATCTATCCTGGTTCACACCAGGTAATGAATCCCATCTTGGTTAAACATTCATCCATACATTTAACTAATTAGAGCCACCACACGCCATATACCCATGTGATGATTAACACAAGTATGTAAGTGATAACAAACTCTAACCACCTAAATGTGGATGACTATGTGACCTCAAGTCAAAGGACTATATGCACCATTATAATCTAGATTGTGATTGTTGATTATATGTGAATATCCTTGCAATCATAATACTAATGTCACTATTCGGTTAACCCATCCAATGAGTATCCACATGTCTATTTTGATCACTCATATCAAGTAGCATGAGATTCACTACCTCCCACTATTAGTTTCTCACACTAATCAAGGAAAATAGACAAAGGTGATAATCTAATTAATATTATCCAAATATTAATTAATCGACTACGAATAATTTATAGTAAATGTACTGAATAAATTTGTAACTCATATTATCAACTCTTTGATAATAAATTTATTCAATATAATACTAAAGGATAAATACTTAAAAAATTAACATATTTATTTAAAAGAATATTTTATTGCCACAGGGATTATATACAATGTTTAAATAATTACAAGAATGCCACTAAGGCATACCTTATACTAACAGATACTTCCTCGAGTACCATTCTGGATGATGTTCCCCTGCTTGGTAGGTTTATGTACTATTAGGCTCCTACGGTGTAGACTTCCATTAAGCAACACACATATTTTGATGTAGCTCAGATTCTTAGCTTTTCTTCTCCTAATGCTTCATATGTAAGTGCATTTTGCATTTCCAATCCTTCACAAATTGACAATTGTTGCTGAATTAGTATATGTTATTTTATAGATCCCTCGTACACAAGTAGAGTATCTGTACGAACTTGCCTCATCCCAGAGATTATTTACTATGTAGATCATAGATAGTTGGAGGGTTAATATTTACAACAAGTATGTAAATGTATGCATGTTATGCATGATATGCTTGATTTTAATTATTCTTAATGCAACAGAGCTATGCTGGAGATCTGGAGCATAAGAATGAGAGGCTTCGCCAATAGCTTAATGGTCTTAGTTTCGACAGTCATGACGCTAGGACTTCTATGCCCTCAAATCAAAGCCATGATCCAACTAGAGGATGGAGTCCTTGGCCAGACACTAGAGCTTAGGATGATTGGTCTTTTATCTTTAGGACTTATATTTTCATGACTGTACTTTATCTTCCTTTTTCACTGTGAACTGTTCCCCTTTTTTGAATGGATTATGGACTTTTGTTTTGGATCAAACCCTAGAATTCAATTAATCTTTTTTTTTTGTCAAAAATCTTGGAAATCTGATCATAATTATATATTTCCTATCAGATTTTTGGAATTCCGATTGGAATTTTGGATTTTTAATATGATTTCTAGAATTCCAATTGAATTTTTGAATTTTTAATCAGAATTTGGCTCCAGCCTTCGCTTCTTTTCTGTTCTGATTTCTAATTTGAGTTTGATACGGGAACATAAAATCCTAATCCCATTCAGTTTATCCTCTATGCCTATATAAAGGGCTTGTACAAAGGATTGTCTCATATCTTCCTTTTTTGTTGGCTTTCATCATGACACAAGCTACCTTTGATTTGATGAAGAAGTTTCTCAAGAGCCTTAATGGAGATGATTGGAATAGACTGCTACCCTATCATGTCAAGTTTTTGAAATCTCTTTAACATTTAAAAATAGACCGTAATTTTTTTCATGTTGCTGCCACTTTCTAGGATGTTAAGGACCATGTGTTTAGATTTAATGGATAGGAACTGTGTCCATTAATCAAAGAGTTTGCTACTATTCTTGGCTATTCTTTAGACTCAATCGATGTGGTTGCTCTTCCTGATCTTGAGATGTAGTTTCCCGATAAACTAGTGGTATTCTTTGATATGCCCCCAAGTGACATCTAAATGTACGCACATAACCTTGGGACTATTAGTCTTTATTCTTTGATCCTTTATTGTAGGACTAGGGACAAGATCAATGTGGCTTGGATTAGGAATGTCTCCTTTTGTTTGTATGCCTAATTTTTGCTAGTGGCTTCTCATGGAGATGTTGACACAAGAATTGTCAGTATCCTAGAACAAGTAGAAGTTAGAGTTAACCTTGTGCCTGTCATACTTGCTGAAACTATCATTGGGTTAGATAATTTTAAGGTTCAAAATCGATTCTCAGGCAGTTTACTTCTCTTTCAGGTATGGAACCTTTTTTTTTTTTTTTGCTTAAGCTGCCCTTTCAATTTTTAACTTAGCCTTTTTTTTAGATTTAGCTATAGGAGAAATTGAATATGCTTAATCCCTCCACCAGTGCCTTAATTTATCAACCTTATCATCTATAGTCTCATCCATTGAAGATTAAGGGCAAGCGTACTATAGATCAATGGATTGATTGAATGAAAGGCATTATTGGCACTAAGATTACATGGATTTGTCCTTGATGGAAGTTGAAGTTTGTAACCATTAACCTGTATGACCATTGTGTTCCTGTTCCTGGGTTGCACTTTTTGACCTTCTTTTCCCTTTCACACTTTTATTGTCAGTATGGTTGTCCGTAATTTATTGTGACTGTTATACCTAACTTTAAAGGCTTCCCTCTAAGACAAGATTTCTTGGACAAAGTGAAAAACCTATGGCCTCGCAGAGCATTAGAGCAGAACATGCATTTGGATGCTGATATGACTACTGATGACAACTACAAGGCCTAGGTTATCAT